>JAMPIV010016814.1:0-261957 GCA_024509875.1 Oreohelix idahoensis | reverse complement strand
AATTGAGGGTCATCAGAGGTAAAGGGACTGGCACCATTTTCAGGAGCATGGCCTTGAAACTCAAACTCCCTTAGTCGTAACTCATGTTCCCTTTGTAATCTCTTCTCCTCCTTTTCTGCTTCCCTCTCTGCAGCTAATTTCTTCTCTTCTCTTTCTGCCTTTAATTTCTTAGCCTCAGCCTCAATCTGCAACCTCTTAATTTCCTTTTCAGCCTCTAACTTTCTTTCGGCCTCTTTTTCTAATCTTCTTTCTTCCCGTTCAATATATTTGTCACATTCAGCAGTGACATAAGCAATCATAATTTGCTCGTCCATTCCTAACTCTTTTGCAGTCTGCACAGCAGCAGATCGAAATTTTGCCAAGTCGGCCATTTTCTAACAGGTAAATGTATGTAATGTCTAACTAAACAATACAATCTGTAATTACTTATCCAAGGACACCACAGGCACTGAGAGCTCAACGTTATTTATTTCCACCCAAGGATACCTTTTAATTCTTATTATTCCCAATATATATAATATGAGAAAGTTCAATATCTCGGGAGCGAGACCCCAATATATGTGGTAAAGTGGGATGTTATAAATATTTATAGGGGACTTAGTGTACTGACTGAGATCAGCTGTGAAGGTATCTGTATCTAATAGGTGTAGTGTTTTACAGATAACCTTACTTGCTACCACATTTATACCTCAGTCAGAATTATTCTGGAATATTGTGATGACTACGTTAAATGTCTAGGGTTATGTAAATGATGAAGTGTAAGTCACACAACAACAGACAGATAAACAATTTAATTTATTCCACCACACATGACAACACTGTGACACTCACACACATTTAACACTCTATAAGACTATCTTAAATGAGTCAATGGTAAAGTTTCAAATATATATGTATTAATTACTTTCACTAATAGATATCCTGATTCAACTACACAGTGAACCAGGAATCACAATCAAATGTAATCACAATTTATATGTACATAATTTATAAATATGAACCTTGTAGTGACATATTGTATTAGTATTATCCTATGTGTGTCAGTTGTGTAGTAGTACTATGAGGTAATACTGGTTTTGTTTTTCAAGCTATGTTGTTATTTGTCATCATGACTTCAAGTGTTTGTTTATCTTGGAAATCGTATGGGGAAAAGTTCACAGTTCCTATCAATTTAAACAATGTATTTTCCCTCTGTTTTACTATAATGTCAATTTTAGAGGGGGACACATAATGTTGAGCTCCTCTGGCCACAGAAGCTTATCTTTCGTGATGGCGGCAGGAAAAGACTCCTCTGCTCGATAGCTTCCCTGTGTTCTGGAGACACCTCACTGGTCGCTATCTGGACCCAGGAGTATGCTGTCAGCCTCTAGATTCAGCAAAGCTCAGACCAGGTGCTGCTCAATAACATTAGGACCACGATCCCTGAAACAAGAAGGTTGTACCTCCTTGTTGCTGTCATTTTCGACGGAGTCATCTGTCAAGTTATTTGCTTATGTTTGTATCATAAGTATAATTGTGTCTTTACCTGCGATGTCAGGTTGATTAGGGGTTGTCTTCCCTTGTTTATTCATTCATTGTGTTTGACCTTTAGGGTCAGAGGTTGACAGTTCGGCGTAGGCCTATGGGAAGGTTTTTTAAGCGGGAGTGAGATATACTTCCGGGAAGCCGGGAGGTCCTGTTTTTCTGAAGGGACCAAGAGTCCATTGTTTTTCGGGGAGAATCTTCGAAGTAACTGCTATGGCAGTTTTCCCCAGTGAATCTCTGTGCGTCGGGATGACGACAGAATTCCTTGTGATGTTCTGAGGATTCATTTGCCAGGTAATACCGACCTTTATGCATTATTACGCTTTTCGGTGGCAGAACATGTAAAGGATTACCTAGGGTGAACAGCAGCTCACTGATCCGCCATTTCAGAACTTATATATTTGTGCTCGAGGTAGCCATCCAAGACTGTTAGTCTTATATTGTCCAGAAATCCAGTGACGAAGATATATTGTGGGAGCCGCAGATTGGCGGAACTTCTATCTACAATAAGTATTACTGCAGGGTTGATGATAACCTATTTAACAGAAGTACACGGCCGACGTCAGAACGAGGCCTGTGCTTTCGGCTATTATACTACAGCCTGATATGTGCAATTGGCGGGGAGTGCCAAGTTGCACCTATGTGTCATAGTAACTAAGGCATCTGACGCGTTTAGTCAGAGACGCCAAGGGCGACGCTACGAACTGTCATTATTGAAGAACTTTGCTATTGACCATGCACGTCTATTCTGATGTTTACCTTTTTGAATGCCAAATGTATACCTATCGATGTCAGGTCAGCATGACCTTGTTACACTGACTGTTCCTGTTGATACTATGTGTGTTCCCGTCAATAAATGTCTTGAAACATGCCTGCAGTGTCAAAGCATCCTTGATTACTGCATGTGAGAGTATGGGTTGCAGGATCTACATCTATACGAGCCTAAACACATTCGCGCCTTCATTCGCACCCACACTCAATTCATCATATGCTCGCACTACACATCTAACAACATGTATACTGTCTTGGGCCAGTGATCACCTCAACAAGAAAAAAAAGACAGTTACATTTCTGGTGGACCAGTTACGTGGGCTCTTATGATACATTTCTTGTCGCCAATGTGGCCTAGAAACTTACATTTCTGATGGACCAGATCTGTGGGTTTAAAAAGAACAGAGCGAGCATTTGACATTATTGTTGACATTTATGGATCCAGAAATTTACATTCCTGGTTGGCTGTTACATGTATGATGTCTCCAGTTTTGTCGAGAAAGTTACAAGAAGGACAAGTACACATTACACTTCTGATCTGTGGGTCTAAGCTACACACGGGACAGCCGTAACACACAGCGCTAATTCTACACTTGCAAGTTTTGGCTACAACAGGACAGATATAGGTCATCAACGATTGACCCAAATAAACAGTACGAGCATTTATATTATAATGCTACATAAAGCATAACAAGACATGTACTGAAGTTAACTACTAGGCATTTGCTACGTGGACCATAACTGCATAGAAGGCGGGTTCCTATTGTAAACAGTACTGCTGGTTGTTACACGTTTCATTCAACAACAGACTTTTCTAGGTCAGAGCATTCAAGCTACATTGTTGGAGGTCAAGTGTCTGTAAACAGTACGTGGAAATAGTAAACATTCAATGTGCAAGGCGTAATTTGAGAAGGTCATAGTAACTTTGGTTCGTGAATACCACTTTATGTTACAGTGGATTTGACGTTCAGTGCGCGTTTGACATTTCGTTTCTGTGTTCGCAAGGAGCAAGGAATTTATTTTAGTTTCAGCTGTGACTGAACTTGTTCTGCAACACATTGAAATTGATTGCTATATGTTTATGTCACTTCTACTGTTTTGTGTATTTTTCTGCGGGTTTTTCGGTTGGTGAGTCTTACGGTAAATATGCCACTTGATCGAGGCTTACTGTAAGCGTTCTGTAGGTGCAAATTTTCTTAATTTGGAAATTTGCTAGTGACAATTGGTCGCTATTGATGTTAGCTGTGATGTAATTGTACTTAACGTTGTTTTTGTAATATTTTGTCTGTTTTTTCAGTTTTGATTGTCGATTTGTTTTGTTTGTATTCTGTAGGTCTCTCCTTTCTTGTGTATTTCTCTACACATTTTTGGTTAAAACAGTGTTGCCATTTGTATTGTTTTGTATTTTTGTCTTTGTATTTTTTTTTTTGTACTACATTACTGTCATGCACAGTCTACATACACATACTTGGTCATGTTTTGATATTATTGATAAGATAGACTCTTCATATAGAGTTTCTTAATAAAATATTATTATATAAGATATTTATACAAGTTCTTTGATAAAAGACTTGTTATCTACAAAGATTGAGACAAGGTGAAATACATATTCAAGTTCTTTATAAAAAAGACTTGTGCCCATAGTGAGTGGGATATAAGGGAATTTTTTTTCCACAGGTACTCAGGTGATTTTTTGGGTACATTATAAACAAGACTAAGAGTGTGAAAGAAAGTGAAGTGAGTATACAAGTCTATCATTTCAGACTTGTCTCCCATTAAAGTGGGATAATTTAATATATTTGCTTCTGCAAGTTACTGATCTCAGTAGACAAGATGTCTACATTGGACTACTTTATTACACAAGGGAGAGCCCTTGATAAGACTGGTCAACAGTTAGAACAGTGGGTTGTTGCTCAGTATGACAAAGCATTAGCTGCTGAAGAAAACTTAAAAGAAATGGAGGAATACTGTTGTCAGTATGCCACAGCACATCCCCATGCTACAGTTAGCAATTCTAAAGTGAAAGAAGGGTTGCCAGCTGCTTCGGCAACACCATATGGCCCTAATTTCAGAAAAAAATTTCAGGGTGCTCAACAAAATTGGAATAGGGGAAGTAATCAAAATTACACTCAGAAGCGGAGTAATCCAACACATGATGGTTCTTCGTCTATGCAGTGGAGACAGGATGGTAGTTCTCGTAATTTTAGTGGTAATAATTTGAGACACTTTCGCAAAGGTTATCCAAATAATAACTATTCAAATTTTCGAGGTAATCATTCTCGACGTCAAGATTATGACGATGGTGAATTTAGAAACCGGGATTCAAACCGGAATGATGATTACAATAGACAATATGATCACAATTACAGGGGAAATGATAATCGAGGTAGACCTAGGTTTAACAAGAAAAGACCTTACCAACAGGCAAACTCTGCACAACAAGAGTTTGATGGAGCCTGTAATACAGCAAATGATAGTGGTAACTCTAGGGCTATCACTGGTTGTGCTTTCGATTTTGGGAGAGCAACTGAATGCCCCCAATGCTTAACATTGTTTGACTCATCAACTGTATCTACGCTAAGTTGTGGTCACCCTCTTCCTGCTCTACCTGCTACAGTTGCGCATAATGGGAGAGGATCTCTCATCTTACATAAAGGTCTAATAAATGATAGGCTAGTCTCAGTACTTTTCGATTCGGGATGTACTACCGTCGGGGTTAAGGAGTCTCTGATAGATCCTTGCTGTGCCACTGGAAAAACAATCAAATGTGTTACATTTGGTGGTACTATGGAAAGCTATCCTACTGCTATTATTAGGATTGACACTCCTTTCTTCACAGGAGATGTCCATGCATGTCTTCTTCCTAATCCTATTGCGGATCTTATAATCGGTCGTATTCATGGGGTTAAGGAATGCACCCCGCAACAAATTTCTAGTTGGGAAGAAAGAAACATTCAAACGGTCAATGCAGTGGTGACAAGAGCTCAAGCTCTTAATCCCCCAACTTCATCTGATAATAGTAATGAAGTTGATAGCCAAGACGAGCACTTGGTGATTTCCCATGACTCGTTTGTTAAACGTCAAGAAGAGGATCCTTCTTTGAAGAAATACTTCCTTCTTGCAAAGAAAGGGGATCCCAATCAAAATACGAATCACAAATCGTATATCACTATGAAGAATGGTATATTGGTACGAATGGTACAACACTCGGACAAGTCTATGCATTCTCAAATTCTTGTGCCTAAGTGTATGAGAGCCTTAATTCTTCGGCATGCACACGATTCTCAGTGTGCTGGACACATGGGTTTTTCCAGAACTAAAACTAGAGTCCTTGCGTCATTCTTTTGGCCATTCGTGAATAAAGACATCCGAATTTATTGCCGATCTTGCAAAATTTGTCAAGAGGTCAAGTCTAGGGGTCCGAGACATGCTGCTCCTATTCAGGCTGCAGATATTCCGATTCGGCCGTTTCAGAAAATGGCTATAGACATCATTGGTCCGTTCAAAATTAAGTCAGCCAGAGGACACCAATTTATCCTCACTTGCGTGGACATGTGCACGCGTTGGCCAGAGGCTATTCCTCTGAAGAGCATATCAACTGTCGATATCGCTGATGCTCTTTGGCTCGTATTTTCTCGTCTGGGATTCCCCGGAGAAATACTGTCGGATCACGGCACTCAGTTAATTTCGGACGTTATGTCTCAGGTAATGGCTACGCTAGACATTAAAAGGTCTCTCAGTAGTATTTATCATCCAATGTCCAATGGATTGGTAGAACGTCTTAACAGGACACTAAAGAACTTACTTGGCAAGATAACGGAGGATCATCCTGAAGATTGGGACAGGGTTTTACCTGCAGTCCTCTTTGCCTATAGAGAGGTTCCCAACGAGCATACAGGGTTTTCTCCTTTCGAACTTGTCTTTGGCGCGCAACCGCGCGGGCCAATGTCCTTGTTACACGATTTGATAACTTCCGATAATATTGACGATGATACACAATCGTCATATGAATATGTTATAGCTCTTAGAGAAAAGATTATCGAATCGTGCAGGTTAGCAACTTCATCTTCCGAATTTGCGAAAGAAAAAGCTAGGCGATTTGCTAATAAGAAAAGACGCCTACGTCAACTTTGTCCTGGAGACAAAACATATGTCTTACTGCCCTCAAGAGAGAATAGACTTCTCATTTCTTGGAAGGGTCCATACACTATAGTCTCGAAAATTTCTGATGTCGACTATATTGTCGATGTGGATGGAAGGCGTAAAACCTTCCACATAAATATGCTAACAGAGTTTATTGAACGTCCAGACTATTTACAGCCTATTTTCCAGGCGACGGACGACTCTCCAGTTCAACATGGTCACATCTCATCCCTGTCTGTTATACAGGATGAGGAAACTATTTTTTCTGACGTGAACTTACCTCTTCCTGCGATTCCACTTATTTCAACGGAATCGTGGAGAGACGTTACAGTCTCTTCCAACTTGTCTTTTGAGGAACAGCGTCAAGTATCCTCTACGTTACAATCATATCAGGATGTCCTTACCGACATTCCTGGACACACAGATGTCATAGAACATGACATCATACTTACTGATCGTAATCCGATCAGAGTAAGACCATACCCAATACCTATTCATTTTCAAGCACAAGTCGAGAAAGAATTGGATGAAATGATTCAACTACAAATAATTGAACCATCCACTTCAGCTTATTCTTCGTCGATAGTTATTGTTCGAAAGAAAGACAATAACATACGTCTTTGCGTTGATTATCGCAAATTAAATCAAGTTACGAAGTTCGATGCTGAACCTATGCCGTTATTAGATGATCTACTTATTAGACTTTCTAAAGCTAAATTCTTTACTAAACTAGACTTGTCGAAAGGTTATTGGC
The DNA here is from genome assembly GCA_024509875.1 of Oreohelix idahoensis. Taxonomy (NCBI): domain Eukaryota; kingdom Metazoa; phylum Mollusca; class Gastropoda; order Stylommatophora; family Oreohelicidae; genus Oreohelix; species Oreohelix idahoensis. The sequence goes on along the minus strand of JAMPIV010016814.1, from coordinate 254,765 downwards.
AAGTCCCATTGACGGAACACGCCAAACCTCTCACTGCTTTTTCGACACCTAGGGGTCTGTTTCAATGGAATTTTATGCCTTTCGGGCTTATGAACGCCCCAGCGACTTTCGTGCGCATGATGCGACGAATTCTATCAGATCGTGCAGATGTCATTGCATATTTAGACGACATCTGTCTTTTCAGCGATACTTGGGAAGAACACTATGTGGGTCTAAAGGAATTGCTATCTACTCTACGTGAGCATAGATTGACTGCTAAACCCTCTAAAGCTTTTGTTGGGTTTAGTGAAATTTCCTTCCTAGGTCATCGAGTTGGTCATGGTCTGTTGAAGACAGAGGACCAAAACATTTCAAAGATATTAAATATCTCGGTTCCGAAGACAAAAAAGCAAGTGCGTAGTCTCTTGGGATTGATACAATTCTATGGAAGATTCATTGAGAATCTGTCCTCCATTATGGCACCACTTTCAACGTTATTGAAAAAAGGTTCTCCTAATATGGTGCGTTGGTCCCAAGAATGCCAATCTTCATTGGATCAGGTTAAGAATTTGTTCTCATCTCATCCTATCTTAAGACTACCGACGATTGATAAGACTTTTGTCCTTCGTAGTGATGCCTCTTCCACTGGGATTGAAGCGGCACTAATGCAGGAATATTCAGGAACTCTGCATCCTGTAATGTATATTTCTAGGAAGCTGAATGCGGCAGAAAGGAATTACTCGGTTTTGGACCGTGAATTGTTGGCTATGGTTTGGTCCATTCTTAAGCTACAAAGGTTCCTTCTGGGCGCGCATTTCTTTATGGAAACCGACCAAAAAGCTCTTACGGCTATGCAAAGTAAGGATTTGAAGAGCTCGAGATCTACTCGTTATGCTATTGCTCTTCAGCCTTTCCATTTCACGGTGCGAGCTATCCGTGGTTCGGATAATGTGATGGCGGACATATTGTCTAGATGCCCACATGATTCCAGTTAAATCTTGTGTCCTAGTTTTTCCTGATATATTTTCAGACTTAGGTCTGTCCTTAAAATCATAATATGTTGTAATACAAATGTATTTGGATGATGTTTAGATAATTTAACAAATTTCATTTTGTCCATCCATCAGTGATATGTTGCTAAAATAGCATTGACATTTGTATATTGCTATGATTATATTATTTAGTAATGTTTGGTATATGATTGGTATTGCCAGCAACTTAGGTTTCTTGAATGGTATCCCTTAGTTTGTTTGGCTTAAAGGAAATATTTTCTCCTATGTTGAGAGATGATTTGTACCCTCTTCTATTGTACCTGATATTAGGTTCATTGTTTGCATGAGCACAGAAGTGATACTGGTGCTATCTTGCTCATGAACATATTAAAAAAAAAAAAATTGCATTTTTTTTTTTTTTTACAGGGGGGTGGTAGTAATGTTGCTGTCATTTTCGACGGAGTCATCTGTCAAGTTATTTGCTTATGTTTGTATCATAAGTATAATTGTGTCTTTACCTGCGATGTCAGGTTGATTAGGGGTTGTCTTCCCTTGTTTATTCATTCATTGTGTTTGACCTTTAGGGTCAGAGGTTGACAGTTCGGCGTAGGCCTATGGGAAGGTTTTTTAAGCGGGAGTGAGATATACTTCCGGGAAGCCGGGAGGTCCTGTTTTTCTGAAGGGACCAAGAGTCCATTGTTTTTCGGGGAGAATCTTCGAAGTAACTGCTATGGCAGTTTTCCCCAGTGAATCTCTGTGCGTCGGGATGACGACAGAATTCCTTGTGATGTTCTGAGGATTCATTTGCCAGGTAATACCGACCTTTATGCATTATTACGCTTTTCGGTGGCAGAACATGTAAAGGATTACCTAGGGTGAACAGCAGCTCACTGATCCGCCATTTCAGAACTTATATATTTGTGCTCGAGGTAGCCATCCAAGACTGTTAGTCTTATATTGTCCAGAAATCCAGTGACGAAGATATATTGTGGGAGCCGCAGATTGGCGGAACTTCTATCTACAATAAGTATTACTGCAGGGTTGATGATAACCTATTTAACAGAAGTACACGGCCGACGTCAGAACGAGGCCTGTGCTTTCGGCTATTATACTACAGCCTGATATGTGCAATTGGCGGGGAGTGCCAAGTTGCACCTATGTGTCATAGTAACTAAGGCATCTGACGCGTTTAGTCAGAGACGCCAAGGGCGACGCTACGAACTGTCATTATTGAAGAACTTTGCTATTGACCATGCACGTCTATTCTGATGTTTACCTTTTTGAATGCCAAATGTATACCTATCGATGTCAGGTCAGCATGACCTTGTTACACTGACTGTTCCTGTTGATACTATGTGTGTTCCCGTCAATAAATGTCTTGAAACATGCCTGCAGTGTCAAAGCATCCTTGATTACTGCATGTGAGAGTATGGGTTGCAGGATCTACATCTATACGAGCCTAAACACATTCGCGCCTTCATTCGCACCCACACTCAATTCATCATACGCTCGCACTACACATCTAACAACATGTATACTGTCTTGGGCCAGTGATCACCTCAACAAGAAAAAAAAGACAGTTACACTCCTATTTCAGAACTAATTTATAATCTATTTCCAGACTGAACACAATACATAACAAACACTGAGTTCAGAGCGGTAGGCCAACTGCCAGCTTCATCTGAAACAATTTCCACCAGTATACTCCTCCCTAATGGTTACTACGCCTCTGCAATTCCAGCATTAGTTCTTTCTAGTCAATAAGATAGGTGTCAGTGTACTGTTTGGCAATTCCATGCAGTTTTACTTTTCTCCGACACCTTCTGTTCAGGTTGGAGCACTATATAGGCCTTGCCTCATGTTTGCTACTGAACCACACACATATACAGACATAAATTATCAATTTACATTCAATTTTCATTAAAAAGATATTGAATATATCAAGCTTACCACAATTCATGGAAATAATACACAATTACGTTGACTGGCAATGAATATAGCACAATTTCGATCTGCCGATGTCCCAGGCTTTTATTTAGAAAAATATGCACTGGCTCTCAACGCACTGGTTCTTTAGTAAGTTTATTTGAAAAATGTGGTACTGAACTGACGCTCCTAATTGCCTATATTGGCGGGTCTAACCAATCGAGCCATGTTTACACAAGTGTTTGAAAAAAAGTACCCTTCCTTCCGTCTCCCCTAACAACAAAAAATAGTATTTGTAGCCCGACTAATCGTGTTTAGCCTTACATTTACTTCTATCCAATCAAATAGGATTTTACATGGTGGCCCATTTCCCGTAAAATAGTGGTTCCAAAACATGCCACTGTGCGATTATTATTTGGTGTTGTCTGACACCCTCACTATTTTCTTTTGGCTATAATTTGTTAATTCCTAGACTATTTGCGTAACACTTAACATATTCTTTGTCAGCAAGTCCTAAGGAACCCAAATATATAAATTTAATGGGGCTAAGGGGCTGCGTTCAAAATATGCATTTTCTTCTAGGATAGTCGTGCTGTTGCCACCTCCTCACTTCCAAACTTTATGGTGTCTGCTGTACTGTCATACTAATGTCAGGATTTCAGACATAAAACAGTAGAATGTCAGGTTTCCTTATAAGCATTTTACAGGTTTTTAAACCTAACTCTCGTATGGGTAGTGTTTTTTTATCACTGTCGATTTGAAAAAAGTTAGTGCTTGTGGCCTTACACGCGTGATGGCATTAATTGTATAGCGAGACGCGTGTTAGTGTTGCATGCGTTCCGGCTTTCAGCCCTCCCTTTCTTTCTATCCTAAGTCCATCTGTCCGTTCGTTTATGGTAACGTAGTGTAATTAATGCTAGTATTAATTTAGGTCATTAATCAGCTTGCGTATCTCAAGGTTTTTCTTAGAAATGCAGTACAGTGTTATTGTAGAAAGCGTGTATTGATGCAGTAGGCTTTACTATCAACGTGAAAGCGTGAGAATATGCAGACGAAGCATAAAAAGGGGGTCTCGAGTACAGTCATTGTGACAGCACTGTTCTTTACCATTCTTCTTTCCTTTTATTGAATTTGTGTTAGGCTGTACCTTTACTTTTTAATTTATATATGTGGATTAGAATTTCTCACGACAATGACTGACATGACCTAAGGTGTTTGTTGAAATGGTGTGCTGTATAAGTGCCTTGACTGACATATATTGACTTCTTTCCACGTTGCCTTATGATTATTATGGTGACCTCACATTTGTGTCAAAAGAGATGTCTTCTATATAGACAATGGGTTTGGTAATTTCATTACTAAATTCCACACCTTGCGTGTCTAATTGTCAATTATGGAGCACGGATCTAGGTGCTATATGAATATTGACGGCTGGATGAATTGATATTGTCATCTGGTTACTCCAGTGATTTTGAGGACTTTGCCACGGAAATAATCCCACGGGGGGGGGGGGGGGGGGGGGGGGGGGTGGGGGAGGGGGGGGGGGAGTAAAATGTTATGAGTAAATATCATAACATTGATTTTATACAATCACTTGCTGGTTATTTGTGTACGGACGGTAGTCCTTGGTTTCAGGAAGTGACGTCTTGATTTCTGCTCACTTTGCAGCAGACGTGAGATTTGAATGTGGGACAAGCAAGCGTCGCTTGCCGGCAGTTGGCCTGTGTCCTGTGGACTGTGTAGTTGGCTTGTGTCCGATGGGACTATGTAATGAACTGTGTTTATGCATTTTGCATTTTATTCTTCACCTGCATGCTATTTTACCACCAACTGAATTATGCATGCACCTCCGTTCGATGTGTACGTAAGGGTTACAAGATTAAAATAAAAGGTGTGAATACAGAGTACCAGACAGTACTAGAGACGAGCTAGTTATAGCTTTCTATTCCTGCAATCTATGAGATGTGAGCAGCATGTACATTAAATATTGTGAAGCTTCTACGCAGTTGAGATTTAATCACTGAGTGCCTGTGTGCGGGCCAGGGAGGATGTGTTTGAATGGCCATATTTATAATTGAATAACTACCATATTGGAATCATTAAGGATACCCCTGGGAAGGTACTCAGCTGGCCAAGATAAATAATAAAATAATTAAGAGTGTTCAAGCATGAAGTCTAATGCACTCGCATCTACAAAAAGATTTAAAAGAATTTACCCGCAACATATACATATATATATATATATATATATATGTATATATATATATATATATATATATATATATATATATATATATATATATATATATATATATATATATATATATATATATATGACTAGTTTGATATATATATATATATCAAACTAGTCACAAAAAGTAAGGGATATTTTAAGATGGTATGTATTATTTTACAAAAGAGTGGATTTCGTATTTTAATGGTTGTATGGACATATCGAGCACGCTCTTCTCCACTCTCACGTGCAATATCTTTTTGACCTGGTGACTCGTGATGAGTAAACCAATCCCAAGAACAGAGGTGGGGGCCCATCCGTAAAGTTCACACATTATTTTTTTTCACAACAATGCGTGTATCTCGGGTTTGATGAACACTACTCACCATGGACTGGTATAAAAAGACTCTGCAACAGATAACATTTCTTTTCTTTGTCATGGAACGTTTGACAGAACAGCAGAGATGGATAGGCATAAGCATGTTGCAAACCGGAAGTCGGCAAGTGGATGTTGCTCGGAACCTCAGTTTTTCACAGTCAGTTGTCAGCAGACTGTGGAACAGGTATCAAAATTTCCGCACAGTGGATGATCTGCCTCGGACTGGCCGCCCAAGAGTCACTACACGCCGCCAAGATCAACTTCTTGTTACTCAGGCCCTCAGAACTCGGACTCTAAATGCTACTCAACTTCAGCAACACCTTCAACAGACCACTGGGATCCGGGTCTCAACTCAGACAGTACTAAACCGTTTGCACCAAGTGCAACTGGCCTCACGCAGACCGTTTGTAGCTTTGCCCATGTCACCACAACACAGGCGAGCAAGAATGGATTGGTGCCAACGTCATCATCGGTGGACCAATCAACAGTGGGCATCAGTGATGTTTTCTGGTGAGTCCCGTTTCGTTTTGGATTTTCATGATCGTCGAATACGTGTCTGGCGACGGCGAGGTGAGCGTTACCAGCCTCCTGCAACTGTTGCACACAACCGTTATGGAGGTGGCAGTGTAATGGTGTGGGCAGTCATCTGTATGAATGACAGGACCGACCTTCACATATGCCAGGTCAATATCACAGGGCTCTACTACCGTGACAACATCATCGAGCCTATCGTTGTGCCATTTGCTCAACGGCACGGACCAGATTTCATCTTCCAGGATGACAATGCACGTCCTCACCGTGCTCGCGTCGTCCAAGATCATCACCTTCAGATGCAGCATATCCGAACGTTACCGTTGCCGCCGATGTCCCCAGACCTGTCTCCTATTGAGCATTTGTGGGACCTCCTGAATAGACACGTCCAACAACGTCCAGCCGCTCCACAGACTCTTCAGCAGTTAGTTCAGGCCCTTCAGCAGGAGTGGCAGAGAATTCCTCAAGACAACATCAGAAGGCTTATTTGCAGTATGAGACGTCGTTGCAATGCATGTTTAGCGGCAAACGGGGGCCCTACACGCTTTTAGAAATATTGGAATATTTTTGTGAAAATGAAGTACCTACCCCGCCTTGGTTGCCAGTGCGACTAAAATCATGTGAATAAAGCCATAACACTTCTTATACCGCAAATGTTTTGTTATGATGCTCAAGTTTACTTGTACGAAGGAATAAATGAACTAATTTGAAATATATTGTCTTTGGATAACTTTTAAATTCAATATCCCCTACTTTTTGTGACAGGTATATATATTATTGTGTTAATTGATAAAACCTTCTCGGGTCATTCTTTTATCAGAAGGTGGGCCGGGGGAATTATTTAACACAGGGGATTTTCCTCAGTGAATAAATTGTTGTGATGGCTGACGGGCCAGCCGACACAAAAAGATTTAGGTCAGAGCTGCGTCTGGGTTTACCTAACAGACAGCGTTGAAGCGGGGGAGAGAGAGAAGAGGAGAGAAGTCTATGGTAGTTTGACCTTTGGGCAGGAATATTTGTTTATCGCGTGTGTGTAGAATTGTATAAACATTTATAACATATAAGGAAGGGAAACCCGAGGCCTGTAAACAGTAAATAAATATTAGACAAACATAAAGGTATGTTTTCAGGCACTCATAAGAAATAAAGAAGTAGAACACTAGACAACAGAAAAACAACAGACGTGGGTGGCTTACCCAGGATTCGAACCCCGGACCTTCCGTACGACAACACCGCCTAGCTATACAAGCGAATCACACAATCCTCCCGGCCAGCTAGGCATCCCCAAAAAAAGGATGCTTTACTGACCGGTGATTAGTGCGAAACGCAAGACAACACCGGAAGTTTACAATGGGCAGCTTAGCCTTATTAATGACGCAATCACTTCTGTCGTGCCAGTGTAGAATTGTGTAGGGGAGGGGTATTAATTTAAGGAGAAAGACGGGAGATGTATTAACTTAAGATGTTAAGTGTTAGAGTTGAGAATATTTTGACGTGTTGTATATTTGTTGTTATTTTTCGTTTTACAGCATTTTCACGGCACATAGGGCAAGTTGTAACCTGCTCTACAACTTAACACGGATTTGCCTTCTCAGGAGCCGAGAGCTCGAGAAAACTGGTGACGCGGTATTTACCGGCGCCAAGTACGTCTGCACCAGTGAAAGAAAGCAGTTCTCTTGCAGTGAAGCCCATGCTTCAGCGGGAACAGGTTCATCTTATAAAATCCGGGGCTCTTAGCTCGTTTTACCACTCCAAAGAGGCGCGTGGCCTGGAGGTTGGTTTATATATATATATATATATATATATATATATATATATATATATATATATATATATATATGTACGGCCACATTAAAGCCGTTGGTCCCAAAAACCCTAAGAGGGTTCTAGTCCGTTAAAAAAAATTGTCAGCAGCAGTGAAGCATCTACATCCCGAGCCAAGTACCTAGTCAAATACCAAAGTCATCAGCTGCAGTAGTCTGGGAAGGAAATAGGGTCAACATTCCTCTCCGAATGCTAACGAGAGGAGGGGCGTAATGGAGACGCCACTCAGCAGAAAACGGTAGTGTCAGAGAGACACTGAGCAGAAGAAGAGGGGAGAGCGAGGTTATAGAGGCAGATAGAAAGTGGTGTTAGGACAGCCTCTGAGATAGCACTTGAAAAGTCATTCAGTGGATCAGTGCTTGTGGTACAGTGGTTAGCTGTGTAGGTCATCAGAGTGCATTCAGAGTGGTGTAGACATTTAGGTATACGTCTGCAGCAGGACAGTAGATTATAATTAATAATAATAATAGGATAGTCAGGAGCGGTGGCTCTTCAGTTAGAGACCCCACCAAGTAGATGGTTGTTAATCCTTGATTTTCTTCCATGCAGGTTGAAAGATAGGTTGAAAGTGTTGGGGTATAGTGTATGTCAGTTTAATTGTTCTGTTTATTTTTTTCAGGTGTGCGACGTCGCACGTTATTTATTTTACTGTGTTATTTGATTTTGTTGTATAATAAACTATAAACTGTACACTGGATCAATTTCTCTATAACTATACTGTACGTATATGCTTGTCGGTATAGTTGTGTCTGTGGAACTTTAGTGAAACCTTATCTCCTTTTAATGGTAGTCAGAGGTGGTGAGTCTATAGCTCTTAACTAGTCGCGAGTGGCGAGGGAAAGTCAATCTTGGTTCTCACCCTCGAAGCAAATAGTCTCATCCTTCCACACTCACTGTATTCTCATCTAAATCTATCTTCTCAGACTTTCTCATACTAGGGTCTTGTCTATATACTCGGACAAACTCTAAACTTAAATCCACTTCGTGACAGCTCAAGAGAAATGAAAAAAAATGAGAAAATTAGATTTGCCCTGCGTTGTTCCTGCGTGTCTTTGAGGAGACAAAGAAGGAATAAGCCTATTGCTGCCCCAGGCGCATGCTTTAAGAAGCAGCTAAAATGAGGTTGCGCATGGGGCATTCAAATTGCTACAAAAATCACCTCCGCATTAATGCTTCGCTGTAGGCGTCATGTAATGAAACCTAGATTATCATCATCGTCATCATCACTACTGTAGTGAAATTGACAGAGATACAACGGTAAAATCCCTCCAAAGATAACATTTAAGGATAAAAACATAATGCGTAGGCTGCTGAAGTACATGATCGCCTAGACCGCGGGTCATCATCCTCCATAATAATTGACTTGCTAGACAGGAGGGGAACGGCGGATCAAAAAAGGAAAAAAATATGACTGGAAAGGCTAGGAGACGCAATTGGGGGGGATGGAGGAAAGAAAAAAAATCACGTCCCCCAAATTGACACGAGGTACGGAAATGGACGCTTTTGCGATACCAAGCTTTTGATTTGAATGGAGCGGTAAAACGCAGATGTTAGGAATATTACAAAAATTAAAAAGTAATTTTTTCTTAATATTAATGTTAGGAATATAAAAATTAGCTGGCCGGATGGCCTATTCTGAGCAGTGAACTAAGATGGTCTTAATTTTACAAACGGATAGATAATATTGAAGATAATGACAAAAGACAGTGTAGTTCACATCATCGACAGACTGTGTTGAATATAAAAGTGTCGCAATTTGCACACAAAAACACGACCTTGGACGCAGGTGTTCAAATCTACGTGGTATGGAGGAAAGGGGATATTGTGGTGGCTGTGTCTAAAAATAACTTTTAACGACAAAATTTTGGAGGGGAGAGAAAGGTTGGTTCAAAAACCAAGCACATTTTTTTTAGAAACACAAGTAGAGACGGACAGACTAACAGATAAACATCCATACCTGACTGAAGCATGACTGAAATGACTTTATGGTAGGAAATTTGAAATTTAAAATAAACCGAGGCAGTGATTGGCCACAGACAATCATATCATTAGCGCTCAGACGCGAAAGTGGGGCCATTCTTCAATAGTTGTTCAGTGATAGACACAGATTTTAAAGTGTGGTGATTCCATATGAAAGCAAGTGAAATAAATTTAGGGACGCCATACTATAGCCAGCAGCTCAGCTGAGTTTTGCTAGCAATTCTGTGTTATTTATTCATAATCTGGTAAGATTGAAATTATTTCCTTATATATTTTGAATATTGTTTCATGTTTGAGTGATTTGATACTGCCATATCGAAATCTAGCCTTACAAACAAGTAGGGATTTGCTCTAGACCCCCCGCCCTAGTCAGGGTCTAGGGACCAACACTGTACATAAACTCCAGCAAGGATTATGCAAGACAGATCAAGTGTTGAGAATAATGATACATATTACCTATCCTCTTTTAGGGCAAACAACTAATAAACATTTTTCAGGATCTATGGTCTGGGAGGATCTATCTGATGTAAAACCACCATGGTAAATGTGCTGTTTGGTCAGAGAGATCTGACCTGTCTGTATGATGTGGTTGTTGTGTCACTGTTGTGTCCAGACGTGGGTAGAGAATAGATTTTGACACATGGCCCATACTTTGATTGCAGAGCTGCGAGTTTCTGTCGTCAACAAAGCAGTGTCTATTCAGTTGGTGACTTTACTCGAGTGTATCTGTGCAGTATTTGTGACAGAGACCACCATTATTGCCCGCCAGCACGGAGAGGTGGGACCACCTGATTTCAGCACCAGAGCGACAACTACCAGATGAGTGAGCCTCTGGTCTGCTGGACTTTCACCAACGCCCTTTAGTTACTAAGAACCCCATAAAGATTCCCACCATTTTCTGGACACTGTGTAGTCAATATAGAGAGGTGTGATGAGGCCACCCCAACAGCACAAACAGTACTATCCTCCCAAGTAGATGAATACTAGAACATTTTAATAAAACTAACTAGTATAGTACATATATATGTACACTATTGCATTTATGATATACTATTCCATGCATTTCTTTTTTTCAAAATCTCTAAATCTTTTTAAGTTCTGGTCAACCTAAAAAATTGACACAGAACAAAATAAATGTAATATAATTTTATCAAAATTTTTACACACGTGAGTTAGTTCAGTGTATTTTAACAATTATTAATATTATTAGTCTTGTTACATATCTGTGGGTATATTTATAATCCATTACACCATACTACATAGCATAACCCTAGACACTTTACGTAGCCACATTCATTAAAAAAAAAAATTAAGTGTGAGGTCGTAGTGGTAGCAAGAAAGGCCTTCTGACAATTCACCACTACATTTTATCTCAGGAGCCTTCACAGCTGGCCTCATACAATTTACATTTAGTAATAACACCATCATACAATACCATCAAACACCACTACAATATTGGGGTCTTGTCCAGGGATAATTAGCCCAACAGTAATATTAGGATCTCCTGGTGGGAGAAATAAAAGTAGGGAAATAAATTGTAAAATTTCCCTTAAAATTAAAAGTGTCCCTGCAGATAAAAGTTGGTGAATCTTCACAGCCAGTAATAATTAATTAGTTAACTGGTTAGTTAGAATTAGTTAGACTATAGTCATAAGAAGTACTTAGTGTATTTACTGGTTAGAGATTTAGCTTGTATATTATTATATTGTCTAAAAAGTATGGCGGAGCTGGCAAAATTTAGATCAGCTGCTGTGCTCACCGCGAAGGAGATGGGAATGGATGGTCAAATTTTAATTCAATACGTAACGACTGAATGTGATAAATATATTGAACGGGAAGAAAGGAGGTTAGTTGAAGAGAAGAGGTTAGAGGCTGATAGAGAAATTAAGAGGCTGCAGATTGAGGCAGAAGAAAAAAGGTTGACTGCCGAAAGGGAGGCAGAAGAAAAACGACAGCAAAGGGAGGCAGAAGAAAAACGACAGCAAAGGGAGGCAGAAGAAAAACGACAGCAAAGGGAGGCAGAAGAAAAAAGGTTGACTGCCGAAAGGGAGGCAGAAGATAGAAGGTTGCAGAGGGAGCACGAATTACGACTAAGGGAGCTGGAATTACAAGGCCCGGCCCCTGAAAATGGTGCCAGCCCTTTTGCCTCAGATGCTACGCCCAGTCTGGGAGCCTCAAACTCAGCTATGGGGTTTCATTTAGACCATTTTGTTGAGAAAGACGATGACATAGAGGGGTACCTAGGACGTTTTGAGTTATTAGCTACTACATATGGGTTAGAGAGAGAGAGGTGGAGTTTAAAGCTATCACAGGGATTGAGGGGTACTTCTTATGAAGTATTTGCTAAAATGAACAGGGAAGACCAAGACAATTATGACATGTTAAAGCAGGCTTTGTTATTAAGGTACGAGAAGAATGGTGAATTTTATCGTAAGAAATTCAGAAATGCCAAACTGTTGTCTGGGGAGACATACCACCAATTCTCTGCTAGACTAGAAACCTATTTGGAGAAATGGACGGCTCTGGGGAAGACCCAAGATCTCAAAGAAATGATCATGATTGAGCAATTGAGAGAGTCCATGGCTCCAGACATGAGAAAATTTCTCATGGAACAAGGTGCAGAGAAGTTGGGGGAAATTTTAAATGTTGCTGAGAGGTATCAGGCAGCCCAGGCAGAGGTAAGTGGTGCTAAAAAGAAGCACATAGACAATTTTAAAGCTCCACAGCAATTTAATAAATTTGATAATAGAGAGCAGGGAAATAAAGGTAGGACAAACTTTGAGCGGCCAAGAAATGACTATCGCGACAGAAACTCACAGTTCAATGACCAAAAGTTCAATGAAAGAAAACCGTTGAACCAAGGAAAAAGATGGTGTAAATGGTGCAAGAAGGATAACCATAACACCGAATTTTGTAGAAGGAAACCTTCAAACATTGCTGCAATGAAGTCGGGGACGCAAAGATTAAAGGTTAATCCTAAGGGACAACAGGAACCTTATCACCCCCCAGTTTGTGAGGATGTTATTTGTAATGGGGTCACCATAAGGTGCCTTTATGATACAGGTTTGGATTATGATTCAGTTGTGAAGTCTAGCCTAGTGGACCCAAGTCAGCATACCACAGAAACAGTGGAAATACAAGGGGCGACTAAGGACATACCACTCATGACACTTCCCATCGCAAGGATAACGGTGAAAACTCGCTATGTGGAAGGAGAAATCAGAGCAGCAGTGATAGATGAACCAATCTACCCTCTGATATTGGGGTGTAGATACGTCTTCTTGGGGAATCCCGAGAAACCTGTGATCATGGCGACAGTGCAGACCAGGTCACAGAAGAAGGAGGAAGAAGGTGAACCTATAAATGCTCATCCAGAGGAGATGAGGAAGGCGCAGGCTGAGGATAGGACACTCAAGCCCTGTTTTAAAAAATTGCCCAAATGCCACACACCTCCGAGCAAGGGGGAATATTTCATGAAGAACAAACTCTTATACAGGAAGGCCGGAACTGGAACAAATGGTCACAACCAGCTGGTTCTTCCCACTTCATATAGAGATAAAGTGATGGAACTCGGGCATGCGATTCCCTTCAGTGGTCACATGGGGATCAGCGCCACAGGACAGCGTATAGCTTGTCATTACTTCTGGCCAGGGATAACAGAGGATATAAAAAGATATGTCAAATCCTGCCCAGAATGTCAAAGGGTAGCTCCAAAGCACTGGACTGCTCCTGCAACTCTAGGGGAAATGCCCATAGTGGGAACACCTTTTGAGAGGGTTGCAGTGGATATTGTAGGACCTCTCACTCGGACCAAGAGGAGGAACAGTTACATCCTTACTCTGGTGGACACTTGTTCTATGTGGGGAGAGGCGGTAGCCCTGCCATCAATTGATTCAAAACATGTAGCAGAGGCACTACTTACAATATTTACCCGATTAGGATTCCCGCATCAAATCTTGACGGATAATGGATCTCAGTTCAAGGGGAAACTAACGGAAGAAGTTTTTAAGCTATTTCAAGCCAGGCACTTTCATTGTAGTCCGTACCATCCACAAGGGAACGGCCAGGTAGAGAGGTTCAATGGGACTCTCATTTCTATCCTGAGAAAGCTGGCACACGAAAAACCGGATCTGTGGGATCAATTCCTGCCCGCCGCATTGTTTGCGTACCGGGAGGTACCACATAGTTCAACCGGGATGGCTCCCGCAACTCTGCTATTTGGGAGGCCAATAAAAGGTCCATTAGAAGCCCTATTAAGGACCTGGACAGATGAGAAGGCGGAAGAGACTGTTACCTCATCATATCAATATGTGAACGAACTGACCACTCGTTTGAAAGCTGGATGGAAACTGGCAAATGATAATTTGAAACAAGCCAGGAAGAAACATGCAGCATATTTTAATAGGAAGGCAAAGGACAGGGAACTGGCAGTCGGAGAGAAGGTGCTGCTTCTACTACCCGGAAGCCAGAATAAATTACAAATTGGTTGGCAAGGTCCATATACGGTTCTAGAGAAGGTGTCTAGAACAAACTATAAAATTGACAAAAAGGGGAAGGAAAAAGTTTATCATGTAAACCTGTTAAAGAAGTATCTGGACAGACCACTCCAGGAAAGTACCCCCTTATTGACCTTGGCTATTGCAACCCAGATGCAAAAGGAACCACTCACCTCACATGAATACCCATTACATCCTTGTGAAACAGCAGCACAGGTAAAAGTCAGTAAGCACCTGACTAAAAACCAGAGGGAGAGAGTTCAACAGGTTCTGGAGGAACATACAGATGTATTAACAGATAAACCAGGCCATACAAATTTACTACAGTATGACATGAAACTGGTAGACTCAAACCCAATCTGTATGAGAGCCTATTCTATTCCGTTCGCGAAGGAGAAGGCATTGAAGGAAGAAATAGAGTATTTGTTGAAGGAGGGGATTATTTCGCACAGTGAATCATCTTTTAGTTCTAGTGTCGTTTTGTTGAGAAAACCGTCTGGGGAACACAGATTGTGCATAGATTACAGGAAACTGAATGCTGTCACAGAAGGACAAGTGGATCCATTACCAGACACAAAACAGCTATTTGCCAGACTGAACAAGGCAAAATACTTTTCAAAGGTGGATCTTAGTAAAGGCTATTACCAGATCCCAGTGAAGCCGGAAGTGAGACCTTATTTGGCTTTTAGCACTTCGGATGGACATTATGAATTCAATATGCTACCATTCGGACTGAAAAATGCTCCGAGTGTGTTTTCAAGGATGATGCGAAAATTGTTGGACCCCCTGAATAACCCATGTATCACAAATTTCATGGATGATATTCTCGTCGCCACAGAGACATTTGAAGAACACATTGAAGCTCTGGAGATGTTGTTTGATAGACTTCGGGAGGCAAACTTAACTGCTAGGCCCACAAAATGTTGTATTGGATGCAAAGAGTTGGAATTCTTGGGACACACGGTATATCAGGGTAATATGACCCCTGATCCTAAGAATTTGGAAAAACTGCAGAGAGCACCTAGGCCGCAAACAAAAAAGGACGTGCGATCATTCGTGTCGTTATGCGGATTTTATCAGAAATACATCAAAAATTTTAACGCTATTTGTGCTCCTCTGACTGATCTGACTCGCAAGGGACTTCCAGATAAAATTATTTGGACTGCACAATGTGAACTAGCGTTCCAAGAGTTAAAGGAAAAACTCACTAGCAAGCCTATTCTCAAACTGCCTGATTTGACACAGGACTTTGTCTTAAGAACCGATGCAAGTAATGTAGGACTCGGAGGGGCTTTGTTGCAAAGATCATCTTCACCTGATGGGGAACTTAAACCAGTCGCTTATGCAAGCCGCAAATTGAATAAGGCGGAACAAGGATACTCCACAAGCGAAAAAGAATGTTTAGCATTAATCTGGGCAATAAAGAAGTTTCAAATCTATCTGTATGGTAGGACATTTGTGGTGGAGACGGACCATCAGCCTCTCGTGTTCTTGTCTCAGGCTAAGCATGAAAACGCAAGATTGCTGAGGTGGTCTTTATTGCTTCAACCTTATCAGTTTAGTATCCAATATATCCCAGGCAAATTGAATGTCGGTGCAGATTTCCTCAGTCGGCACCCCTGTGATCAAAATTAGAGTAGTGGCAGACGTGAGGAGTAATTTTACCTATGTGTATCGCTGGTTTTGGAACTTGCCATAGGCATGTTTTCAAGTGGGGAGATGTGTAGTGAAATTGACAGAGATACAACGGTAAAATCCCTCCAAAGATAACATTTAAGGATAAAAACATAATGCGTAGGCTGCTGAAGTACATGATCGCCTAGACCGCGGGTCATCATCCTCCATAATAATTGACTTGCTAGACAGGAGGGGAACGGCGGATCAAAAAAGGAAAAAAATATGACTGGAAAGGCTAGGAGACGCAATTGGGGGGGATGGAGGAAAGAAAAAAAAATCACGTCCCCCAAATTGACACGAGGTACGGAAATGGACGCTTTTGCGATACCAAGCTTTTGATTTGAATGGAGCGGTAAAACGCAGATGTTAGGAATATTACAAAAATTAAAAAGTAATTTTTTCTTAATATTAATGTTAGGAATATAAAAATTAGCTGGCCGGATGGCCTATTCTGAGCAGTGAACTAAGATGGTCTTAATTTTACAAACGGATAGATAATATTGAAGATAATGACAAAAGACAGTGTAGTTCACATCATCGACAGACTGTGTTGAATAAAAAAGTGTCGCAATTTGCACACAAAAACACGACCTTGGACGCAGGTGTTCAAATCTACGTGGTATGGAGGAAAGGGGATATTGTGGTGGCTGTGTCTAAAAATAACTTTTAACGACAAAATTTTGGAGGGGAGAGAAAAGTTGGTTCAAAAACCAAGCACATTTTTTTAGAAACACAAGTAGAGACGGACAGACTAACAGATAAACATCCATACTTGACTGAAGCATGACTGAAATGACTTTATGGTAGGAAATTTGAAATTTAAAATAAACCGAGGCAGTGATTGGCCACAGACAATCATATCATTAGCGCTCAGACGCGAAAGTGGGGCCATTCTTCAATAGTTGTTCAGTGATAGACACAGATTTTAAAGTGTGGTGATTCCATATGAAAGCAAGTGAAATAAATTTAGGGACGCCATACTATAGCCAGCAGCTCAGCTGAGTTTTGCTAGCAATTCTGTGTTATTTATTCATAATCTGGTAAGATTGAAATTATTTCCTTATATATTTTGAATATTGTTTCATGTTTGAGTGATTTGATACTGCCATATCGAAATCTAGCCTTACAAACAAGTAGGGATTTGCTCTAGACCCCCCGCCCTAGTCAGGGTCTAGGGACCAACACTGTACATAAACTCCAGCAAGGATTATGCAAGACAGATCAAGTGTTGAGAATAATGATACATATTACCTATCCTCTTTTAGGGCAAACAACTAATAAACATTTTTCAGGATCTATGGTCTGGGAGGATCTATCTGATGTAAAACCACCATGGTAAATGTGCTGTTTGGTCAGAGAGATCTGACCTGTCTGTATGATGTGGTTGTTGTGTCACTGTTGTGTCCAGACGTGGGTAGAGAATAGATTTTGACACATGGCCCATACTTTGATTGCAGAGCTGCGAGTTTCTGTCGTCAACAAAGCAGTGTCTATTCAGTTGGTGACTTTACTCGAGTGTATCTGTGCAGTATTTGTGACAGAGACCACCATTATTGCCCACCAGCACGGAGAGGTGGGACCACCTAATTTCAGCACCAGAGCGACAACTACCAGATGAGTGAGCCTCTGGTCTGCTGGACTTTCACCAACGCCCTTTAGTTACTAAGAACCCCATAAAGATTCCCACCATTTTCTGGACACTGTGTAGTCAATATAGACAGGTGTGATGAGGCCACCCCAACAGCACAAACAGTACTATCCTCCCAAGTAGATGAATACTAGAACATTTTAATAAAACTAACTAGTATAGTACATATATATGTACACTATTGCATTTATGATATACTATTCCATGCATTTCTTTTCAAAATCTCTAAATCTTTTTAAGTTCTGGTCAACCTAAAAAATTGACACAGAACAAAATAAATGTAATATAATTTTATCAACATTTTTACACACGTGAGTTAGTTCAGTGTATTTTAACAATTATTAATATTATTAGTCTTGTTACATATCTGTGGGTATATTTATAATCCATTACACCATACTACATAGCATAACCCTAGACACTTTACGTAGCCACATTCATAAAAAAAAAATTAAGTGTGAGGTCGTAGTGGTAGCAAGAAAGGCCTTCTGACAATTCACCACTACATTTTATCTCAGGAGCCTTCACAGCTGGCCTCATACAATTTACATTTAGTAATAACACCATCATACAATACCATCAAACACCACTACAACTACCGTCATCATCGTCATCATCACCACCGTCATCATCACCACCGTCATCATCATCATCATCGTCATCATCATAATCTTCATCATCATCATCATTTTCCTTTGCGATCGTTCCGAAGCTTGGAGCCACCACTGCAGCTGCTCTCTTTGCATGAAGCCTGCACAAAGCAGTCACATGCTCTGCTAAATTCCTCACGTGAAAGACACCATTTTGAAAAATCTTTACTGGAATCTGATTTCTGAGTACAGAAATTCTGTCAGAATTAATAATTTTTATCTACGCAAAATCGACGGATCGCGCAAATTGCCAACAACACTACCGTAAGTTGTCAAGTTGTTCGATAGTTTATAATAGATTACTATCATATTTTAACCCAGGTTAAACGCTGTTTAGGTTTATTGGCATTTGTTAGGGGAAAATATAACAGACAAAACGGCACGAATAAGAACTTGGGGCTGGATTTAGTCACTTATAACTTCGTTGTCTATAGCAAATAACAAATAATATTAACCTTAGTTCGTACTGCTTTTATATTTATTGCAATTTGTTTATTATGGAAAAAATACACGATTGTTTATTAGTATAGTAATGGTTTGTTAAAATTAAAACCTCGTCTGTTTTTACAAATAATTTTAACATCGAATGTACCATTGATTAATGGCATTAGAGCAATATTATATTTATGTTACAGATATCCGCTCAAAATGCCAAAACGGAAGTGTGTTTTCACGGATGAATTCAGACACCATGATAAAATATGACCTCTTTGAGAAGTGTGTTGCATTTACTGGGGATAACTGTAACACAATGTTTGGTGGGATTGGGTGAAATGCAGAGGGTAACAATGTGTTTGCAAAATTAAAGACTGTGTTACAGACGAAAAATGTATTTGGTGTAGGCTGTCCAGCACATGTTTTGAACAACTGCATTCACAATGCTGTTGAAAAACTTGACATTGACATTGAAAATCTTCTTAATAAGGTTTACCAATATTTTCATATTCATACAGTTCGAACAGAGGAGTTGAAGGAATTTTGTGATTTTGCGGACATAGAATACAGACAACTCCTCAACCATGGCAGAACAAGGTG
Organism: Oreohelix idahoensis; assembly: GCA_024509875.1. NCBI lineage: Eukaryota > Metazoa > Mollusca > Gastropoda > Stylommatophora > Oreohelicidae > Oreohelix > Oreohelix idahoensis. The sequence continues at coordinate 235,415 of JAMPIV010016814.1, read as the reverse complement.
GCTTTCATTATTCCCATGTGTTGCAAGAATGATCCAGATGTTTCCGGCACTGAAGGCTTTTTTCAGTCACAAGACAATCCACCTACAGTCATCAAAACGTTTTTTGAACATGACTTAGCAGAGGTGTATCTGTGGTTGGTCCATTCACTTATGAGTGTTTTTCAGTGCCATATTGAACAGATTGAAAGAGAAAGCAACTCAATTGTTGAGGTTTGCAACAGTTTAAACACAGTGAAAGACATTCTTACTGAACGTCTAGGTCAAGAATTTGTGCCTCTTAAAGTTAAATCAGAAATTTCACAGAAACGTAGAGTGGGGCTTGATCATTTGTGTGACAGTTGTCATAAAGATGTGAAGCTCCTTTATCCCAGCTGTATTTAATATTTAGACAAATGGACAAAGCCATTAGAAGATTTTGCAATTTTTTCCTGGATGACCTTGCATGAAGTACCTGTGTGGAAAGATGTGGAAGCCTCATTGCAGTATCTAAATGATAAAGGCATTCACATTGATGACACAAAATGCTTTGACCAACTGAACAATTAAAAAATATTTGTGTAAAGTCACATCAGCAACGAAGAATTCAGTCAGCTACTGGCTCATCAGAAATGGACTAAATATTTTGAACAATCGAGAAATGTTGAACTGCATTCAGAATTCTTAAGACTTGCACAATTTATTTTTGCAATTCCTGGGCACAACGCCAATGTTGAGAGACTTTTTTCACTTATGATGGGTCAATGGACAAAAGAAAGGAACATGTTGAGTGTAGATTCCATTAAAGGCACTCTACTTGTGCAGTACAATTTCAAGGAGCTTTCATGCTCTGATTTCTATGCATATTTAAAACGTAGCCCAACTTTGTTGAAGAAGATTTTATCATCAGAAAAATATAAGTAGGCACAAAATCAATGTGATTTTATTAGCTTATTGTTTGAATGTAAAAAAAAAATTGTTTCAGCGTCTTGTAGTTATTTAATAAAGGTGTCCTACTTTTCGTCCTACTTTTTAAAATTATCGTCCTCCATTGTCCTCCTTTTTATGCCCAAAAATGGCATTTGTCCTCCTTTTTGTGTTGAACAATATGGCCACCCTAATATATTAGTCGTCTTGTACGACACGCCTCGTACGAAAGAATTAGAAATGAGTGAATACAAAATCGAGGATACACAGGGAAAAGACAAAAATAATGAGAATAAATGCAGGTAATGATAACAGGTTTTACGTTATTATTCAGATCGTCTTTGGTCGTTACCATATGCTTTTTGTGAAAGATTTTTATTCACGTTTATTGTAATCTACTTCGCACGAACATCACTTTAATAATACGTACTGAATTTCTGTGGAGAAAATGTTATCAATTTACGTGAATCTCAAGTTACTAGTGTTACTCCGGAACGTTACCCTTGCGTAACAAGCTATCGCACTGTATACGCATATATTAATATGGAAATATGTAATGAAATCACAGATAACCTAGAAGTACGTCTATGACCTCTTTAGTGTGAATATGTTCTTGTCTCTTCGCATGACTGATTCTCGGCTAATTGAAACGGAAAAAAAAGTTTTTGATGTGTCATTTAACTTCAGCGGCAGTGTGGTGGTCCTGTTTACAAAATGTTCAGCCAAAGGACATTTTTCATTTATTTTTTTTTTAAATTGTGTTTGGTTTATTTGTAAAATCCAGCTTTCTTGATCACTGTTGGTTTAACCGTTGAAACATAGAACTGACAGTAACTTGCAAGGTCATGGACTGCTTTCTTTCATCTTGAAGTTCTTTCATCTTCTTGTTCTGCAGGTTCGATAAAAAAAAAAAAAAAGATACATTTGTATGTCTTATTATCTTTCACATCAAACCACCCCACCCCCTTTTTTGTGAACGCACGTTTGTAAACATATTTTCAGAATGTCTATTTTCTTTGTTGTGACTATTTATTATGCCTTTTCCCATCATTTTTTTCCCCCATTACGTTTACTTTGGTTTTTTTGTTTTGTTTTGTAGAAGATATCAATTACGAAGAACACACACACACACACACACACACACACACACACACACACACACACACACACACACACACACACACACACACACACACACACACACACACACACACACACACACACACACACACACACACACACACACACACACACACACACACACACACACACACACACACACACACACACACACACACACACACACACACACACACAGAGAGAGAACATAAGTGGAATAAGGAAGGTGATGAATAAGAGAAACATGAATAAAATAATAAGAGGCAAAACATGAGACAAGAGTAGAACGAAAAAAAGAAATGGAGTAGAGTGTAAAAAACCAGAAAGTCGAAGAAAAAGAGAAGCAAGTAGAAGGGGGAAAAAGGAAGAAGAAGACAGGAAAAAGAAGGAAGTCTGCAAAAAAGAGAAGGAAGCTCACGAGAAAGAGAAGGAAGCAGATGGTAAAAATGAGGAATCACACGGGAAAGAGAAGGAAGCAGATGGGAAAAATGAGGAAGCACACGGGAAAGAGAAGGAAGCAGATGGGAAAAATGAGCAAGCATACGGGAAAGAGAAGGAAGCAGATGGGAAAAATGAGCAAGCACACGGGAAGGAGAAGGAAGCAGATGGGAAAAATGAGCAAGCACACGGGAAAGAGAAGGAAGCAGATGGGAAAAATGAGCAAGCACACGGGAAAGAGAAGGAAGCAGATGGGAAAAATGAGCAAGCACACGGGAAAGAGAAGGAAGCAGATGGGAAAAAAGAAGGAAGTTGAAGGGAAAGAGAAGGAAGCAGATGGAAAGAAGAAGGAAGCAGACGGGAAAGAGAAGGAAGCAGATGTGAAACATGAGAATCCAAAAGTAATTGACGAAAATGAATTGACCAGCCACAAAAGAATGTGATTCTGAAGTGACAATACGTTTGTCCTATTTTTCGGTCCCCTTTGAGAAACGTGCGGAGTGAACTCTGTACGTCGTAGAGAGAATATTGAGACGTGATAGGGGAGTATGTCGCCATCCGTCGTCGGAGACGGTTGATGTCTTGTAGATCTGTGAAAATAGTCTGTGAATTTCGGTTATTATATTCTGGATTTGACGCTATGATGTCCCGCGTAATGTGTCTCTACAAGACCTTTTTTAATACATAATTGTTTACCAGCGCGTTGTGCACTTTCCCGCGCTTTGAAGTGGATGGATTAGGAGGCGCGTTGTTTACCCTCTCCAGGAAGTCTATGGCAAAACTCTTATATATTATTGTTTGGATGCACGTTGTTTAGATTGAAGAGAGAAGTAACGCTGCACCCAAGCACTATAAATTTGGTGCAAGGTAAATTGAAGAAAAATCCGTATTATAAACCCCACAGTGTTATAGAACCCTGTGAATTGTCTGATAGGGACATAGTAGGCGAACCCGGCATAATGGTGATAGGAGGGGTTCATGAAATCAGTAACAACTTCAACATGGATTTGTGGTTGTTGAACACCACAGGAAAAACTATAAGGATACACAGAGGTAATATTGTCAGCATCGTCAGATAAATAAATCAGGAACAAACAATTGACATATGTCCTGTAGAAAACCGTCATAAGGAAAAGTTTAGAAGTCAGGACTGAAGTTATATCAAACGATGCTGATAAAAGGGGAAATGGAATAAAGACTTATGAAAAGGGTAAGAGATATTTCAACCGCGCCGCATGGCAGGATGTTGGAAGAGAAAAACCACTACTAGAAGAAAGAAGTAACAGCTCTTACATGGACTATCTTACTAGAACTCAGCTAATAAAACAAGTTAAGGACCCAACTAGAGATTAGAAAAGAAGTGGAACCGTTTGTGCTGAAAAATCATGATCTGTTTGCTCTGACAGAGGCGGAAGTAACGCAAACCATGACAGTAGAAATGGAGATAGAGTTATTAGAGCATGAGAAACTAATATAGCTTAGACCTTACAAAACTGCTTTGAGAAATCGCAGTATTATAGAGAAAGCAATCGAAGACATGCTGCATGATGGAATTATAGAAAGGTCGCGTTCGGAGTGGTCGTCATAGGTGGTCATTGTGCAAAAGAAAGATGGGACTCTCAGATTTTGCTGCGATTATAGGGCTCTCAACCGGATTACAAAAACCATATCTTACCCGTTGTCTAGAATAAACGAACGTTTAGGAACCTTAGGAAAATCCGAGTGGTTCAGCTCATTAGATGCCAGGTCAGGATTCTGGTGCATCCCTATGTCGCCTGATGCAAAGAAGTAGAGCACTTTTTGCACGCACGTAGGTAGTTTTGCGTGGAATGTAATGCCATTCGGTCTGAAAGTAAGTCCTGCAACTTATATGGGATTGATGGACGAGGTGTTGAGAGGAATGCAAGGTTTTGCTGTTGCTTATTTAGACGATGTATTGATTCACACGGCGGGAAGTCTGGAACTGTATTTGGAGAAAGTAGCTGAGGTATTCGAGCGGTTCCGTTACCATAATGTTAAGTTGAAACTAGAGAAATGCAACTTTGTACAGCGGGAAAAAAATATTTGGGTTTTGTCATAAACAAAGAAGGTATAAGACCCGATCCTGAAAAGGTTAAGGCCATAAGGAACCGGCCAGAAACAAGGACAGTTCGAGATACACGAGCTTTCATTTGAAGCGTCGGTTACTTTAGAAGACATGTCCCAGGTTTTTCGAGGATAGCGGAACCCCTCATAAATCTGACGAGGAAGAATACCAGGTTTATATGGACAGGAGATTGCCAGAAATCATTTGAGATGTTGAAGACGGCTTTGACGAGGGTTCCTTATTTAACCCATCCAGACATATCACGGAAAATGGTCCTGTATACAGACGCTTTAGACATTACGATTGGTGCTTGCCTTGTACAACCGAATGAAGATAACGAAGAAGTTGTACTGAATAACATAAGGGATAAAAAACCTATAGTATTCATGTCGCATAAACTGAATTCGTCGCAACAAAAATGGGTGATTACAAAAAAGGAAGCTTTTGTCATTTATTATGCCGTTAAGAAGTTAGATTACTATCTAAGGGCAACACCGTTTATCGTCAAAACAGACCATAAACCTCTGGTAACTTGGTTATCGAAACCACATAAGGGTTCTAGGAAGATGCAAACACGGGCATTAAATTTACAAGGGTACGACTTAACCATAGAACATATTGCCAGTAGGTTGAATACTTGTGCAGACTTATTGTCTAGGGTTAATTACGATACGGACAACACCTCTGAGGATGGAGGATTATCAGAGATAGATGAGAGATACTACCTAGTTGATAAGGATAAACATGGTAAAGGACAGATTTGCGCAATAGAGAGAGAACAACCAACCGACGAACTATGCGAGGGTTTGACATTACTCCTATATTAAATGATTTAACTTCGGAACAGGAGAAGGATGAAGAGGTCAAGGAAATGAAAAGATTGTTAAAAGAAAATCCGGAAAGGGTACAGGAATTTATATTATGACCAGAAGACGGTCAAGTATATTATGTACTTAAAGTTAGTGACTCACATTGATCAGCTACCCATTTTTCTTTGGCCTGTTTCATTTTCTTTCTAATATTTTTATTCACCATACTGTATTGCCATGCTGCTCCAGGAACCTCTTTCTTAACCTTTTTCATTTCTCGCCGTGTATCACATAACTTCAGAATTTCATCTGTAACCCATGGTTTGTTTATTTTCTTTCTTTTACCAAGTATTTCTGTTGCTGATTCAATGAGCACGTCTTTCATGTTCTCTGTGATTGAGTTGATATCATCCTCCAAAAAGTTGAGAGCTGCGAATTTTCCTCCAACAGTTGCCTCAAAGATTCCCGCGATTTCTGGATCTTTCAATTTGTCTAAATTGAATCTTAACTGAGAACCATTAGCCTTATTAGTCATCCAAGTAAGGTGATGTTAAGGATACTTTTGAACAGAATAAAACAGAAATCAGAAGAAATCTTGTCAGAGGAACAGGCTGGCTTTAGACCAAAAAGAAGTACCTCAGAACAAATCTTCAATATTAGATTACTGATCGAAAAACATCTCCAGCATCAACATGATTTATACCATAACTTCATCGATTTCACTAAAGCCTTCGATCGAGTCTGGCATGAAGGTTTATGGCAAATAATGAGAAAATTCAATTTTGATACCAACATCATAGATATCATTGAAGCACTATACAAGGACGCAAGCAGTGCTGTTTTTGCAAGCAATGACATTGGAGAATTTTTCAAAACAACTGTAGGAGTTCGCCAGGGATGTATCCTGTCACCAGTGCTCTTTAACATTTATCTAGAACATATTATGCAGGAGGCTCTCTACGATTATAAATCAACCATATCGATTGGAGGCCGACCTCTGTGTAATCTACGTTTTGCTGATGATATTGATCTGATAGCTGGAACAGAATCAGAACTTCAAGACCTTACCTCTAGACTGGAGAAAGTAACAAGAACATATGGGATGGAAATTAATATAGAAAAAAGCAAGATATTGGTGAATAGCCATAAGAAACATGTTCCGACCAACATTACGTTAAATGGGCAAACGTTAGAAGAAGTTAACACCTTTAAATATCTCGGGTCCACTATATGTAGTGATGGAAGATCAAATAAAGAAATCAAGACAAGACTTGAGATGGCCTCAGCTGCCATGACAAGGTTGAATGTGATCTGGAAAAGTAACATAAGTTTTCCTGTGAAGATCAAATTATACAAATCACTTGTATTATCTATTCTCTTGTATGGGTGTGAGGGCTGGACACTCACTGCAGATACGGAGCGAAGGATTCAGGCTTTCGAGCATAAATGTTGTAGAAGAATTTTGCGCATTTGCTATAAAGAGCACAAAACTCAAATTATTGACTATGTCGGACATTGTGAGAGATGTAGGTTGAGAAAAATGAAAACCATCAGAAGCCCGATGCAGGAAATGGACCGGCAGTGCTACTCCATGTAAAAGATCAGTATTGATGTTTCGGGACCTTATTAAAAAAAACGATAGAAGGGAAAACCGTGATTATTCATTTTGTGGACTGTTATAGTGGCTGGCCAGAGTGTTACGCAGCTTCAGAAGGAACATCCCTAACAGTTTCCAAGATGCTCACGCAGGAAATTATACCCAGACATGGATGTCCGGAGATAATTCTTACAGACAACGGTAAGGCTTTCATAGGAATATATTTTAAAAAGCTATTGACAAATCTGAATATTAAACATATCACCGCTAACTATTATTGCCATTGGAGCAATGGACAATATGAAAGGCTGCATAGTACTGTCAATGATATTATTAGCAAGTATTGCGAAGGCAATCCGAACAAATGGGATCTATTCTTACCACAGGCGTTGGAAGCCATCAGATTTAATGTAAACGAGAGTAGAGGATTTTCGCCATTCTTCTTATTGTACGGGAGGAAACCAAACTTCTTGTTTGACCAGGTATACAAACCACGAAGACGATATTTCGGTGAGGACTTCGCAGAAATCATTCAACAAAGAAGCATAGAGCATACAAATTAGTGACTAAAACATAAAAAAAGGCTTTTAACAGAAATAAGAGAAAAGTGGATAAACATGCTTATCTGCAAGAATTTAAACCAAGAGATAAAGTGTACTATAAGAAACATGTCAGACAACAAAATTTGACGATAGGTGGGTAAAGGGATACATTATTCTAGGAAAGACCTCTCAAACCAACTATGTCACTTGGAATAAATTTCGCTCCACGAAAGTGCATGTTCAACATTTAAGACCGGACGATTCAAGACCCTGGATGTTAGAAGATTTGCACGAACTGTTCAGGAAGGTAGACCCATCAGGGAAGCCACGTTGTTAATGAGACCTGATACCAGACGTAAGGAGATTCAAAGAGGCAGTGAAAAGTAGGTTGGTTTTGAAAAGGATAGAATGGAGGACGATAGCAGAGACACGATGTAAGATGCTCAAGACAATACTCAGAGTATTGATTCAGAGGAGATAAATAGGATGAAGTCCGAGAAAATTAGCTGGGATAGTAAAGATGATATTCCGTTGAGGGAATATAAAAGGAGATTACAGGGCAGAGAAGAAGAAGGACAGCAAAAGATCCAGAGGTGCAGGAAAGGATGGAGGAAGGAAGTATACGGGAAACAAAAGGACATTACACCTCATCGATCGATTCGTCTGGTTATGAGAGACGCCTCGCAAAGTTGAGATATGTGTCAGAATTGGGGACGAGACAGAAGAGGAGGAGAAAGAAAAAAAGTAGTACAGCGGAGAGAAGAGAAGATATAACTACACTTTGTGCGTATATCGATATAAAATTTGAAGAACTGAAAAGGTATAACAGAAGAGTAGATAAGGATCAACATAATTACCGATTCGAGAGTCGAGAGAAGGAGAGAGATAGAAGCAACAGTAAAGAGAAGGAAAATTATAACGACCCACGAGGATGTCGATCTCGTAGCAGAGAGGAGACAGGGAAAAGAGATAGGAGTATTAGAAGCACAAGTAGAAGTCAAGATGGAGATCAATCAAGGAATAACGAAACGGAAGGAAACTCAAGAGGCACGGTAAGTGAAGAAATTGAAGTTAACGAAAAACTGAGGGAGACGATGGTAGGAGTAAAGAGTGAAGAGGTTGAGACGCTCTCGAGAGATGAAGTAGTAGAGAGTGAACCATTGGTTGATAAGGTCAGAAAGGAAGGAAAGGAAGAAACGAAATTAGGTATTGACAAACAGTTGGCATTGGAAACACACAGAGTCAAAGAGACCATGATGATGAAAATGTTTGAGATGATGAGTAAATAAGTTATGATTAAAATTCATAACGATTATGCGTGGAGTATCTTCAGCTCGATAGAGCTCCATTGTATCTTGTGAACTTTAAAGAGGTGTTGGTAAACTAATTGGCATTCCAGTTGATACGTGTCTGTCGACATACCCCTACATGTTTATTTGGCCACGGACATTGTTCCGCTGATTACATCAATTTCAACTGATAGAGGGCACGCATCAATAGATGGTGGCATCAATCCAGGATCTGAATCATCTAGTTTGAATCGTTTTAAAATATGCCAAATATATTTTCAAGACTAAAGACTGTTTTTTGGTACGAGTACAGTACCATGCCTAGCGACCATTGTTCTACAAGTGTATCGTCTGCTGTCCTGTCAGACCGTGTGGGGAGGAAAGAACTTTAATTGCTATAGAAATTTGTCAAGTATCAGCTTCAGAAGGTGAATTTTCTGTAGGAATCAAATTGTTCTGCATCATTACGGAGCTACAATGCTGTTTTATGCCTGATGATGGCATGCACTCAAGTAATTTGTATGAAGTTTATCAAGAGGACGACTTACAACATGGCGTTCATCTTCGAGTGCGCAGATGTTTGAAAGCTAAACCTAACCCTGGGCGCTGCATTAGTGGATCACCTCTACTTGTGACTCAGAGGTTGGACCCAGGAGGAATGTTTTTTCTAAAAACAGATAAGTAAATTTAATGATCCAGCAGTTTGAGTTTGAAGAATCTGTTTGACAGGGTTCATTCTTATATATGTTTTTATGTATCTGTGTGACTACATGTTCGTTTGCAAGGTAGGTTTGGTTGGCGAGGGAACCATTAATTTACAGTACCAATCCTATGGTCGTGAATTCTTGGTTGTTCTTTAGGGTCGGTATATAGTTTTCTCGGATAGTGGAGCCGGCTTTACAAAGCTGTGTGTTTCACTGCTACTACCGAGTTTACTATAGCCATTTATGTTAGTTGTTTTGCCCTGTTTATTTGTAAGTTTGCATTTGGTGTCAAGTTAATTGTATTTTTATTTGGTTTATTCTCCATTAATGTTTGTGACATTTATGCACCTGATCTTGCTATTCTTAATTTATTGGATGTATTATATATTGTGAAATTATGCTTGTAGTGTCACAAGTGGGGTAGAGCCAATTTTTTTTTCATTTTTATACATTTCATAAATTTCTGCCTTATTTCATTCCTTAGTATTTTCTTGTGTTGGCTCTTTCTACGGTTCTTCTGTAATCTTGTTTGTATAGCTAATTTTGTTGTTGCTCCTACTGTATCATCTATAGTTCAGTGCAGCTAGTTGATATTGATTGGAGAAATATGTCTTGGTGATATTAATATATATTAATTAAACTATTATTGGAAAAGTTGGAGTCAAAATAATAGTGAAATATTGCTACCCTGGAATCTTTTGTTAATATTGGGAAGGAACTTGGTATGGAGGAAAACCTTTGCTCTTACTGAGCATGCAAAGGAAGTGAAGAGGCTGGACGACATAGCAAGAGAGGAGAGGGCCTTTGCCAGGGAGCAGAAGAAGAGAGAGGAAGAATTAGCTCTGGCTGAGGAGAAGAGGAGACAAGAAGATTTAGCTCTTCATCATGAGAATAAGAGGCAAGAATTGGCCCATGCTCAGAGGATGGCAGAAATTGAGTTGAAAAGATTAAAATTGGAAACAAGTTAATCCAGCAGGTGAGGAGGCTGGAAAGAAAGACCTTGCATCTACTTTTAAATTAAATTTGCCCAAATTTAATTCCAATATTGATGATAATTCTTGCTTTTTAAACAGATTTCAATAATGTTGCCAGGAATTCAAGATTGAAAGACTTACATGGCCTAGCAGGTTAATGAGTTTATTGGTAGGTGAGGCTCTTACAGCAGTCTGCACCATGGATGATCAATCTAGAAATGATTATGATGCTGTGAAGGCTTTATTGCTGCAAAAATACCAACTTGAAGAAAACGGTTACAGATTGAAACTGAAATCTCTGTTGTCTGTTTCAGCCAAAGATTTTGCTGAATTTATTGCAGCCATTAGGCTTTGTTTTTCTAGATGGGTTGATTTATCAAAAATTAATAAAACTTTTGATGGGCTGGCTGACTTAATTTTAAGAGACAAAGTGTTGTCGTCAGTCAGTGGAGACGTTTTGTCATTTTTACAGGAGAGGAAGCCTGAGTCATTGTCTGCCTTGGAAAGTCTTTGACGACTGTACAAAATTGCACATCCTGGAAGAAATTTTAACAAGACTAACATAAAGGATATATTGCCAGTGGCATCAGCTAGAACTATGACTTACAATCCACACAGACAAAGACCAAATAGTGTGGATAGAAATTTTCACTTGAATCTAGATCAAATTACTGGATCTTTCAGAGGGAGGTATAATTTCACAATAGGTCACAGCAAATCAAAGGAACTTCCAATCATATGATGATGGATATATACCTCAACAATACTCTTCCAAACCTAGCAAGGATTGGAACAGAGGTGGATACAATTTGCAATCAAACAGAGGACATAGATCATTCTATGGAAACAATGAAAATAATTACAATAACAGGAATATTCAACATAACAATAAATTTCGACGTTCTAGAAATCCTGAACGTTCCAATGCAGTTGTGCATCAGAATGAAAATAATACAGTTAACAATGTCCAAAATAACAATGTTGTTTCTCATGCAAATGCATGTAGTGTGGACTTATCCAATAGTGCTAATTGTTCTAGATGCAATTCTTTGTTTCAGCTGGAGGGGGTTCATAGGCTCCTGTGCGACCACCCTTTGCCAGTCATGGCCTCTTATGATGGGACAGGGTCATTAGTGTTCCATAAAGGTTTTGTAAACAATCAACCTGTTTCAGTGCTCAGAGACACTGGATGCACAATTGTGGAGATTCGAAGATCATTAGTGGACCATGCTGAATACACAGGCAAAGAAGTCAAGTGCATCAATTCGGGGGCACAGTTGAATATTATCCAACTGCTGAAGTATTTTTTAGACACCCCTTATTTTAAAGGAAAGACTCTAGTTTGTTTATTGGACAGACCTGTGGCTGGGATAATTTTGGGAAATATCTCTGGACTTGATGAATGCAATGATGCTGATATTTTAAAATGGGAACCGCAACATTTACTGATTGCAAATGCGGTTACTACCCGAGCTCAGTCTCGTACAGAGTTGAATGAACAAGTACAAATTGAGAAGTGAATGATGAGGAGGTGACTAATGAAGATGATTTACAGATTGAACTTATTGACAAAGAATCATTTATAAAGATGCAAAATGAAGATGATTCGTTAAGAAAATTTTTTCAGGTTGCCAAGTCTGATGATGTAGTGTATAATGATAATTCTTTACACTGATATACAATCAAGAATGTGATCTTGATTCGTAATTTCAAAGATTCAACATAAGTTAAAAAACAAATTATGGTGCCTGCTAATTTTCGACAATTTGTCTTACGTCATACCCACGATGTTAATTGTGCAGGATATTTAGGGATTGCCAGGGCAAAACAGAGGGTTTGTCTCATTTCTTTTGAGCTGGGGTGACGGAAGATGTGAAAAGCTTTTGTCGTACATGCAGAACCTGAAAAGATGTGGCAACAAAACGCCCCAAGCATGATGCGCCTATCCAGTCGTCAGACATATCTTTGCGACCATTCGTAAAAATGGCAATCGACCTTATAGTTCCACTACCAGTTATGTCAGCTAGAGGCCACCGTTATGTGCTAACGTGCATTGATATGTGCACACGCTGGCAAGAGGCTATTCCTCTGAAAACAATATCTACTACAGATGAAGCTGATGCACTAGTTTTAATTTTTAGTCGGTAGGGTTTTCCCAAAAAATATTTTATCAGATCGCCGAACTCAGTTTGTTTCTGACGTAATGACTCAAGTTATGAAGGAATTCGACATAGACAGATCGCTTAGTAGTGTCTATCGGCCCATCTTCAACGGGAAAATAGAGCGGCTAAATCGCTTTCTTAAACAAATGCTTGTGAAAGTGACTGCGAAATACCCGCAGGACTGGGATAGAGTTCTCCTAGCTGTATTGTTTGCTTATCGTGAGATACCTAACGAACATACAGGATTTGCGCCGTTTGAGTTAGTCTTCGGTGCCAAACCAAGAGGGCCCATGTCTATACTTAAACAGTAATTGGTTAGAGCTGACATGCCTGAGGATGTCCAATCCTCCTACCAATACGTGGTTAACCTTAGAAAAAATTATCGACGCATGCCAGATAGCTGCAGAAGCGTCAGAGAAAGCAGAAAAGCTAGATTATTTGTTAAGCAGAACAGAAAGCTGCGCCAATTATGGCCGGGTGATGAAGCCTATGTATTGTTACCCAATAAAGACAAAAACTACTTGTATCTTGGAGAAGACCATATACTGTGCTTGAAAGATTGTCAGATGTTGACTACATTATATCTATTAAGGGAAATGAAAAAAAATTTCACATCAACATGCTGCAACAATTTCATTCTCGTCCTCCACATCTTAAACCAGTTTTTGAGGATATCGACTAGCCTATTTATCGTCGCTCTTCCTTAGCTGTCATACAGGAAGAGTTGTCAGAATTACCTAATATTTGCGAGTATCTGTTGTCTCTGCTTACTTTACCTCTTTCATCTTCTGAAACTTGGAAAGATATTTCTATTTCACCAAATCTTGCTTCATATCAAAAGGATCAGATTTTTCTGTTACTACAATCTTTTCCTGACGTGCTCACGGATATTCCTAAGCGTACAAATATCATTGAACATGATATTCTACTTACTGATTTCAGACCAAGCAAGACCTTATCATATCCCTGTGCATTTTCAATCACAGGTACAAAATGAAATAGAAGATATGATAACATTAAATATAATTTCTCCATCTCAGTCTGCGTATAGATTTCCAATGGTTTTAATTAGAAAGAAAGACAGATCCATTCGGATCTGCATTAATTTCAGGCGTTTGAATAGTGTTACTATCACACATGCTGAACCTCTACCTTTGTTAGTTTTTTTGCTGGATAGACTATCTACAGCAACCTCCTTCAGTAAATTTGATTTATCTAAAGCATATTGGCAGGTACCTTTGTCGGATAGAGCCAAACCTCACACAGATTTCACTACACCTTTAAGATTGTTCCAATTCAATGTTATTTCTTTTGGACTAGTCAACGCGCCTGCAACTTTTGTCCGTATGATGAGAAAACTTTTCTCTAGTCGTGATGACATCATCACCTACATTGATGACGTTTGCCTTTTTCATGAATCTTGGGATGATCATGTTCTTGGAATTCAGTCATTGTTGAATACTCTTCGTCTCCACCATCTTACTGCGAGACCATCTAAAATTCAAATAGGATTCACTGAAATGTCTTTCCTTAGTCACAAAGTGGGAGGCGGTTTTCTTAAGCCTGGGGATTCCACTATCTAAAGGATCCTGAATCTGGAAATTTCTAAGACAAAAAAACAGGTTCACAGTCTTGTGGGACTTGTCGGATTCTACAGAAAGTTCTTACCTAATGTTTCAGAAATTACTTCAGTTCTGTTTTCGTTATTAAGAAAGAACTCTCCAAATAAGATTATTTGGGCTCATTCATGCGATGAGTCATTAATTTTATTGAAAACATGTTTTTTCTAGATCATCAATTTTAAGATTGCCTGATACTAGACTTCCTTTTATCCTTGGGCCGACGCCTCTGTTTCGGGGATAGGTGGTACACTGTTGCAGAGCTTCAAAGATTAACTTCATCCCATTCTATATCAGTCGAAAACTGACACGTACAGAAAAGAAATACCCCATCGTCGAGCGGGAACTACTCGCGGTGTTGTATTGTTTTGCAAAATTGCAGCGCTAACTTATTGTCTCGAAATTTGTCTTGGAAACGGACCAACATGCGTTATCTTATATCAAAACAGCTAAATTTCGTAATGAGAGGGCGGCCAGAGCAGCAATGGCAATCCAGCAATATGACTATGAAATCAGAGCAATGAAGGGAAGTCAGAACGTATCGGCTGATGTACTGTCTAGGTGTGTAAAACACCAAAGATCAGCTAACTACACGGCAAATGCAATAACTGATGTGACGTTACAGCAAACTGATCCACGAAATTTTCATCAGGTTAACCAATAGACGGTGTACAACATATGCACAGATTTTGCTGACTTTGCTTGTTATTGCTCGAATCTGATGAGATATTACTGCTGCTTCTTAACGAATACATTTGAACATATCCTTTGATGAACACAATTATTACACTATCATTTTGTTTCAGCGATAAGATTGAATAAATCGTTAATAGTGATACTATTAACACTGTTTGCTTGTATGGACCATGATCACTCAGCACTTGATGATGATGAATCCTCAGATTGCAAGTTATACCTTGTATTGCTCAGCTCATCACATGGATGCCATGAACCTTATGTACTTTATCCATACACTGCTTATGTGCATGAACCACGCATTAATTGCTTGACTATGAATAATCTAACATTCTGAAACATTTCAGTGCGATAATGCATTTAATTTAGACATTGTGAACTTTAAGCAAAAGGGAAAGGAATTAACTCATGGTAGCTTATCATGGATTACAAAGCGACATAACTTAATAAATGGGAACTTGTGATCTTACAACTTTTTCTACTTGGAAATGGAACATTCGTGATTAACTTTAAGTATTGATGGAACTTGCATTATAACGTTGAAGATAATTATGGACATAGACTTTGTGCGCGAGGATAAAAATTTTCGCGGGACTTTAGTTGGTTATTTCTGAACCAGTAAATAAGACATTTACATATTAATGCTTTAAATACTGTGTTTTAATTAGCTGTTAATTAGTTTCAATTAGCTTGATGAGATTCTTTCTTTGACATAAGCCAGTACAACACTCACACTAATTATATAAATGAACATTATAATTGTTTTCACAACAAGTTCGTAAGTTATACCATACATCAACGTAACTTTACCTGATTGGACACTCAACTTTGTCATTTTAAAACAAATAAATTGACACCACAGTAAACCTTATGGTACAGGTACTCAATATGTACACATGACAATGATCATTCACATTACAAATACGATTGTCTGCCTAATTTCATCTGTTTAAGTTTTTAAAAACATTTTTAGGTTCTGTAATGCTTTGAATCATTGCTTTTAACTAATGAGTAGTCATTTGACAACTGACACTTGACTTGACTGATAGGTGTGTTACTGGACGGTGTGATGTATGTTAGTTGATGTATTGCTACAATTATTTTTTAAGGGGTTGTGAACACTTAATCATGGCTACCTCACGTTGGTGTTAAATGGATTTTGTCTTGAGTAGACATTGGCTATGGCTCATATACCATTGTCAACACTTTTAGTGTTAAATTGCCTACCCTGTCGCAAACCTGAGTGCTATTCTAGGTCTTACTTCCTGTGAAATTTGATGTAACCATATTTCACTCTGATGATTTTGTGCTCACACCACATGAATAATGAAGACTTTGTTTTCATTATTTTTACGGGGGGGGGGGGGATGTTATGATTAAAATTCATAACGATTATGTGTGGAGTATCTTCAGCTCGACAGAGCTCCATTTCTTTCATTTTTTTTCATAAACAACTTTATTTATGTTACATTGTTAACCCATAAGTGAATATTATTAAACCTGTTTTATATGTAAGTATAAATCTACAGGTGGGTTTATCACTACTGAGAGTTTGGCGTGATCATCTCCTCTGCTCCGCAGTATTTGGTCCAGCTATGGCCAAATTTGAGTATAAGGTTGAGGGTATTCAAAGGTATCAACCTTCGCTCAAGATTTCTCTTAGCAGATATAAATAGATGAATGATGCTTCATTTCTATTTAGGCGGACCTCATAGGATGTGAAAGAAAAGCAAACACAACAACCGAGGTCATCTAAGCCTTCATGAACTGTTTAACCTTCCCACCCCTTCTATGAGGTAATTTTTGACTCGTGGTTTTTAAGCCCCCAGCTGATGGTGATTCAACAACTATAATTTTATAGTTCTTTATGGTTCTGCATCTAACACTATAACTTGTAGCACTTGAACTAGGATCCTAGAACGTGAGGCACAAAATGATTTCTCCGGGGCTACTTTCTTCTAATCATAGAATTCTGGTCCGGTCCTATGACCTTTCCTATGTTTGGGTCCTGATATTCTGTGTTCTTTGCTGTCTATGATTTATCCTTTAAGAAATTTGAAGTTAGGGAAGTAGGCTTACAGTACGCTAGGTTATAACGAATATTTTCGCTTATCAACCCATATTGCGTCGTGAATGAGAAGTCCAACCAAGAGCAGCCTTTCTTAGCATCTCAGATGCCAAACCAATCATTATCGAGGCGGCTAGTATGGGTAGGCGTTTCTCCCCCACTGCCCTCTTCTACATATAAAATAATATGTTGTTTTCAAACTCCATTACCATAAGGTGTTGCTACTTCCGTGGATATTTATCATGTTTATAACTCACTACTGCATAGATCTATTACCGATAATCTTTTCCAAGATTGTCATCGACGGTGTTTTAATCTTTACCAAGAGTGTCATCGACCGTGTATTTTGGGCACTGCATATTTGCTAACTACAGCCTTATCTCAAAATAACTTATGTCCATCCATAATGGAACCCTGTGAAAAATATGGCTTTCTTGTATCTTCCCAGACAAGAAGTCTGGATTATTAATAGGACTATCGCTCATTGGAGACTGTTACTCTACCTGGATCGGAGATAAGCGAAAAATCAATGTGGCAACTTCGTTTTCCATACAAAATGTCGTCAATTTTGTTTCAAAATTAAATCATGCGTTCAGGTATAATTAAGGGAGTTACAATCCAGAAAAAGATGTGACAAGAAAACCTTGAACTATAAAAGCGTAAATAATAAATATCGGGAATATGTAGCACGTAAGAGGAGTAGTATCAAAACAATACCTGGAGTGGAGAGAAAGAGCAGAACAACAGAGTGAACATATGTCGTGACAAAGTGAATTGTATGTCAGCACCCGTATCACAGTTTTAAATACATAACCAGATAGAGCTATTTGATTCCTTTTTTTTGCTGAATCATCTTCAGCGGGGGCGTCAGAAATACGAATCAATATTTTCTCACACAAGGGTCGGAAGAATAATAAGTTCATGACAGCGTAGATGATCTCAGTTGTTATGCTTCCTTCTCTTTAAAATCCTGAAAGGGTCCCTTAAATAGAAGAATCATTCTTCTATTTATATCTCTGCCAAGAAAAATCGGGAGCAAATGTTGATACCTTTGAAGACCCCTATTTTTATGCTCAAAGTTTTGCCATTGTTGACCACTATTGCAGAGGAGGGGAGACTATCGTCACAGACCCTATGAAATACTGAAGATATGCACAGTCTAGTCAAAGCAACAATTGTTCACAAGAATAAAAACTACCTTTTCTTACATTTCTTCAGCGCTCTAGTGGAAGGAGTTTCCAGTTTGCTATTCCGCGCCTATTCTCTTGTCTCGTTTTGTCAACCTAGACACAGGATCAGTCGGTTATATTTGGGAGCATGTACAAATATAAAATATCTTTTGGTCTGGAAAATAGTTTCATTTGAATGCTGGTAGAGATAATGTATGGTTTCTATACAATTTAAGTATTACGGCATCATCATCATGCGCCTCTACGTTCCCCATGAAACATTGATCTATCACTGATACAGGCACCTACGAAGAAAGCCTGCACCAAAGAATGCGCTCTTGCAGCAGTGGTTTTTGTAGCATTATGTTACATTATGAGTTTGCCAGCCAGCAAGTTAAATTGTTTCTTTAATGCATTCATTAGTCACTCCCTTGAAAGATCTTCCCACAAGATGACCAGCTACTGTGATGGCTCCATGCTTCATAAGAAGCAAGTAGGGAAACGATCAAGTAAGAAGAACCAAGTAACGATCAAGTAAGAAGAACCAAGTAACGATCAAGTAAGAAGAACCAAGTAACGATCAAGTAAGAAAAACCAAGTAACGATCAAGTAAGAAGCACCAAGTAACGATCAAGTAAGAAGAACCAAGTAACGATCAAGTAAGAAAAACCAAGTAACGATCAAGTAAGAAGAACCAAGTAACGATCAAGTAAGAAGAACCAAGTAACGATCAAGTAAGAAGCACCAAGTAACGATCAAGTAATAAGAACCAAGTAACGATCAAGTAAGAAGAACCAAGTAACGATCAAGTAAGAAGAACCAAGTAACGATCAAGTAAGAAAAACCAAGTAACGATCAAGTAATAAGAACCAAGTAACGATCAAGTAAGAAGAACCAAGTAACGATCAAGTAAGAAGAACCAAGTAACGATCAAGTAAGAAAAACCAAGTAACGATCAAGTAAGAAGAACCAAGTAACGATCAAGTAAGAAGAACCAAGTAAGAAGAACCAAGTAACCATCAAGTAAGAAGAACCAAGTAACGATAAGACATTATGAAGATTTAGAACTCTCACCGGCTAGGTATGTCTGGTTGTGAGACAATAGGCAGGGCTACATCAATATTTTATCAACCTGGCTTGGCTGCATTGAATGTTCTATGACCTATTAAATTCCCTGAAGATAAAAATAAGACCACTCGTCTCAGAAAGGAACGTATCTGGTACTTTGCTGACATAGTATTCCTGCGTGTGCTAAATGACCCAACCTTGTAGACTGGTTCTATCGTGATTACCTTGACCTGGTCAAGGCAACCTTGGCAGTCCAATAAATAAATAAATATATTTATATAAAAGATTGAATAACTCGAGAACTACTAATCAATAAAGAGCAAAGTAAAAATACGGCACTGTTAACATTAAGTAAATAGGACAAAAATATGATGTTTGTTTTGTTAACCTATGAATAAAAGCGTAAAGACTTCGTACCCAACTTTGGAATTGATTCATCGCATTTAAGAAGTATCAAGGACGTTGTCAAGAATCGGTACTTGAATGTACAAAAAATGTTTGCGATAATTAGCAAAGTTTTTTATAGCGGTGCATGGATTAGTGAACTAAAAATGTTAATGATACAGTGTATACTACATAAATCATACAAAAACAGAGAAATGGGTGGGGCTTAGAAATAAAAAAAGTAAAGAAAAGTTAGAATCCCTGAAGGTCCGAGGACTAGATTGGAACCATCTCAGGAGAAAGACAGCCGATAGGATAGTATGGCGTTCTCTCTGGAAAACCTTAATACCCCAGGGTAGAAGATACTCGTCTAAGTAAGTAAGACAAATTATTAAATCTAAATATAAAAAGACAATTATAAGAGATCAAGGTGTATAGAACAATCTGAAATAAAGTGAAGAAATTCAGGTGTCTTCTGATGATATCAGCTGCCATCTTCGCATCAAAATTCTGCTGCAATGGGTCTGCAGCGTCTTTCCTGTCTTGATGTTATCTTACTACTTATAGTAATGTCTTCATCTCGCACGTTTGCTTTCAACTATTCTTTTCATTATCGTTTTTATCTTTTTACATGACTAAAGTAATTGATCTAAGTTTGATTTAATTCAGTAATAGCTTTTCATTCCTTACTTGTCTAGGACTTTAAAAAAATTTCTTTTCGTCTCTTTCCACGAGGTGTGCCTCATTCGTCAACATATCCACATGTCAAGGACTTCAACTATTTCTCACTTAAGGTGTCTTAGAAACACCTAAAATTACAAGATGCCTTAAAAAAAGGAAAGGAATCGTTCAAGCTAAACCAATTTTTCCAAACAATAAAGGTTGCATTGACAAACATATCTGTAGCAATGGAATAGAGTTAAAGTCTTGTCATGTTACGTACAGTACAACCAATACTGTTGTATAGATGTGAAACTGGACAGTGAAACATCTATACTTTAACAAACACGTAATCTGACAATGGAAGTGAAGAAGAGTCTGGTTATCTAATCTATATTTGTGAATGTTTGTCGGTTTGTCCGCTAAAGAAACTCAGAATTTTCATTTTAAACCAAGCTCATCTTATATCAATGGATTTGTCTCAATCTTCTTTCTTTGATCCTTAGCCGCCGACCGTCAAAGCAGTCAGTGGCCATCACGCCTAGTGGCGTCTTGTACGGCAACAACAAATTGATTACACTTTGCTCGGTCGGTGGCCATCCTTCGTACAGTGCCCCAACTCTGGTTCATTCTTTGCATCTCAGCCTCCACAGTCCTCCGCCAGGTTGTTTTTGGTCGGCCTCTCTTTCGTTTTCCTTCAGGGGTCCAAAGCATAGCTGTTCGTGTGATGGCATCGAGGTCTCTTCTGAGGACATGGCCAACCCAGCTCCAGCGTCTGCCAGCTATAATGGTGTGCATGTCCTCTTGCTTGCTCCGAGTAAGCAGATCTTGGTTGGTGATGGTATTCGGCCAAAAGATTCGGTGAATTTTTCTTAGGCATGTTGTGTGAAAAGAGGACAATTTCGACATTTCCTTCTCTGTAACTCTCCAGCATTCTGCACCATAGAGAAGCACAGAAAGCACACAGCTCTGATATAATCTTAATTTTGTGCTTGTGCTGTATTGAGAGGACTTCAAGATGTTATTTAGGCTAAAAAAGGCTGTTCTTGCCTTATTCATTCTGATGTTGATGTCTTTGCCTGCCCCGCCGTCTGGTGTTACTATGCATCCTAGGTATGTGAAGGTGTCTGTCTGTACCAGTTGCTGATTCCTTACTGATATGGGCTCAGGGTTGCTCACATTGAGCGTCATGACCTCTGACTTCCTTAAATTGATGTTCAAGCCCACCTGCTGGCTAAACTTATTAAGTCTGTCCGTTTTTTCTTGGATGTGTTGATATGAATGTGCTAGTAGTGCAATGTCATCTGCATATTCCAGATCTTCTAATGTAGAAAATGTAGTCCATCTTATTCCTCTTGGACTGCGTCTGTTGTCTGTCGCATCACCCAGTCTATGACTGTTAAAAATAAAGTGGTTGATAAGGGGATTTGTCTCAATGGCAGGAAGAAATTAGAGTGGCACTCCGACGCCTGTATCATTATTTCAGGCTTCAAAACCCACAAGCAAGAATTCAAGTAGAAGTTAATTCATGGGTCGCAATTGTTTTTGAATTTTTCCCTTATCATTTATATTGCGTCTATATATCAATGGATTTGTCTCGATGACGGAAAGATTTTAAAATAGTGAACTTGGGCCTAATTTAGGTTTTCAGGCCTTAAATCCCCCAAAAAGACGATTTTTTTCATAGATCTATCACAGACAACATCTTCCCAGACGGACAATTTATCGTAACTATTGCCTACAACCAATCTGCTCGGAAATGATTATATCATTGTCACGAGCTCTGTATTATGAGTGTGTCGTGTGTAGATGGTAAACAACACTAGGGGTATGAATTAACACGACGCCACTTGTACAGCTCCACAACATTTAATAGAACATTCACATAAGTCCTGAACATCAATAATATCGTCACGCATGCATAACATCACACTCATGCTGACACCGCCTGTAGGAAATAACTCATAACAATACTTCCACGGACTGGCTGACCGTCCACACACTAACAATACACACAACACGTTTCTATGTGCGGCATTCAATCCTCGCACGAATCCATTCACCATCCAGGTGTAAATCACTTATCCCAAGTGATTGGCGGCATGCAACATCGCCATATAAATTCTACTCCAATATAGCTACAAGGCGGACAATACTCAACGCCTTACTCCACCGTAGCTCCAAAGGCGGGACCAACTCATCGCCTTAATATGTTCTCCACGAACATTACCCAAAGTTCCTCCAGAACACTCCTAGGCGGGAAGACATCGCCTATACAACAATATGTCAGACATAATCCCTATATTCAAAATCACTATATAATATCCCAACTGTCACATTATACGAGCACCCAGCTCGATCACAAATCACAGCCTCAAGCGCACAGCTCGGCTATCAAACACAGACTCTCCCTAGTCACATTCGGGTACTCTCTCAGCCACCCAGACTTGTTCACCAAACACGTTTTCTCCGTGAGCTCGCCCAAGTCACAACCTGCTGACATGAAATCAGACATAAACTAAATCCCTGAGTTAAACATAACAAATATTGACAACCTCGGTGACCCTTACTTCCACTCACTCCATCATCCACCCATGAAACATCTCTGTGACATCTACCCCCCTCTCCAGATGGAAAACGGAGTTTTCTACAGAAGAATTGGGCACATACCACAGAATGCATCACGTATCAACTCGTGATTGGATACAAACATATCATCTCACTGAAGAAATGGTCAAATTTCTGTGACTGGATTATTTACACAAAACTTCAAAGGGTGAGTCACACTCTAACCCATACCACAGTTTTCTATAATACTTCATAATCACATGAAGCAAATGCTTATAATAATAATGTCCTACCGTTCCAACAAATTAAAACAAACGATATTGGTGTATGCAATTACATAAGTCTTGAAAAATTCTTGCACTATCAGCTATTTGTTCTCATCAAAATACATCACAGAAAAAAAATCAACAATTTTTTTTTATACCTGTTACAAAAATTTTCTATATCTCATTGTGAAAAATGTTAAGTCTCATACACAGCAGTACCCTAGGTACACTACAAGAATTAAAATTTAAACAACACACCATGCTGCTTTATCACACTGCATCATTATGTCGTATTACAACAACCAAAAAACGTATAACAACCCAAAATGTCATATTTATAACGTAAGTCCTATAACATTTAACGCATTTCATTATTCAATGAATAATCCACAATTATTAACAAGGTTTCAGTGAATGGTGTAATTTACTTACTTCTTCTTCTTTGATCCTTAGCCGCCGACCGTCAAAGCAGTCAGTGGCCATTACACCTGGAGCATCTTGTAGGGCAACAACAAATTGATTCCACTTTGCTCGGTCAGCGGCCATCCTTCGTACAGTGCCCCAACTCTGATTCATTCTTTGCATCTCAGCCTCCACAGTCCTCCGCCAAGTTGTTTTTGGTTGGCCTCTCTTTCGTTTTCCTTCAGGGGTCCATAGCATAGCTGTTCTTGTGATGGCATCGGGGTCTCTTCTGAGGACATGGCCAACCCAGCTCCAAATTTACTTACTATTCAACACAAAAGCTTTTACGTCTTCCTAATCCATTCTTAAAAGATCTAATTTCCTTCCCTACAATTAGTTTAATTCACAAAGATAAATCTAACAATTCTTCTCATATTCCTTAAGTTCTCGAATCCAAAACTTTGCTTGGTCAAAATTGTATCTGTGAAGTTCTAGCAGATACTGATAACTCTTGCTCCGCTGCTTCCTAAATTTCTACGACTATGCTCATTTCAAGAATGAGTTTTCCGGCTACTTGATTCTCTTAGGAAAAGAAAGTTGATACCCACATTCTTATAACGCATTGTAATCCTTTCAGACAGAGGCATATCCCAATAGCCTCATACATTACAATTTTAACACATGCTATATCGATTGCTATCACTAAGGGCATTGATTTAATCAAAAAGGTCATGCATTAAGCCATGACTGCATAAGTGTTGATATTTACAACTAATTACCATGAGACAGTTTCTTATTTAGCACACTGCTGATGCCCTACCCTCAACAACTATAACAATGTGCAATGTATGTAGTCAAATATCATGATCACAATAAATTAAACCGTCAACATTTCAAAATTTAATTATGCAATATCATCTAAACTATATAACTAAGTACATCAGCAAACAATATTGCTCTCTGGCATCTGGTACTCTGTA
The DNA here is from genome assembly GCA_024509875.1 of Oreohelix idahoensis. Taxonomy (NCBI): domain Eukaryota; kingdom Metazoa; phylum Mollusca; class Gastropoda; order Stylommatophora; family Oreohelicidae; genus Oreohelix; species Oreohelix idahoensis. The sequence continues at coordinate 210,912 of JAMPIV010016814.1, read as the reverse complement.
AAGATCATTAAGTTATTGTCGTAATTTTTGATAAGATAGGTCTAGATATTTGTGGTCCCGTCCGAGCAGAGGTGATAGTGATAACTATGTGAGAGTAAGGTGTAAGAAATAGGCTATTTTTTTCACGAGGGTGATAGTGTAAGGGAAAGAACAGTCTTGGATTAAGTAATTGCTCTAATCCAGCCTATCTTACGACTATATTTAACTTTAGACGCACTTTCTCTCCCTGTACAAAATACAGGTTACACTCCACTCACGTACACACAATTTTGTGACAGAAATACGTACAGACGTGAAAAACAAACTATGGATAACATACATATATATATATATATATATATATATATATATATATATATATATATATATATATATATATATATATATATATATATATATATATATATAAGGGCAGGGGTTTGACCAACACTATAGCTTAAGGTTTACAATGTTTATTTTCACTAGAAATATCTGTTACGAATGGTTTTTGGTTATTTACAGAGGGTGTGTTTGAACAAGATGGTTGGTTTATAATTGAATTTAATGTTGAGCATCGTGCTTATGAGATGTTGTAGAATGCCGTGGGCTTTGTGCAGAACTATCAATCATAAAGTGACCTCCAAAACGACTTGGTAAATGGGTCCACAGGTGACAGCATATTTATTCAAACGTAGCATAATAATATGTTCATGGCAATGTGGAATTACATACATGTACTGAATCTCTTACAGTCCTGTGCGCTTGAGGCTGTGATTTGTGGTCGAGCTGGGTGCTCGTATAATGTGACAGCTGGGATATTATATAGTGATTTCGTCTCATATCTGGTCTATTTACTAGAGGTGCCGATTACGGTTAACACCTAAGTAGTGACAACCAGAATATGGAGATAATTATTATTATTTGCTCCCATAAAGATTCCTCTGCATAAAAATCATCGAAACTTGAATACTTAAGTTCGGCATCTTCTTGAATATCAGTGGCGACCTTCGCAATACTTAAGCCACGTAGGAGAACTGTTAAACTTCAAATAACTTGGAAGCAATGGCATCAACGTCTTACTCTGACGGATTCTTACAACGAAAGGCCTCGAAGTAACGGTCTGCATACATTAGTGCAGAACCTAATACGTCATCATCACCTAGTGACGTAAACCTTATATCGCGTTCATTATAATTAAAAATGGTGCGAAATACATCATGTTGGCCCCAGATAGAATTGTTACCGCGTAGATTAAACTGCTAACTAAACTAAGTGTGGTCAACATGTAAAATACATTATAATCTTCTTTAACAATTTCCCCGGACGGTGGGGTTATAAAAAAAATCAGAATTGATTTTTTTTTTAAAACAATATTACAAAAATTTTACATTAAATATTGCAATGAGGGTTAAGGAAAAATTGCGAAAAATTTATGAATAGACGGCCATATATGTTTACAATTAACAATGTCAATGGCGTTATCCAAAATAATTGGAAGTCAAAAGTATGTTAAAACATATAGAAATATAACTAAGGTTACTGAGTAGAGAACGTCGTCAGTGGTCAATAAGAATAGAATAGAGTCTAATAAAATACTTAATAAGCATGTAACACAAAATATTTACCAACTATAATTATAGTATAATTAATTACTATGTAATATTAAATAAGTAACTTAGAGAGAAGAATGTATCATATGTATGACAATGCAAAGATGTGAATTTAAAAAAATAATATATTGTTATGTCAACATTCAGAAAGTGAGGAAGTTAATAAAGTAAGTTATGTGTGTGAACATACAAAACAGAAAGTTATTAGTAAGAAGAAAATATTTTAGTACAGAAAAAGTGACGGAAAAAAGGGAAGTAAGTATGAATAGCATAGAAGGAAATAAAATCATGAGTTATCTATCCAAAAGTGTTACAAAGCAGAGAAAATGTGACAGAAAGATAATAATTAATCTATCTAAATAACAATATAAGTTTAATTAACTAACTAAAAATTAAAGTCTAAAATCTGCATTAATGAAAATTATTAACATTAAATTATAAGTCCAATAGGGAACATATAGTCCAGAAAGCTCCAAATCCACGAAAAAGCATTCCATAATCTGTGTATTTCACAAAGTCAGGAGTAGTAGAGAATTAATGTTATATCCGTAAAGTCAATAATGACACAGTATATTATATAGCTAAACGTGTCAATCCAGCTCCGTATAATCCTGGCAAGTATTTTGACTACATGGAAGGTGTACATTCTTGCTACACATCTGTTCAGTGGAAATTCGATCTCCGAGTGCAGGTAGATCACAACGAATTGTTCAGCAAGATATTCATCGATAAATTAGTATGATGTCAGAAATGTACGAAATATGTACTATTTCAGGCTTCAAACGAAAGTGACTTGCGTGCAACAAGAATATGAATGTCTTTTAATAAATGTCACGAATTTCTTGAACGTTTCTTGAGCAACAATCAGTCATCAGGTATTGATGTTGGATTTCTTGATAGAGAATTCGCTACGACATTGTCAGATCCGGGTGTAGATTGAATGTCAAAGTCGAAAGGCTAGAGCAAGATTGAGAAGCGCGCGAGCTTTGGGTTTCTATGGTTTGCTCGTTTCAAAGCTGCAACAGATCTTTAATCTGTCTGAATTATGAAGGGCGCTCCGAGCAGATATCGCTCCAATTTCTGTATTGCCCAAACAACCGCAAGCAATTCCGTTTCGATCACTAAATATTTCTGTTCAGTCTCTGACAGTTTCCGGGAAATATACAAGGTTGGATGTAGAATTTCGTTGTACTCTTGCAAAAGGCAGGCTCCCAAGCCGAAATTACTAGCATCTGTTCTAAGAATATATACGTTTGTAATATCAGGCAACCTCAAAATAGGAGGTGAAGAAAAAATATCTAAAATTTTATTGAAAGCTATCTGGCAATCATTTGACCAGCTTACCTTTATTGGCATTCCCTTGCGTAATAAATGTCACCGTGGTGCAGTGTGGTGAACTGGGTAAGGCACCAATTAATCTATTATTTGTTGCCGTGAGGTTATTGTATTTCTTCTATTTGATTATTTTCTCATTCCAAGTTAGATATTTGACTGGCTTGAAGTCCGCCAGAGATAAAAGTTTCTTGGTTCATGTTGTGGGGTGCCAATCCGTTCGTTCCTCTATCGTTGATAAGTTTTGGAGAGTGACAGTGGTGTACCTTTTGCAAATACTAAGTTCCTACATTGTTCAACATGTAAGGAATTATTCAACAGCCGGATCAGGTCAACTTGCATTTTATTTAGAACAGAAAATTGCATGTAATGTATCAACAGAAATGGTTACAAAATCTGATCAGTCATTTGATTCAAGCTATCCCATAATGTTCATTGTGGCCTTTATATTTTCCAACACCTTTTAAATCCATAGAGGCGATTAATATTCCATCTTATCGTCAATATCCTTGGTTTAATCATTTATAATTTTGCCGGGGTTGCATATCTCTTTTGTGTAGGTTACAACCTGTAGTTTTCCTTTTAATATCTTTGCAGTTTTGGATTTCTTTCAGGAAAATCCTTCAATTATTCGTTAATTCCATCATTGCGACCTTTTATAAAATTATCAGACGAGCTGGGCTGAAAATTAAAAAGGCGATACAAGACTTTGGTCTACTTTCATGAAGAAAACCAGCAAGATAACATTTGCTTAAACAAATGTTCAAGACTCACTCACAAAACAACGTCTGTATGCCATGCCTGACTTTGCCAACACTGCCGCTCGAATCTTGCCTGCAGCTGACCTCTGTAGTGCGTGCTTAGCTAGCTACTTCTATTGGTTGGCGATTATTCTATTCAATTTATTATTGGTTATTCCTTCATGTGGTCTTACTAAGTTTGGGGCTGTTCCTATTTACGTCATACTCTCCATGACGACTGCCGCCTAAATTAGCGTGCATTGTCAAAAAACTGACCTAGTCGATTTACTACCACTCTCTACCCTGCCTTTAGTGTCTCGGGTTATTTTTATATTAGTTAAGAATCTTTCTTGTTTATTATAGCGAATGGTAGTTTTATATTTTATTATTATGACTAGACTCTAGCAAGAATAAATGCTCAGGGGGTCGGTCATACGGCCACATAAAGATGACAGTACAGCCGTGATGTTAGACAAGTTAGGAATGAATCGACTGTAATATTGAACTAATCCCAAAAGAGTGTGAACTTGTTTCTTTGTAGAATTCTTACTTACTTACTTAGTCGTTCCCCTTCTACCGTGAGGTGTAGAGGTTTGGAAGAGAGAGCGCCAGACTATCCTATCGGCTGTCTTCCTCCTGGTCTGGTACCATTCTAGTCCTCGGTCCTTCAAAGATTGTCTAATGAAGGACCGAGACTAGAATGGAACCAGGCCAGGAGGAAGACAGCCGATAGGATAGTCTGGCGCTCTCTCTTCCAAACCTCTACACCTCACGGTAGAAGGGGAACGACTAAGTAATGTAAGTAAGTAAGTAAGAATTCTACAAAGAAAAAAGTTCACAGTCTTTTGGGATTAGTTCAATATTACAGTCGATTTATTCCTAACTTGTCTAACATCACGGCTGTACTGTCATCTTTGTAGAATTCTAAGTTAAGAATCTTGCAAACATTTTGAGGTATAGCCTGAAGGCGACCAAAACCAACCGTATGAACACGAAAAGTAAGTTCCTTAAATGCGATCTGAACTTTAGTAGGCCTTGCAGTAAGATTATGCAACCGAAGAGTATCTAACAGAGAACGAAGTCCTACGAAGTGTTCTTCAAAAGATGAACTAAACAAACAGATATCATCAATGTAAGTTATGATATCAGATCTATGAGATAAAATTTTACGCATCATTCGAATGAATGTGGCAGGTGCGTTCATGAGCCCAAAAGGCATGACGTTCCACTGGTATAACCCACGTGGAGTCGAAAACGCAGTAAGAGGTTTAGCTTGTTCGGTTAATGGAATCTGCCAATAACCTTTAGTCAGATCTATTTTAGTGAATAGATTAGCATTAGATGGACGAGAAAGTAGATCGTCAAGGAGTGGATGTGGTTCAGCATCCGATATGGTTTTAGCATTTAGTTTGCGATAATCTACGCATAATCTAATATTATTATCCTTTTTCCGGACAATAACTAATGGTGAAGAATATGGAGAATTACTGTTTTCAATAATTCCCAAACTTAACATCTGATCTAGCTCGAGTGCAGTTTTGTTCTGATAATGAAGTGGAACAAGATAAGGACGTAGACGAATAGAAATATCATCAGTAAGGATGATATCATGAGAAATAACGGATGTTTGACCAGGTAGGTCAGTAAGAAAATCAGAAAACGATTCTAGTAGATTGGATACCTGGCAATGTTATAGAAATGTTAAAGAAGATGATATATCAACATCCCGCCAAGATTCTGTAGAATCCAAAGCAGGTATAGGTAAAGACATGTGAATATCAGGGAAGGAAGATTCCTCTTCCTGAATCACAGATAAGCTAGAATAATGACAAAAACTACCAACATTGTCATCAGTGTCATGGAAAATAGACTGTAAATGGTCAGGTCTGGTATGAAATTTTTTGAGCATGTTAATGTGGAAATTTTTTCTTTGACCTCTAATATCGATTACGTAATCAACATCTGAAATACGAGATATCACTTTGAATGGGCCATTCCAAGCAATAAGCAATCTATTATCCTTCCGAGGAAGCAATACAAAAACTTCATCACCCGGAAAAAGGTGACGTAGACGCCTATTCTTATTTAAATAGAGACGTGATCTATGTTTGGCAGCCTCTGACGAAGCTGTAGCCAACTGACAAGCGTCGACAATCTTTCGGCAAAGATTAATCACGTACTCGTAAGATGACTGAGTGTCCTGAGTCATCTCAGAGTCAGTAAGGAGATCCTTGATCAAACCCATGGGACCACGAGGTGGAGCTCCAAACACAAGCTCAAAGGGGTAAAAATCCGGTCTGCTCGTGCGGCACTTCTCGATAGGCGAAAAGTATAGCCGGCAAGACCCTGTCCCAATCCTGAAGATATTTGTCAGTTACCTTATGTAACAATTGCTTAAGTGTTCTGTTGAGTCTCTCCACAGAACCATTACTCATAGGGTGATATATACCACTTAATGATCTGTCTATCTTAAGTGTCTTCATGACTGATGTCATGGTTTCAGAGACAAATTGTGAACCATGATCAGACAGAAGTTTACGAGGAAAACCTAATCTTGAGAAGATCAGCAAAAGTGCATCAGCCACCTCCGAGGTAGTGGTATGTTTAAGAGGAATGGCCTCTGGCTATCGAGTGCACAAATCAATGCCCATGTGGAAATATTTGTGACCTCTAGCAAAAGTAACAGACAGCGGACCGATAATATCAACGGCAATCTTATCAAAAGGTCGAATAGATATATCACATGCCTGAATCGGAGCGACATGGAAAGCTCCTCGAGATTTAACTTCTTGGCAGGTAATACATGAACGGACGTATAATGATACGTCCCTGGAAACACCTGGCCAAAAGAAAGAAGATAACACTCTGGAACGTGTTCGAGTGTATCCCATATGACCCGCACAATGTAAGTCATGTGCATGTTGTAATTTGTATGGGCGAAGTTCCAGAGGCACCATAACATGGTGTTTTATATTAGAGTTATCAACAAAGTTTCTCACTAATATTTCATTTTTAACAGTAAACCAATGTTTACGACTTTTATTTAAGTCAACATCATCATCATTTTTGACCAGAGCAAAAAACTTTTTTAATGAGATATCCTCTCTTTGAAGTTTGGCAACAGACACTCTGTCTATAACTGAATGTACTTCAGTGTCATCCTGAGTTGTTGTGTCTAGTTCTGAACTGTTATCAGTTTCCAATGCCTGAGCCTGGGCACGTGTAGTAACTGCATTGGCAGTCAACAAATTATTTTTCTCCCACTTCAATTTCCTCTGGTGAGCAGTCCTTGCTCCCATGGGTACGACCAGCCGTCAGATCAGCGACTGGGTTATTTAATAAACATACTGTGACTTTTCCTGTAAAAAATGGAGTATGAATATGAACAATTGTTGTGTGGTAAAATTCAATTGTTCCCCCGAAAGTTATGCACTTTACACTATTTCCTGTAGAACATGAAGGGTGTACAATCGACTGTCTAATCCCAACTGTCGTTGACCCTGAATCCCTGAGTACAGATGCTTGGGTACCATTCACAAATCCTCTGTGGAATACTAGAGTACCGGTGCCGTCATGGGCAGACAGACTAACCGCTGGAAGTGGATGTCCGCATTTCAGAACTGTAGTACTGTCTTTCTGAAATATAGTTAGACATTCCTGGCAACTAGAAGCAACATCAAAATCAAATGAGTAACATGTAGTTGAGTGAACCTGGTTATTCAATTCCTGATTACCTACAGGTGCACTACTAGTAAGTGCCGCCCCTGCATTACGCTCTGACCTCATTGGGCCACGTGAACAAGATCGTTGCCTCTGGCAATCAACAGAATTACCTTATTTCTATAGTTTTGACTATTATTCCTATTTCGGTAATGTTGATTATTATTATTCCAATTATTATTTTGAGGGAACAAATTATTTTGTTGTCTCCAATTGGAACTTTGTTGGAAATTGTTGTTATTCCTGTATTGAGGTGACTGGTTCCGAAATTGTTGTCGGCCTCTATTAAATATCATTCTTGTTAAAGTTACCATTTCTATTATAATTGTTTTCATTATGTCTCCTAGGCATGAAATTCCTGTCTAGGCTCTCAGATCTGGCTCTATCATTATTGTTCCAAGTTGTAGCTGAAGCAACTGAGAGAGAATTTTTTATTTGGCTGTTACTAATACATGCACCCGGATGTGCGGTGCAGTATTGTTTTGCAATTTCTTCCATTGTCGATAGATTTGATGGCTTGTGTTCCTGCAAGAAAGACCAAAATGGCCTGCTTACCGAGGATAACACCTTAGCAATAGATCCATAAGTTTATCATAAGATTTCTCAATTCCTGAGAGTTGAATTCATCTATTAAAAGTATGTCGTATTGCAGCGACAAATTCTGAGAAGTCCTTCCCAGTTTCAGGAATCAATGTCTTAAATGTCCCCCGATATCCTTCTTCATCAAGTTGAAATCGTGTTAATAGTACTGCTCTAGCAGCATCATATAGAATTAGGGTCGTTTTTAACTGACTCATTGATAAGGATCTTTTTCTTATTAATGATGTCCACCAAATGATAAATATAAGGGGATGGAAGTAGACATCATCATCATCAGTTGATAAACTCTTAATACAAGACCCTTGCCCTGAGCAAGAGACATGCTGAGAAATCTGAAGCTCGCTCGAACATCACCAGAGTTAAATACTGTGTTGTTGTGTTGCTCGTGGTTCGAGTATGGAATGTCAACTTGACCTACGCAGTGGTGTGTAGACATAGATGGAGTGTATAATGTGCGAATGATAGGAAGAGTTCGTGGTGTTGACAAATGTTCTTTTCTCACACTCATGTATGGCTGGAAGTCATCGACACCAACGACTGTGTACCTTTACTAAAGTTTAATTGGACGTACACACTCGACAGCACAGATAGTGACAAATCACAGGTTGGCATAATACATCATGGTACAGTGGATAAATGGTCTTGCAATGTTATGTTACATGGGCACTCATGTAGAATAATAGTATAATGGACTGTCAGTAGCCAAGCACTCAGTATTGCCCATATATATATATATATATATATCAACTGAGTTTACTGACAAAGCACGTCAGATTATAAACAATATCCAAGATGGCTTCTAGACCTAATCTCGTCTAGCGAAGATTCTTAACATAATGTCCAGCACAGATTTTTCCATATAATTATATTGAACCGCTAGCAATGGGTTCTCATGTGTAGCAGTGATCTCTGGACTAATCAAGCGATAATACGGGCATCCCTTTTCTCTTCTTGAAAGTCACTACATGTTTGGTTCCAAGATGGCTTCACTCGTGAGCTGTCACTCACGTTTGGATACAGATAATGAATCTGTCCTAAAGTTAGTCATTCATTAAACATTTCATTGCTCTGTAGATTTGATCATGAACAATTGACTGCATTCTACAGGATATAGTGCTGCTAGGAATCAGAATCGTTTTTTTTCATCTAGTTAGATGTATCCTCTCAGACGTACAAATCATCCCTATCGAAAAACGGTGGCTTCGTACGAGAGTTCAAAAGAGTATCTTTATTACCTTGGTTTTCAGAAATATGATTTTGCCATTCCTTGGCAATAAGAATGAACACTGGGGTAAAGCATACACGATAGGTCTAGACGACTATCACTTTCCCCAAAAACTACTGAGATCACTTTTTCCCCGGCGTCAAGCCGACATAGAAAACACAGCCCATCATGGCGAAGCCAAAACACACCTCTCTCGCGACACATCCGCCGAACAGCCTTTGACCTCTCTAGAGACAACAGAACATATAGTTCGACTTAGATATGTAAAGATATACAGATATAAGACAGATTCGTCCTACACAGACAAACAATACACATAAATTCAGGCCATAGATATTCTGAAGCAAGAACAATCTATTACTACCCAAACAAAGAATAAATCGCAGTAAAACTGGATTCATCCGCGGAGTTCGATCGAAAGTCCTTTCAAGGGAAGTAACTCAATAATGACTTTTCCTTAAGCACTAAAACGAATCTATTTTGTTTACAAAATATTTGCGAACATAACAAGTATACCAATGTATAATATTGTAAAATATCAAAGACTGCACGTAACACTCATCCATTGTGTCTGTTGAAGTCATAGGTTCTCCAACTAAAAACTGCATAAGTTTGGCAACCCATAATGACTTGTCTAGTTTATGTGATACACATACACTTTCATAGCGTGAAAGGTAGCATGACACGTCATCAAAAGTTGGGTTAAATATTGGTAATTTAAATCTATCATTACCCTTATTGTTAACTGCAGAAGTAGCAGTATTTGAATCACCATTGTTACTATTATTTCCATTTTGACCTCTTAATTTTAATTCTTCTTAACGAAGAAGCGTCAATCTTTCTTCTTGGGCCAATGTAGAAGTTTTCATCTCTTCCATCTCCTTTTCATGTTGCATTTTTTCCTTTTCTGCAACAAGTCTTTTCTCAGCTTCAACACGTCTTTTCTCTTCTTCAACACGTCTTTTTCTTCTAATTCTATATCTTGGAGACGTCTTCTTTCTTCAAATTCTCTCTGTTTCTCTAATTCACGCCTCATTTAAGCTTTCCTCTTCTCTTCTTTAGCTTCCTGTTCTGCTAATTCTTGTTTTGCTTTAGCTAACTGAGCCATGAAAAATTCTTTTAACGCTTCTTCTTTATAGCCAAATTCTTTTCCAATCCTCGTACAAGATTCTAGGGTAGCCATGTTAAATTCTATAGTGACTCTCTTCGTCAATTAGATAAATGGCAAGTTGCTTTATAATACCTTGTAAGCACAAAAATTGTGGCCATTATTATTATAGCTGTGCCTTACTCAGTCAAAAAAATAGTGGCTAGTGGCCTAATAACGCACTGCAAGCAGTAATTGTGGCTATCTTACAATATTTGCATAAATCAATACGCAAGTAATATAATGTCATGAACGAAAAAGAAATAGGAAAAGTAAAGCAAAGTACTGTACAAAACAATATCACACCACAAGATCAAATGACACACCAGAAAAACGTTTATAATAAATAAATAGAATTCTACTTGCAAAACAGTACAAAAACAGCAAATTAGGTCAGTCTACCACAAGAAAAATCTAAAAATAGACACAGACAGGACCCAATACGGACAGCTGATTTGAAAAAACTAAACGATAGCAAGGTTAGACCTACAAATTAGTAACACACGATGACACAAATAAGAAAAATGAAACTGAGACCAATAAAAATACAATATAGATAAACAAAACGTTACAGCTAAACATATATTATTGAACAAATCCAGTAGCAGACAGAATATTCGACGAGTTTACTCGAGTCTAATCGTCTGCTCAAATGAAAATGCTCAAAATGGCCCTACAGAACGACTTTGAATCTACGATCGTCCTCAGAGATATTGTAGATCCAAAGTTCCCTGCTACCTCCCACGAAGAAAAACTAACAGTCATAAAATATGCACATAAAGACATAAAAAGGTAGAAATTACAATAGGGACTGCCAACAGTAGCCTGGTGAAAATAATGCACAAACAGATTACTTAGCTTAAACAGCTGAAAAAAGTCCCTGCAGATGCCAGTATACGCCGAAAAAAGTTTCCCCTGGTGCACACTGGTGTACTTGAACTAGCTGATCCCCCAGGTACAGTAAACAGAAGTCCCGTAAAATAGGAGCAGGCCAAGGCAAACTTGAAAGCTGACATCTAGTAATAAGTTTCCGAAATACCCTAGGCAGCTGACATGATGATTCAGTTCTTGACGTTTGCAAAACCGGCTGACATGCGCATTCCAATGACAATCATGCAAATGGGCAAACGGTGAAGAAATTCTTGTAAGGTCTTGAAAATTTTTTTTTTCTGCAGTCACTGTCCTTATTCAACAGATAATAAATGTTCTTGATATCGATATCCCCATCACTGGAACACCATAAAAACCTCTGTTACGAATGGTTTTTGGTTATTTACAGAGGGTGTGTTTGAACAAGATGGTTGGTTCATAAATGAATTTCATGTTGAGCATTGTGCTTATGAGATGTTGTGGAATGCCGTGGGCTTTGTGCAGAACTATCAATCATAAAGTGACCTCCAAAATGACTTGGTAAATGGGTCCACTGGTGACAGCATATTTATTCAAACGTAGCATAATAACATGTTCATGGTAATGTGGAATTACATACATGTACTGAATCTCCTACAGTCCTTGATACGTCGTCTCATATCTGGCCTATTTACTAGAGGTGCCGATTACGGTTAACACCTACGTTGTGACAACCAGAATATGGAGATAATTATTATTATTTGCTCCAATAAAGATTCCTCTGTATAAAAATCATTGAAACTTGAATACTTAAGTTCATCATCTTCTTGAATATCAGTGGCGACCTTCGCAATACTTAAGCCACGAAGAAGAAATGTTAAACTTCAAATAACTTGGAAGCAATGGCATCAACGTCTTACTCTGACGGATTCTTACAACGAAAGGCCTCGAAGTAACGGTCTGCATACATTAGTGCAGAACCTAATACGTCATCATCACCTAGTGACGTAAACCTTGTATCGCGTTCATTATAATTAAAAATGGTGCAAAATACATCATGTTGGCCCCAGATATGTTATCGCGTAGATTAAACTGCTAACAAAACTAAGTGTGGTCAACATGTTAAATACATTATAATCTTCTTTAACAATATCACAACATCAAGAAAGCATTTACATCAATGAATTATAGTTTACAGACAAGAATGAAATCTAATCGAATAGGCCCTCCCTCTTATAAAGAAAAACAAGGAAAATCCCAACAGAGGTAGTTAATCCAAAGAGATCAAAAATTAACAGTGGGAGTGGGGAATAGGCAGTACGGGTAAAGAATAAGTCCTTAATTTAACCTATCCCGTGAACACTCAGATTAGTGAGAAATAACTAAAGAAAATTGGCATGTCAGTGGTAACATAGAAATACGTTTCTTTCTATCCGTTCACTCACTACACGCATACGGTGGCCACTTTTAGATTTGCTTACCAAAATGTTGACGCAGCATAATTCCATGGAATTTAAACACTAACATGTATTATGTCTATTCAGTCAGATTCGTTGTCAATTGCAGCCCCAGACTATCCGGTTTGCTGACTGCTATTTCCCGGGAGTCGCCGAAATTGATGCGTTAGTATTTTTCCTGGATATTCCTCCTTTCACTGCAGGTATTAGCTTGGGATAAGTGTTTCTATTGTGGTGACACCGTCCTAGGAATTAATATATTAATATATGGTTCCAGTGTGGTCTAGCCTCAGGTGGCTGTGACATCTCTGACGTGATGAAATGTTTAAACAGAAAGAATGTTACTCCTCGGCTGTTCTCTGAGGAAAATAGCCGAGTATGACCAGAGAGTTCTCTCGCGTATAATTCCGTGGTAAGAAACTTTACTGTCAGATGTTTAGAAAATAGTGATGTATATTCTGCCACAACAGGCCAGTAATATATATATATATATATATATATGTATATATGTATATATGTATATATATATATATATATACATATATACATATATACATATATACATATATGGAAAGATTTTCTGGTATATAGTTCTGTTCCAGTTATACTTTAAATTTTATTGTTGATGTTCTGGTTTTTTGACCACTCTCATGGATGGAGAAGGTGGACCTCACAGGGTCACAAGTAAAACAGATTTCACCACAATGTCTGGATGTTTAAGAACATAAGACCGTAAGACCGCTAGATCGCAAGGGTATGACCAGCCTAGATGTAGAAAATAGATAAACATGTATAATATAAATCATATCCTAACACACTTCGCATTTAGGTAAGCCCTGTTAATCACTCCAGTATTTAATTATATACATTTAAAAAAAACCCACGAGTGTTTAGTTCATCTTAACGGTTTTAACACGAGATATGAACACTAGTCGTTTATAAAATTATACATATATGAATAGAATTAAATGGTATTTCGTCAATTATCAATGTCGTATTTTGGTCTGACTACACCACGGTCATATTTACCGCACGCAATACTATAGGAAAACGTCCCGATACAATAACCAATGAAAACGCTCCTTTTTCTGGTGTGTATAATGAAACCTTTTAGGCTTAACATAGAGGCCCATTTTGTGTAAATGATAGTAAGAATTTATTTAATTTCTTAAGGACTAAAAATGCTTAAACGAAAAGGTATAGATATTTCAACAACGGGAATGTTACTTGAGAGGTGGGTGCAAAGACCTCCTCGAATAGTAGTTCATTTATAGAGAAAAATCGTTTAAAATGACATCTATACATCAGGGTAGTCCCCAATTTAGTTATTTAAAGTCTGAATAGATTTAAATGCATTTTGCTAACTAAACAATTATTATATAGGAAGGTAGAGATAAATTCAAAGTATAATTCTAGCTTTAAATGATCAAAATCGGCACAGAATTAAGAGAGATAATAAATATTAAAAATTTTGCACATTGAACAAGCAGGCAGAACTCCTTTCAATTTTAGATTCCTAACGCCGTTTTAACCCCATGCCATCCGAGAGGGAGGGTGCGGTACTATAAAAGTCCTTGAACTTGGCTGATTTGAGGCCACAACTTTTTCAAACACAAGCTGAACAGAAGAGAGCGGCAAACGTGTGCTGTCAAATACTTTGCCACTGTATCTGCATAGCAGACCTAGATACATATTAACAGCCTGTTACAGCTTATGTGTATTGCTTGAGGGTAGGAAAGAATATATATATATATATATATATATATATATATATATATATATATATATATATATATATATATATATATATATATATATATATATAATTATGTAATTTTCATGGGATTAATCCACTTGTGTGTTAGGAAGTGTGTTGAATGTGTTAAGAAAAAAAAATTACAGGACTAGTGTGCTGCCGGCTGGAGCGCAAGCATGTGTTGACTTTTAGAGACGAAAGCCAGCATTGGGAAATGTGTAGAATAATTGAGAATGATGGCACAAATACGACTGTAAGTTTAATAATGTATTTGAAGGAGTATTTCTTAAAGGAATGACCCACTGATCAGGAACATAAGACAGGATGACAGGATTTGTTAACATGTATTGATCAAGGTGTCACTTAGTAGTTTGTATTAAACCAAATCATTGTATGGAAGCAGATCGTGGACAAATGGAACTAAATTAGGATTTATAAGGAAAGTGTAATCACATTGAACTGGCTGTGAGTGGTACTGAGGTAAATTGTCCTGTGCAAATGTTAGCACAATGTCTGACACTATTTGTTACGTCCATTGTGTGTGTGGATGTAATAGTGCTGGACCATACAGGGGTTGTGATTATTTGTATTCCAGATTTTATCCTGCAACTACCAAGAGTGTACGAGACATCCCCTTCTGTGGGAGTCTGTGGTGCAAATGTGGCAGTGCAGTAATTTGTGCGCAGGTCACGGCATCAATTAGTATCGTGTGACTAGCTGGTTACAACATCAATGAAAGAATGTGTGTGTGTCCGTCAGTTGATCGGGTCAGTTAAGTTAATGGTTGAGCGCAGGTAAATATTTTGAAGTGCGCTAACTCTTGTACGTTTCTTGGTTCAAGTCGTTACAGGCCTGTCCGCCTGAGATGGAAATTCTTAACCTTATTTTATTCTTCCTTCCCAGAGTTCCTTCGTACCATTTTTATGTTTAGTGAAAAGCAATCTCGTATAATGGTTTTGTCAAAATATCCAACTGTAATATTCCAACGAAAACTCAGCAATGTAGAAAAATAGAATATAGTTTATTAACGTGATTGGAACAGCAATGGTGAAGTACTTATTTCTTTCTTACACAAAGTAGTGAGTATCCAAAAATGAAAATGTAAATCCACAGGAATAATATATCCAATAGAGTAAAATACAAACTTGTCTACTTAAAAATACCCGTCTAACCTGAAAAAAAACTTGTCAAGTTAAAAACAACTTGTCTTATGATACCGACTAGATTTGCTGGTTTCTCACTGAATGTAATTAAACGTTAATGTTATTATGTCTTTGAAACCACCGCTGATAACGGCGCTAAGTCTAAATGTTATATAATCTCTGTTTACACCCACTGTTGCGAGTGTAGTGGTTTGGTCTATATCATCGCCACACAGGCTAATTTAATATATGTGTGCTGCTGTCCTGTCACTGTGTCTGGAATGTTGACCTGGGTGTGTGTTGATATGTTCGCACACCACAGTGCGTACGTAAGAGTACATGCAGGAGTCAAAAAGGGTTGCAAACGACTGGAACAGTTCGCTACTGTTTATTACGTTGCAACACAGACACGATGACATAAATGACACACATTCGACAGCAAAACACGAATCATATAATTTCCACATTGCATTAAATATATATAATACGGCCTGTCCACATCCTGGCCTAAACAGTACTTCAATACTCAATAAAGCCTGCACCACACGGCAGCTATAATAATAATGTTCATATGGCCTAAACAGTACTTCAATACTCAATAAAGCCTGCATCACACGGCAGCTAATAATCTTCATATGGCCTAAACAGTACTCCAATACTCACTAAAGCCTGCATCACACGGCAGCTATAATAATCTTCATATGGCCTAAACAAATCTTCAATACTCAATAAAGCCTGCACCACACGGCAGCTATAATAATCTTCATATGGCCTAAACAGTACTTCATTACTCCATAAAGCCTGCAACACACGGCAGCTATAATAATCTTCATATGGCCTAAACAGTACTTCATTACTCCATAAAGCCTGCAACACACGGCAGCTATAATAATCTTCATATGGCCTAAACAGTACTGCATTACTCAATAAAGCCTGCAACACACGGCAGCTATAATAATCTTCATATGGCCTAAACAGTCTTCACTGCAGTTTATCAAATAGGCTGTACACACAGCGAAATATATAAGTCGACATTTTCTCAAATCCTACGTAGGCATACATTATCCAAAAACACTGGGACTCGACCTACACGGTCCACGCCCAAAACACAACTCTCCAATTCACACACACTAGCCCCCCCAAAAAACCCGTCACGAGATTCGGTTGTCTTGAACACCGTTCTCGATAACACATGCAGACTAGCGAGCTATTCACATAACTCAAAACAGTACAGAATAAATACATTAAACAGCGTTCACACGCTTATCTGTACTCTGTCACCCGAAAAATAGGAAAAGATAATTCTATCCTAAAGTCAGACAAGTATCCGCTTAATCAAGCGTTGCAACTCGAAATTTAATATGTTCAAAACACCATTCTAAAGATTACTTCCCCTTCCATAAATTCCACTTGCAACAGTTACCACCCGCTCCGGGAAAAAAAAAATGATTCTATCATTTTTTTTTGAAAAAATTAACTCCCAAAAACGAAAAATTTAGAAGACAATTAAGCTCTAACATATGCCTACAAAAATATCTTATTTTAAATCAAAATTAGATATTTACAAGAAATATCAGCATTAAAGTGTAAAGTAGCAATTAAAGCATACAGCATAACCAGCTAAGTATAAAAAGTAATTAGCTAAATATACAAATATGATCAGTTCCAAAATTAAGTTACGTATATTTAGTACAAACCAAACCGAAAACAACCAATCGAAAGAGAAAACACAAGATCAATCAAAAGAAGAATGATCTGTAAAAAAGGAAAGTAAGAACTCAACAATACCATATACTCATAACTAAGTTGGACAATTACATGTAAAATAAATACAACTGTCAAAAGTAGATATGTTATATCAAGTCATATAACCACTCCAACAATACAAAGAATAGAGGTATAAGTGTTGAAAGAAGACAAAGTATACAAATAGAATCAAGTAAAACGAAGATGAGGTACGAAAGTATAAACAAGATATGAAATCCATACCGAAAAGACAACAGAAAAGAAGGAATGAAATGAAGAATAGTTACCAAAGACAGATAGAAAGCAAAGGCACGAACGCAAAGAAAGTCAATAACAGTATATACTAATAACTGTTTTGATCAGATAACCTATTCAAAAAAAAATATATAAACATGATCGAAAGGCACAACACAAAATATCAAAGTATATCTATACTAATACCATCAAAAAAATAATTTATAACTAAACAAAAGCTAATAAGTAATTTAACTAAGTTATAAGAGTTATACAAAACTAACATAAATAAATTATAGGCATCGAACAAACAAGTAATAGCATTACTATAACTAATACGACCAACGCACAATCAAGCGCTAAAAATAAAAAATACATCATAATAAAAAACAACTTTTTACAAGAACTAATCAAACTACATATCAATGATATCACGAAGTCAAATGCTGGGCACACCCAAAAAAAAAAATTACAATGCCAAAAAAAAAAAAAAAAAAAATCATTTTTTTCAACAGTACCGTACAAACATATTTTTTTTTCTCGATAAGTTACATAAAAACAGTATTTAATTTTTAAGTAGTTCAGTAATACTTTAAGTAAAGCCTAATAATGAAATCAATATTTTAACAAAAATGAGTGAAATATAAAACAAAAATCCTATCTCGAAGGAACCTTTAAATCAACACATGTAAATTTAATTTATCCTTTAAGTTCTTTCTGCTGACAATTACGTTCAGCTCCGTACAATGCTATTTAGGTATAACTCTATCTCTTACTCAAATCGATAAGATATACATTATAAATAAATCTACACTTTGTTGTTACTATGAAATATAAAAAAGGTTCTATAAAAATATCTACAAAAAATAAGTTTTTTTTTTTTTTTTAAAAATAATCTGCTAAGAAAATAATCTACATGTCTGACTGGCAAGAAAATCAAGTTCTGGAAAAATCGAAGTTTCACAAAAAGTTAACAAATCCAAATACAAGATCATGTATGATACATGCAAGCTATTTTCCAAAATTACATTTCACAACATACCAGATAATACACATCTTCTCTGTATGTTCTATATATTAATTAATCATGACATCAAAACATGAGAAAAATATAAATTAAGTGAATAACGAACACTCAGGATTATCTAAAAGTAACCACTACATCAACACAATAAATGAGTTTGTGCAATCTCATCATGTACAAAACTATCCTAAACAACACAGTTGCAAAAATTCTAAGTTGAACAGAGTAGTATAAAGGATAATAATTACATACTACACATTATCAACACAATAATATATAAATAGCATAAAAATGTATTAATACATCATCAAAATACAGACATATAAATAACAATAAAAAAAAATATGGCAATCAAATGATGCATAGAAATAATCATTACAACAAAATTATATGTTATTTCAAAACAACAACATGTCATGTACTAATATAGAATACAAAAATATTTACTATCTTCACATAAAAAAAAAAAAAAAATCAGACGCGAAGTCTCCCACTCTCTTGTAAACATGCTTGACCTTCAGAAAGCAACCCTCAGATTTAGTTTGACGCTGACAGGTTTCGGTTGACTACTCGAGCGGAAAGTTGACTCACATTTCTGACCGTCAATATGTCACAGAAGCCTTGACCCTTATCGCAACGTAGCTTCTGTCAACAAATACAAATGAAAATTTCCATTTTACTCAATAGTGAAATTTAATGAAAAAAAACGTAGAAATCACATTTACAATTACCCAGTACCGGCTTGTGTAAAAACCCGGTCTCTTCACGATGTCACTAGCTCTCTCTATCACATGTAGATATCATAGAATTCTTGGGGACAACATGACCGACCTTGAATGTCGCCGCTGTCTTACGCTGAAACAAAGTCTCACATTCACAACAACAAGTAGAGCAATCAATAGTATTCAAGCATCCACTGTTATTTTTACTCTGTTTACTTTGATTATAAATGACTCTGGGCTCATGTTGAACAAAATTAGCACAATTGCGCTTATTATTTGTTCTACGATCACAATACTTATTATTACCGTTGTCTTGTTTACAAAAAATGACTTTAGTCTTTTGTTTAGGAACATTACTCTGGTGATATAAAGCAACATTTGAAAGCTATTATCTCTATCATACTTTCCAACATTCTTACAATCAAAACTTTGAGATTTGTTAAATTGTCTACAGTATCTACGAGAGGGAAAATTATTATTTTCTGATCTCCCTTGGTACTGTTTACTCTTGGGGTTATCTCTCTTTCTAGAACTGTTTTTCTTTTCCCTTATGGGAATATATTTACCAATAGTTTCAAACTGACTGTGCTGAGTTTGACAACTGCCAGAAACAATAGTATCTCTATTGTTCCGCATATGGGTTTCATCTTTGGAACAAGTAGTAATAGTCTCAACACCCGCTATTAATTTCTGAGTATTTCCAGTAGTAGACAAATATTTGCTCTTATGAGTCTTGACCTGAAATATATCACCTTTCTTTTCCTGACCAACGGAACTGCCTGTTACACTAGAATCTTTGTTGGTCTGACGCCAAGAATTATCACTGGAACTATCAGTAATATTAGAACTTTTAAAGTTGTATTTACCACGATAAGATCTGTCTTTACCATGAATGACATCTCTCTGAGCAAAAAGTATATGGGGCTGACTTTTCGCAACTTTCTGTCTATCATTGTGAACATTGACAGAAGAGCACCTTTTGTTTTTCAAAACCATATCTATTAAGCCAAATATTCTTTCCCTTGCTTCCGCAATTTCAATATCTTTAAGTGAAATCGTTTCACTTAACCTTTTATTTAACTCCTTAACAGCCAAAACTTTGTCGCTTTCTTCTGCTAGCAAATTTTCAATTTTAGCGACCTTCTCTTTCTCAGCCGTCAACTCCACTAAAGTCTCTTTCTCGTACTGTTCTTTATTTGCCCTCAACTGAGTCAACTCTATCTGAAGTGTTTCAGTCTGGACATCATCATTGTTTTTCATAATCTCATTACTCTTCTTGGGGGGTACAATATTCATCTCCCCAATTTGATCACTGAGCATCGCATTATCATTCATCACCTCATGAAGCATTTCTATGTAAGTCTTCTCACAGACATTTCTCTCTCAACCTTCAATTTCTCATACATCTCTTTCTGTTCTTGAAGTTCCCGCATGAGATTACCTATCTGAGTTTCCAAGTCTTGGACTTTGCTTAAAGTTGAATTTAATGTAGCTTGTGCACTAGAAAGTTCTGAGTTTGATTCAAGTATCTCACTTTTAAGCCTATACACAGTTGCCTGTAGTTCGTTCTCTTTAGCAACACCTTCTAGGAAATTCTCTCTTTGCTGTAGAGCACTTTGTTTGTTTACTTTTGCTTGTTTCTCAATTCTCAATTCCCTTTCCTGCTCATCAGAAGTATGGTTATGGATTATTTTGAACATGCTTTGCACTATATGTCCGTGTTCAAGCTCAATATTCTGTTGCAAAAACACACGAAGGTGCCGTAGCAAATTCACCAAATCCTTAGCCATTATTGAATTACACAGAAGCTTAAAGTTATGTTCAGCAAATAACTCTAGAGATGCCGATACATTAACCAAAAAATCGTCCATGATCCATACTCCAAGTCGTGCACCTCTCAATCCCTTACCATCTCTACCTACCACCAATGCAGACTCCAACATAGGCCTTATATCTGTAGGGCACATATCACGATCCATGGTGATTCACTTACTTAATCAACTATATATAGTAATCACTTATAGTTATGACAAATTACTGTCGCAAAAGGTTTGACAATTACCCTTCCAGCTCACAAAGTTAACTATTTGTCAAGAAATGAGCTTATTCCTCAATTCTGTATCACCAATTCCTTTTTATAGCACCTTTATCAAGTCACATCATTATCAGGAAAATCGACATATGTCAACAGCCATTAACACCTATGCATCAAATCTTAATCATATGTCAAATTAGACATAAACAACAATAATAACAAAATGAGCAATTAGGGAGGCCTAGCGACATATATGAAGTGACACAATTTACACAAGACACAATCACTTATCTTGTCAATGATCCCGCTTCTTTTCCGCCACGATACTGGATATCACATAGACTGCTAAAACCTCCACTGCGGGAAAGCACTGGAACTTGATTCGCTTGTCTTCAGGTAATTTCGTCAATATGATATGTGCTTAACAATGCACACGTTGACAGGAACCATAATACAGCACACACTGCCCCTCTTGACTCTTCTGTAGTCTGAAATGTACACGGCAACTCCGTGTATCATAACATCTTGAACTTGTGATGGTGATAACTGGCACAGGTAACTCGAATATTGCAGAAATCTGTGACAACCCGTACAAATGCTGGTACAAATACTGTCCAAGTCTAATTGAACTTCCTTGACCACTGCAGACGTTGTTGTAGTCTATAGGCACGAAATAGGACGTCAATTGCTACTGGTGTAAAGTTGCATACTACCAAATAAAGCGTGCGTTGTTTCTCAAATGCGCCACCCACGCAGATAATATTTAGGTCACAGTTCTGAAGTACACCAGATTCAAGCCACGCCTACATAAGGCTAATTATAACACAGTCAAGTGTTCTACACTCTTGTCACGTGAAAGTCATATGTATTATTTCCAACTTGTAGTGACTGATCCTCTAGATATGTTATGGTCTGGTGGACAAAATTTGCTTCATTTTATCCTCTTGCTTCAAGTACATATCACTGTAGAGGTAACAATTTCTTAATCGTATACGCCACCCAGGCACATCTTAAATCATATCCAATGATACAAAACTACGCCACTTAGGCTATCGACGCGAATAGTCGTAGATGTCAGATCCTGTTAACTGAAAACCACCAACTGATACCGGCGCTAGCTTTGCTGGTTTCTCACTGAATGTAATTAAACGTTAATGTTATTATGTCTTTGAAACCACCGCTGATAACGGCGCTAAGTCTAAATGTTATATAATCTCTGTTTACACCCACTGTTGCGAGTGTAGTGGTTTGGTCTATATCATCGCCACACAGGCTAATTTAATATATGTGTGCTGCTGTCCTGTCACTGTGTCTGGAATGTTGACCTGGGTGTGTGTGTTGATATGTTCGCACACCACAGTGCGTACGTAAGAGTACATGCAGGAGTCAAAAAGGGTTGCAAACGACTGGAACAGTTCGCTACTGTTTATTACGTTGCAACACAGACACGATGACATAAATGACACACATTCGACAGCAAAACACGAATCATATAATTTCCACATTGCATTAAATATATATAATACGGCCTGTCCACATCCTGGCCTAAACAGTACTTCAATACTCAATAAAGCCTGCACCACACGGCAGCTATAATAATGTTCATATGGCCTAAACAGTACTTCAATACTCAATAAAGCCTGCATCACACGGCAGCTCTAATAATCTTCATATGGCCTAAACAGTACTCCAATACTCACTAAAGCCTGCATCACACGGCAGCTATAATAATCTTCATATGGCCTAAACAAATCTTCAATACTCAATAAAGCCTGCACCACACGGCAGCTATAATAATCTTCATATGGCCTAAACAGTACTTCATTACTCCATAAAGCCTGCAACACACGGCAGCTATAATAATCTTCATATGGCCTAAACAGTACTTCATTACTCCATAAAGCCTGCAACACACGGCAGCTATAATAATCTTCATATGGCCTAAACAGTACTGCATTACTCAATAAAGCCTGCACCACACGGCAGCTATAATAATCTTCATA
Organism: Oreohelix idahoensis; assembly: GCA_024509875.1. Classification (NCBI taxonomy): domain Eukaryota; kingdom Metazoa; phylum Mollusca; class Gastropoda; order Stylommatophora; family Oreohelicidae; genus Oreohelix; species Oreohelix idahoensis. Next base: position 187,591 of record JAMPIV010016814.1, on the reverse strand, counting down.
TGGCCTAAACAGTCTTCACTGCAGTTTATCAAATAGGCTGTACACACAGCGAAATATATAAGTCGACATTTTCTCAAATCCTACGTAGGCATACATTATCCAAAAACACTGGGACTCGACCTACACGGTCCACGCCCGAAACACAACTCCCAAATCACACACTAGTCCCGCCAAAAAACCCGTCACGAGATTCGGTTGTCTTGAACACCGTTCTCGATAACACATGCAGACTAGCGAGCTATTCACATAACTCAAAACAGTACAGAATAAATACATTAAACAGCGTTCACACGCTTATCTGTACTCTGTCACCCGAAAAATAGGAAAAGATAATTCTATCTATCAGACAAAAACACCATTCTAAAGTATCCGCTTAATCAAGCGTTCTGTAAAAATCCTCTCGCCTAACGAATCCTAAAATCTGTACAAGCCCTGTCAATCGCCCACGTCTCTTCTTTATATACAGCCCACTGTTTTTTCCCGCCAATTTTCACACGATGCTTTATTTTTCACACGATACAAAACATCTACATTTGCACACGCTTTCTTCAACTTTTCGACTTTTTTCACACGACTCTCACTCTAGCAACGGAAAAAAACCCAGATTAGCAACTTCTCCCAAAACTTTCCATTCAGTAAACATGTATTTACTATTTTGTTGTTCTGGGACAGCTTTTCTCGAAGCCGTGAACTTTTCATGATACTGTATTTTGTGCACAAATGTCTTAACTGCTTTTAACGTTGTTATTTCTCATTTTATGTGGTTTTTAACACGTATTAATTGTAGTGTATGCCAAGCGGTAGCACAAGTCCCGGGGCCACAAAAATGTATCCTATGTGGAGACATTTTCGTCCTATCAACTAAAAAATCAAGCCCCTAACATACATACTGTGGCAAAATATGAAATGGGGGCATATATTTATGAGTGAATTGGCAATGGACAATGGTTGAGAAAAATTTATGTTACTGGCATAAGTCATTAACTGCGGGCATATATTTATGAGCCAAAATGAGAAAACAAATAAATTTACAAGGTCTCAGTATACACGTGAGCCAAAAATAATTATAAAAAAGAAATTTCAAATGTCAGTATACATGTGAGCGAAAATTTTTTTTTCAAGATCTCAGTATACCTGTAAGCTAACTTAAAAATGTATTACAAGATCTCGGTATACATGTGAGCCGAAAAAAAGGAAAAAATTATTATTTCGTAAAACGAGGGACCTAGTAGATTTATATTGCGTAAAACGGGGGACATATACAAGTTGTTTATACACTATGTCATTAAACAGTATGGGATATGTATAGCAATGTGCAATACGCAATGTAAATTATTCATGTATTAATACACTTATTTAATCTTTATTTAACAAAATGCTCGTATTAATTATAAAAATATGGAGTTATGATATGAAATATACATACTTATTGTTAAACTTATTGAACTTTTTATTTAAAGTCAACACATATATGGTTTGGTCATGCCAAACAAAACTCGAGTGTTAATCAACACTCAGGACAATAAGTGAATCGTATCTTAATATTTACATCTGAATGGTAACTGACCATAGCTATTTCCTGTGACCATGAACTCCGCTGGTGTGAACGGGAGCGGTGAAAGGTCACACTGGATATCTGAACTCTCATTGACGGCACAGTGTGGCGTCTACTGAGGGGGAGGGAGGGGGGGGTTATAGTACAATGAAATAGCTGGGGGAGTAGAGAAAGTAGTTCCGGTTTTGGATGGATGAATGAATGCGAGGCGTGGGAGAAAGGGTAGGAAACAAAGAAGAACTCGCATGGGGAAATCCGCACGGGGGGAATATAAAGGCGGTGAAAACGAAGATCTGACCTGACACAGCGAAACACAGCGAGGTGCCGCTGAGGTCACGTTTGGACAGTTTGTGCGTAGGGGAAAGGGAGTAGAGAGGTGTGGGTCAACATTCCAATTACGCATTAGAGCTTAAATAATTTGCACTGGACGAGTACAACATCTGTGTGTCTCAACACAGTAATTTGTTAAAAAAGGACATGATACATGGTACATAATTATTTATGCGATATTCATGAAATTCAACCAGTTTATAACAAGTAATCATAAAATCGATCCATAGCATATGTCTAGTTTCAGCAACTCCTGAACAGACCAGTAGAGAAATGTGTTTTAAAAAAAACTCTGAGTATCGTTCACCATTTGTGATGCTCCGGCTAATCAAATGTGTAATAATGTTTTGGTTTTCCGCCAAAGTCTTAATATTATGACATAATGTCATAGTTGTGGTCGGGTGCAGTGCCAACAAAAACTGTAGCGCATTGCCTACAAACGGCAGAATCGCCCGTTTTGGTTGATGTGCTTGTCTCAAATCATGAGAGTATAGCTTAAGATCAAACAATGTCTTCTTTAACCTTTGAGATTCTTCCTTAGTGGCAAATAGTACATGCATGTGTTTGGTTAAGTTTATAATGTACAACAATACATATATTTCTAAGTGCAAACAAAATGTAATTTAAATCTTCTAATACAAAATATAATGGTTTGAATACTGTAACTGTGCATGTTGAAAAGAGTTGCGCCTCTGCAGATTTTTCTCTTCACTGGCGGTTATGACTGCCGCTGATAGCATCAACTGGACGGCATAGAAGGTGGCTGGCATCATCAGAAAACAACTTTTTAGAGCAACCAGCAAGAGCACGCCGGTCGACTCCAAAATAGCATGTCTCTCATAATGCTATCGTACTCGGACAAGGAAAATTAAACCATTCAGGGTAACCCAGCCAGAGCAAACTGGATTAACTCTAAAATATAGCATAGTCTCTCCAGGACAGTGCTATGGCACTCATACAAAAATAAAACCATTTAGGGTAACCCAGCCAGAGCAAACTGGGCTAACTCCAATATAGCATTGTCTCTCCTGGACAAATGTGCTATCGTACACGGACAAACAAATGGAACAATTGAGAGTAGCCCAGCTAAAGCAACTTGACCATCTCTAACATAGCTTCTCTCCTAGACATCTTCTCAGTGTCTACAGCAGTGACAGTTGATGTAGTGTTACAAGTAGGGTGTTGCAAAGTTGATGCACTGTGCTGTGCGATGGTTTGTCGCTTAGTTGAACGTTTCCTGTACAGAGCGTCTGTCATAGACAATCTTCTATCGTGTTTCTTCTCAGTGTCTACAGCAGTGACGGCTGATGTAGTGTTACAGGTAGGGTGTTGCGAAGTTAATGCACTGTGCTGTGCGATGTTCTTTGGTTTAGTTCGCCGTTTCGTGTACAGCTTTGCACGTACATGCTCCTGCGGAAGGCGTATAAACTTTGTCTGTGGTAGCGATTCGTTTGAAGAAGATGCGTAGGGTCGTTTCGAGGCGAACAGAATGGATGTGTCCATATTATCGTCGGTATGCTCGTTATCATCATCGTTATCACTTTGGTGTTCTTCAGTATCAAGGTCTGACTCATCTCGTTGTGTGGAAGTAGGAACGGGAGCTTTTCGTTCCGTTAATGAGGCAGGTGATAACTCTGTATCGGAAGGTTGTGGTGTATCTATATGGGTGTCGGCATCTTGTAGAGTCTGATGTTGTTGTTTTTCTGCATTTAAAGATGTGTTGCTATCTCTGGACAACGATTGGTAATTATCTGCTTGAACTCGAAGATTTCGTGCTTGAATTCTCTCACGTAGCTCCTGCGGAGGGATGTCATGTTCACTCGTAGAAGTGTCGCAACATCTACGTAGTCTGTCGATAGCATCGTGCTGGGGGTGAAGAGAGGAGTTTGAGTGTTCATCGTCGCAATGTGACACATCAGATGTAGAGGATGATGTGGGGGGACAAAGGAGGGTGGTTTTGCGAATCGGTCTAGTGTTAGTGAGGATAGGCTGGGAAACAGGACGATGATTATCTTTCTTGATTTGTGAAATGTGGGCTTTCGTCCTGATCTGTCTTTCTTCGTGAAACAGGATAAAATTTGTTGGTGTAGTCTGTTCTAAGATTTTGAAACCATCGATCCATTTGTCGTCAAATTTATAATGTCGAACGTGAAACTGTTCCAGTTTTGTGTTTTTATCGTGTGTACGCTGTTTCTTCCGGAAAGCTTTTTCTGCATTTTTGTTCGCAATTTGATGTGCTGCATGCTTTTGTTGTAGGATGACTGCTATCGGGTCCTCTCCCATATATCTGCGTTGTAGTTGGAGAAGGTTGTCCATCGGGAATACCGGCTCCCTACCGTAAAGTAGGTAAAATGGCGAGAAACCGGTGGTGTCGTTAATGTTTACTCGTATTGCTTCTAAGGCCTGGTTAATGTATAGATCCCAATATTGATCGTTGCCTTCGATATGTATGGATAGAATATCATGAAGGGTTGAATGCATTCTTTCGTTTCTTCCGTTACTCTGGGGCCTATAGAAGCTAGTTGTGGTGTGTTTGACGTTTAACTTTTGTAATGTTGATTTAAAAGGATTGCCAACGAACTGTTTTCCATTGTCCGTGATGACTCTTCTAGGACAACTATGTCTAGGTAGACATTCTTGCAAAAAGAAATTGGGGAGAGTTGTAGAAGTCACATCTTTCATAGGGAAACTCTCCGACCAAACAGAGTACTGTTCTACAATGTGCAACAAGTACCTTTTTCCTGACAGTGTTAGGGGGTACGGTCCAAAGATGTCTAAACTGACAGTTTCCATGTCCGCCTGAGATGGAAATTCTTGACCTTATTTTATTCTTCCTTCCCAGAGTTCGTTCGTAACCTTTTTATGTTTAGTGAAAAGCAATCTCGTAAAATGGTTTTGTCAAGATATCCAACTGTAATATTCCAACGAAAACTCAGCAATGTAGAAAAATAGAATATAGTTTATTAACGTGATTGGAACAGCAATGTTATTGGCACAATGGTGAAGTACTTATTTCTTTCTTACACAAAGTAGTGAGTATCCAAAAATGAAAATGTAAATCCACAGGAATAATATATCCAATAGAGTAAAATACAAACTTGTCTACTTAAAAATACCTGTCTAACCTGAAAAAAACTTGTCAAGTTAAAAACAACTTGTCTTGATAATCTCAAAGACGAAGTTCTGTAAAAATCCTCTCGCCTAACGAATCCTAAAATCTGTACAAGCCCTGTCAATCGCCCACGTCTCTTCTTTATATACAGCCCACTGTTTTTTCCCGCCAATTTTCACACGATGCTTTATTTTTCACACGATACAAAACATCTACATTTGCCCACGCTTTCTTCAACTTTTCGACTTTTTTCACACGACTCTCACTCTAGCAACGGAAAAAAACCCAGATTAGCAACTTCTCCCAAAACTTTCCATTCAATAAACATGCATTTACTATTTTGTTGTTCTGGGACAGCTTTTCTCGAAGCCGTGAACTTTTCATGATACTGTATTTTGTGCACAAATGTCTTAACTGCTTTTAACGTTGTTATTTCTCATTTTATGTGGTTTTTAACACGTTTTAATTGTAGTGTATGCCAAGCGGTCACACAGACGTTATCAAAGTTACCTAGAACTAGTCACCCTGTTTTCCCCGGCCTGGAGATCCAGACATTGAGTGATCCTGGCTATAGTTGGATGCTTTTCATTTTAACAGATAAGTGGAAACACAATTCCACTGGTCAGCCTATCCAGAGAACCGTTTAGAACAAATAAATTACAAATAACACAAACAGTTACAGTGATGACTCATAGAGGACTTTATTAAACTAAAATACATCACTTCACAATCCAACGAAAGTGATAACTATATGTTAAATAAATAATTGATATTTGAAATATAACTTTATTATATTGAAATATTGTGGAAATGACATTCCATGTGTATTTATTTTTATTTTGTAAAAACCTTTAAAATTCTTTATCATTTTCCTAACCGAAAAGAGAAACGGTATAGGATCAATAAATTGTAAATATATTTATATAATCAGCCTTGCTTAATTATTTAATTTGAGTTAAGGTTCTGGATTGTTATATATATATTACATATTTTGTTAATTAATTAATCCCTTTGCAGAGTCAATAAAAATATAATAATCATTATTCAAGAAAGGATCTTGAGAGGCAGCATTTAGACCTTCAGGACCAAACACCATCATCATACTTGAAGGTTTATTCATGTTGACCCTGCCTTTAATTGCCTATTCACCCTTGCTCTTTTCAGAGAAGGGGGTATTTCTTATAAGACCAGTCTCTTATCTGGCACTATCCTGGTATCATCTGACACATCTTTTTGTCCAGGATATCTTAAATTTTGATAACATCTAAACCTCTCGCGACATCTGGGGGCTCGTCCGGGATTTCACTAAATACCCTGGGGTCTTTACTTTGAGACAGTCAGTTGTAAGATTAAAAGTAAAGTAAATATAAATATAAAAAAAGAAAGTAATAAATATAAATATAACTCATTGTAAAATTAGTGAGTACATAACCAAATTTTGGTGACTGGATGAGCTGACAGTGGTTGTATATTAATTAAGTTTTTATATTAATTAGGTTGGTATATTAATTAAGTTTAAAATTTGTATATTGATAAGATTGCACGAGAATGGCAGATTTAACAAAATTTAGATCTGCTACAATGCAGTCGGCAAAGGAATTTGGATTAAGTGGGGAGGACCTTATTAAATATGTCACCACTGAATGTGACAAGTTTATTGAAAGAGAAGATAAGAAGTTGGAAACAGAAAGAAGATTACAAATAGAATCTGAGGCTAAAAGATTACAAATAGAATCTGAGACTAAAATATTACAAATAGAATCTGATAGGGAAGCTGAAGCTAAAAGATTACAACTAGAAGCTGATAGGGAGGCTATGCAAATGGAGGCTGAGGAAAAGAGGTTGCAAAGGGATTATGAGTTGAAACTGAAAGAGCTTGAACTTCAAGGAAACGTTCCAGTAAATTGAAGTAGTCCAACTACATCTGATATTAGTGCACGTCAAGATGCCTCAAATGGAGCCATGAATTTTCACTTGGATCCATTTGTGGAGAAAGAAGATGATATTGAGTCTTATTTAAGTAGGTACGAGAGATTAGCTACTAACTATGGCCTAGAGACAGAGAAGTAGAGCCTTAAGTTATCACAAGGGTTGATAGGAGCCTCTTATGAGGTTTTTGCAAAAATTGGCAGAGAAGACCAAGAAGATTATGACATCTTGAAGCAGGCATTGCTAGTCCGTTATAAAAAGAACTCAGAATTTTTATAGGAAGAAATTCAGAACTGCCAAGCTACTTTCTAGAGAAACTTACCACCAATTCTCTGCAAGATTAGAAACCTACTTGGAGAAGTAGACTACGCTTGGAAAATGTCAAGACCTGAAAGAAATGGTCATGATGGAGCAAGTAAGAGAGTCTATGCCTCCAGATATGAGAAAATTTCTTATGGAACATGGTGCAGAGAGATTGCTGGAGATTCTAACAGTTGCTGAGAGATACCAAGTGGCTCAGTCAGAAATAGCTGGAGTTAAGAAGAAACAAGGAGATTGTAGTAGAGCCCTACAAAACCAGAATAAGTTTGAAAATAGGGAACAACCACATAGATACAAACAAGGTTATGACAGGCCTAAATATGACCAAAGAGACAGGAACCCTCAGGTACAGGATGAGAAAACCTACAGACAAGGAGAAAAGTGGTGTAAAATTTGTAAAATGAATAATCACCATACTAAAGTCTGTAGGAAAAAGAACCCTCCATATTTCGCTGCATGCCTAAAACCGGAAACAAGGTAAAGAAGGAACTGTCTACAGGGCAGCATGAACTTCATCATCCCCCTGTGTGTGAAGAAGTAGTATGTAATGGTACCACTATCAAGTGCCTTTATGATACTGGATTGGACTTTGACTCAGTCGTGAGTTCTACCCTGGTGCACCCAGATCAATATACCACAGAAACAGTGGAGATACAGGGAGCAACTAAGGATGTAGCAACCATGACACTGCCCATAGCAAGAATTAATGTCAAAACTCGCTATGTGGAAGGAGTGATTAGAGAAGCAGTGATAAATGAACCAATCTACCCTCTGATATTGGGGTGTAGATATGTGTTTTTGAGAAGCCCCAAAAGACCAGTGATTATGGCAGCAGTACAGACCAGGTCACAGTCTAGGAAGGAGGAAGACAACCCAATAAATACCCATCCAGAGGAGATGAGGAAGGCACAGCTGATGATAGCTCATTAAAGCCTTGTTTTAGAAAACTACCAAAAAGCCATTCCCCTCCAAATAAAGGAGAATTTTATATGAAGAACGGATTGCTTTATAGAAAGGCTGGAACAGGATCCAATGGCCATGGACAACTGGTTCGACCCTCTTCATATAGGGAAAAGGTGATGGAGTTAAGACATGCTGTACCCTTTAGTGGACATATGGGAATTAGCGCCACGGGACAACGAATTGCGTGTCACTATTTCTGGCCAGGAATTACTGAAGATATAAAAAGATATGTCAAATCCTGCCCAGAATGTCAAAGGGTAGCTCCAAAGCATTGGATTGCTCCTGCAACTCTTGGAGAAATGCCAATCATGGGAACTCCATTTGAGAGAGTTGCAGTGGATATTGTTAGACCTCTCACACGAACCAAGAGGAGAAACAGTTATATTCTTACTCTGGTGGACACTTGCTCTGTGTGGAGAGAGGCAGTAGCCATGTCATCAATAGATTCAAAACATGTGGCAGAGGCGTTACTTACAATATTCACGAGGTTAGGATTTCCCCATCAAATCTTGACTGATAATGGCTCTCAGTTCAAGGGGAGACTAACTGAGGAAGTATTCAGGATCTTCCAAGCCAGGCACTTTCACTGTAGTCCCTATCACGCCCAAGGGAACGGACAGGTAGAAAGATTCAATGGAACTCTTATTTCTATCCTGCGAAAGATGGCACACGAAAAACCTGATACATGGGATCTCTACTTACCCGCTGCATTATTTGCTTATCGGGAAGTCCCACACTGTTCAACAGGAATGGCACCGGCAACATTGTTATTTGGTCGGCCCATCAAAGGTCCATTCGAAGCCTTAATGAGGACATGGACAGATGAGAAAGCAGAAGAGATTGTAACCTCATCATACCAGTATGTGAACGAGTTGACATCTCGGTTAAAAACTGGCTGGAAATTAGCAAACGATAATCTCAGGAAAGCCAGAAGGAAACATGCTGAGTACTATAATAAGAAGGCGAAAAGATAGAGAGCTAGCTGTGGGGGAGAAAGTGCTTCTTCTATTACCCGGCAGCAGCAATAAACTTTAGATAGTGTGGTGTCTGCCCATGCACACCACATGTTAGATTTATTGAGTTTGAGTTAGTGCTGATAAATGCGGCACTATTTGGGATATTTATTGAAAATGAGGCGCACCGGAAAATGACGTCAGAGTTTGTGTTGATATGTGTATGGCCAAGGTGAAGTAAAACCTTGCACTTTGTGACAGCTGTGGTTTTTGGCTGTGTTTTCTTTTTAAGTTCCAGTATGGACCTACTACGAAGTGTGTACCTTCTGACAGGAGAGGGTTTGTACAAGAGCATGAATACTCTTGAATTAAAAGTAATATGTACGGAGAAAATTAATAAATAAGGATTAATCATGAATAACGAGTATGCATGCTACAAAGAATTTCAGTTATTAAAAGATGTCGAATTCGTTTTAAAAAGAAGACTGTTTTAGTTCCTCATTGGTCAGGTAGAGAACCTGTATGCGTGTTGTGATAGAGGGAACAAAACTATGAAAAGTGAGAGATTTTACCCGGGATGTAACGGGATAACGAGCAGTACTATGAGCGACCGCTGGAGCAATCAAATATATATTAACTGTGGACAGGGGTAGCAATTTACCTATAATAATAATAAACGAACAAAAAATATATTCGAACGGCGCCCCACCACAGATATGGGGGCTCATCCGGGATTTGAACCCGGGACCTCTCGCAGCCCAAGCGAGAATCATACCCCTAAACCATTGACGGCATTTGCAACATCGAAGGGTTTGTTCCAATACAATGTCATGTGTTTTGGGCTCAAAAATGCGCCTGCAACTTTTGTACGGATGATGCGTCGAGTATTTGGGAGCCGTTATGACCTAATATCTTATATAGATGACATTTGCATGTTTCATGACACATGGGAAGAACATGTAGATGGGATACAATCTTTACTCCAGACACTAAGAATACACAATCTCACAGCCCGTCCATCCAAAATAGAAATTGGATTCAATGAAATTTCATTTCTAGGACACAAAATTGGCAGACATGTAATACAACCTGATGAATCTAATTTAAAACGCATACTTGATCTTACAATCCCAACTACAAAGAAGCAAGTACGGAGTCTATTAGGATTGGTGAATTTTTACCACAAGTTTATTCCAAGGTTCTCGTCTTTGACTGCTGTCTTATCTGATCTAACTAAAAGAGGTATGCCTAACAAAGTAGTTTGGACAGAACAATGTAACCAGGCATTACAAAACATTAAGACTCATTTTTCACAGTATCCGATATTAAGACTGCCAGATTTAAAAAGATCATTTATTGTTGTAACAGATGCTTCGCTCCACGCAATAGGCGGGTGTTTGGGACAAAGTTTTGATGGCAAGTTTCATCCAATCTACTACTTGAGTAGGAAACTATCGGAAGCCGAATCTAAATACTCTATTTTCGACAGAGAACTGTTGGGTATAGTATGGACTTTGAATAAACTTCAAAAGTATGTGGTAGGTACGCATTTTACTATAATGACAGATCAGAGATCATTAACGTATCTGCAAACCTGTAAATCACCAAGTGCAAGACTTACGAGATTTGCATTACAGTTGCAAGCGTATGACTTTGATATCGTCCATATAGAAGGACATAATAATGTAATCGCGGACACTCTATCAAGAGTAATACATTGAACTATGTAACTGTCCTGGGTACAAGAAGTGACAACAAACATTGTTTATGTTCATAATCAATTGATGGATAGATTATATAGCGATATTTTCGTAGCATTAATATGTTGCTCACAAGTTGTTGCCACATATTTTAACTGCATTTCACTCATCGTGATATCATTTCACTCATTACTTGAATTTGATTTTCCTTTTTATCATTATAGTTAAGTATAGTTAATGATGACCTGGAAACCTGCAGTTTCCAGTAGCGCGCAGGGGGGGGGGGGTAATATGTGGTGTCTGCCCATGCACACCACATGTTAGATTTATTGAGTTTGAGTTAGTGCTGATAAATGCGGCACTATTTGGGATATTTATTGAAAATGAGGCGCACCGGAAAATGACGTCAGAGTTTGTGTTGATATGTGTATGGCCAAGGTGAAGTAAAACCTTGCACTTTGTGACAGCTGTGGTTTTTGGCTGTGTTTTCTTTTTAAGTTCCAGTATGGACCTACTACGAAGTGTGTACCTTCTGACAGGAGAGGGTTTGTACAAGAGCATGAATACTCTTGAATTAAAAGTAATATGTACGGAGAAAATTAATAAATAAGGATTAATCATGAATAACGAGTATGCATGCTACAAAGAATTTCAGTTATTAAAAGATGTCGAATTCGTTTTAAAAAGAAGACTGTTTTAGTTCCTCATTGGTCAGGTAGAGAACCTGTATGCGTGTTGTGATAGAGGGAACAAAACTATGAAAAGTGAGAGATTTTACCCGGGATGTAACGGGATAACGAGCAGTACTATGAGCGACCGCTGGAGCAATCAAATATATATTAACTGTGGACAGGGGTAGCAATTTACCTATAATAATAATAAACGAACAAAAAATATATTCGAACGGCGCCCCACCACAGATAGGATGGCAGGGCCCATACACAGTTCTAGAAAAGTTATCTAGATCTAACTACAAGATAGACAAAAAGGGAAAAGAAAAGGTCTATCATGTGAACCTACTCAAGAAATATCATGATAGAAAAGTATTGGGAGGTGCACATTTAATGACCCTGGCGATAGCCACCGAAATGAAAAATGAATCTCTCACCTCATATGAATATCCCTTGAGACCCTGCAAAACTCTTGCGCAGGTAAAAGTCAGTAATCACTTGACAAAAGGGCAGAGGGAGCAGATTCAGAAGGTTCTGGAGAATCATACAGACGTGTTAACGGACAAACCGGGGCACCCCAACTTGTTGGAGTATGACATGAAATTACTAGACCCAACACCAATCTGTATGAAGGCCTATTCAATTCCTTTCGCAAAAGAACAAGCTTTAAAGCGAGAGATATAATACTTATTGCAAGAAGGTATTATCTCCCATAGTGAATCTCCTTATAGCTCCAGTGTGGTTTTGTTGAGGAAACCTTCTGAGGAACATAGACTTTGTATAGATTATAGGAAACTGAATGCTGTCACAGAGTCTCAGGTGGATCCATTACCGGATACCAATCAACTGTTTGCCAGGTTGAATAAGGCAAAATATTTTTCTAAGGTGGATCTCAGTAAGGGATATTACCAGATTCCAGTGAAGCCTGAGATCAGACCATTTCTGGCTTTTAGCACCTCGAAAGGGCACTATGAACTTAATATGTTGCCTTTTGGATTGAAGAATGCTCCGAGTGTGTTCTCCAGAATGATGAGAAAATTGTTGGATCCCCTGAAAAATCCAGCTATTACAAATTTCATGGATGACATCCTCATCGCCACTGAAACATTTGAAGAACATCTAGCATCTCTAGATATGTTATTTGACAGACTCAGAGAGGCACATTTAACTGCTAGGCCTAGAAAATGTTGTATTGGCTGCAAAGAATTAGAATTCTTGGGACACACAGTATATCAGGGTAATATGAACCCTGATCCTAAGAATTTGGAAAAATTGCAGAGAGCACAAAGATCACAAACCAAGAAAGATGTGAGATCCTTTGTCTCACTATGTGGGTGTTATTAAAAATATATAAAAATTTTAACACTGTGTGTGCTCCTCTGACGGACTAAGAAAGGCAAGCCAGACAAAATAGAGTGGACGGCAGAATGCGAGCAGGCATATACAGAGCTAAAGCATAAACTCACCAGTAGACCTATATTGAAACTACCAGATTTGAGTCAGGAATTCGTGGTGAGAACGGATGCTAGTAGTGTGGGTTTGGGAGCAACATTATTGCAAAGATCACAATTACCATCCGGAGAATTGAACCCCGTTGCTTATGACAGCCGCAAATTGAATAAAGCGGAGAAAAACTACTCCACAGTTGAAAAAGAATGTTTAGCGTTAGTTTGGGCAATCAAGAAGTTCCAGATATACCTGTATGGTAGGCATTTTGTGGTCCAAAGTGATCACCAGCCACTGGTTTTTCTAGCCCAAGCAAAACATGGTAATGCAAGATTGTTAAGGTGGTCACTTCTCATACAACCTTACTCGTTTACTATTGAATATATTCCTGGATCACAGAACGTTGGGGCAGATTTCTTAAGTAGGCACCCACCTGCAGGTAACCAGGATACCAGTAAGGCAGAGTGAACCTCACTTTTGGGTAATGCCGTGATTGTAAATACAGTCAGGAAAGCTTCAACAGGTGGTTCACGCTTTTAAATGGGGGAGCTGTGTCGTGTTTTGGTCTGTCTTACACCACGGTCATATTTATCGCACGCAATACTATAGGAAAACGTCCCGATACAATAACCAATGAAACGCTCCTTTTTCTGGTGTGTATAATGAAACCTTTTGGGCTTAACATAGAGGCCCATTTTGTGTAAATGATAGTAAGTATTTATTTAATTTCTTAAGGACTAAAGATGTTTAAACGAAAAGGTATAGATATTTCAACAACGGGAATGTTACTTGAGAGGTAGGTGCAAAGACTTCCTCGAATAGTAGTTCATTTATAGAGAAAAATAGTTTAAAATGACATCTATACATCAGGGTAGTCCCCAATTTAGTTATTTAAAGTCTGCATAGATTTAAATGCATTTTTCTAACTAAACAATTATTATATAGGAAGGAAGAGATAAATTCACAGTATAATTCTAGCTTTAAATGATCAAAATCGGCACAGAATTAAGAGAGATAATAAATATTAAAAATTTTGCACATTGAACAAGCAGGCAGAAATCCTTTCAATTTTAGATTCCTAACGCCGTTTTTACCCCATGCCATCCGAGAGGGAGGGTGCGGTACTATAAAAGTCCTTAAACTTGGCTGATTTGAGGCCACAACTTTTTCAAACACAAGCTGAACAGAAGAGAGCGGCAAACGTGTGCTGTCAAATACTTTGCCACTGTTTCTGCATAGCAGACCTAGATACGTATTAATAGCCTGTTACAGCTTATGTGTATTGCTTGAGGGTAAGAAAGAATATATATATGTATATAATTATGTAATTTTCATGTGATTAATCCACTTGTGTGTTAGGAAGTGTGTTGAATGTGTTAAGAAAAAAAAATTACAGGACGAGTGTGCAGCCGGCTGGAGCGCAAGCATGTGTTGACTTTTAGAGACGAAAGCCAGCATTGGGAAATGTGTAGAATAATTGAGAATGATGGCACAAATACGACTGTAAGTTTAATAATGTATTTGAAGGAGTATTTCTTAAAGGAGCGACATACTGATCAGGAACGTAAGACAGGATGACAGGATTTGTTAACATGTATTGATCAAGGTGTCACTTAGTAGTTTGTATTAAACCAAATCATTATATGGAAGCAGATCATGGACAAATGGATCTATCTTAGGATTTATAAGGAAAATGTAATCACATTGAACTGGCTGTGAGTGGTACTGAGGTACATTGTCCTGTGCAAATGTTAGCACAATGTCTGACACTGTTATTTACGTCCATTGTGTGTGTGGATATAATAGTGCTGGACCATACAGGGGTTGTGATTATTTGTATTCCAGATTTTATCCTGCAACTACCAAGAGTGTACGAGACATCCACTTCTGTGGGACTCTGTGGTGCAAACGTTCTCAAAGTTACCTAGAACTAGTCACCCTGCTTTCCCCGGCCTGGAGATCCAGAAATGGAGTTGGATGCTTCTCATTTTACCAGATAAGTGGAAACACAATTCCACTGGTCAACCTATCCAGAGAACCGTTTAGAACAAATAAATTACAAATAACAAAAACAGTTAGAGTGATGACTCATGAAGGACTTTATTAGCCTAAAATACATCACTTCACAGTCCAACGAAAGTGATAACTATATGTTAAATAAATAATTGATATTTGAAATATAACTTTATTATATTGAAATATTGTGGAAATGACATTCCAGGCGTATTTATTTTTATTTTGTAAAAACCTTTAAAATTCTTTATCATTTTCCTAACCGAAAAGAGAAACGGTATAGGATCAATAAATTGTAAATATATTTATATAATCAGCCTTGCTTAATTATTTAATTTGAGTTAAGGTTCTGGATTGTTATATATATATATATATATATATATATATATATATATATATATATATATATATATATATATATATATATATATATATATATATATATATATATATATATATATATATATATATATATATATAACATATTTTGTTAATTAATTAATCCCCTAGCAGAATCAATAAAAATATAATAATCATTATTCAAGGGAGGATCTTGAGAGGTAGCATTTAGACCTTCAGGACCAAACACTATCATCATACTTGAAGGTTTATACAGCTTGACCCTACCTTTGATTGTCGATACACCCTTGCTCTTTTCAGAGAAGGGGGTATTTCTTATAAGACCAGTCTCTTATCTGGCACTATCCTGGTATAATCTGATACATCTTTTTGTCCAGGATATCTTAAATTTTGATAACATCTGAACCTCTCGCGACAACCAATCGCCCAGCAGCTTATAATTATTTGAAGCATCTCTCACTGGGGAAATAGCGGGTAATTAAATTTACGTTTACAGCTTGAGAAATTTGCTATATGTTTATTTAATACGTTAACACAAAAATCCCAGTGAAATATAATGAAACTTAAACACGTTAAAACACTAATAATATTATTACCGCAAATCAGGAAACTGAAATTATCTCCACGTATTAAAGTATCCAATTTGTAATATGGCTCTTGTAATAGCGAGCTAGAATATTCAAGAAATCCTGTAGCAAACTGATAACTGAGTTTGATGAGAATGACTATATATTTAGAAATGCCGCTCTTTCCCTCCTTATCGGGAAAATTCGCACCAAGGACAAATTCTACGGTCAATTCCTGAATGAAAGCTTTTTTACACACCTTTGCCGACGATGGTTCCAGCGGAGATTTCTTCCCCAGGCAACGGGGTTCTCCGTCTGCTCTGTTACCTGGTGTTAATCAACAACAAAGGTTTTCAGATCTCGGCGAAATGCCGGACGTGTAATGAACTTCAAACAATTCTACTTCCACGTGTTTGTTGTACAGTGGGCAGACGCCCTTGGCCCGCTCCCTTTTGAAGGAATGACAGTTATGAATCTAAATATCTGCTTTAGATAGCGCGTGAAAAGAAGACAGGTAGGCTTGGCTAACTATAAGTAATGCGGATAGCGAGAGAGGCATGGCTTACACGTAACCAACGTACATGCTAATTAGGAAGCGAGGGAAACCCACGTTGGACGATTTGCTTGCAAAAAAAATGAGGGGTGACTGTGGGAGTAAAGCGACTAATCGAGATGTTCGATTTTTATTCTCTGTCACAGGTATGAGATAACGTCTTAAAACCATTTATTCTGTAGACCCTCTTAGCAAGTTGATGCCCGATCACCATGTCAAGACACTGTCAGTAGTGCAAAAATGAGATTCCAGTATTGCCAATACAAGGCCGATCTATGAAAGCGGATACATAAATTCTGGAAAAGAAATAATGATCCAGATTAGGAAAGCAAATTTGGCCAATTTCCAAAATGCATTATTTCCTCTCATGCAACATTATACTCCACTGTCCATACCACTCAAACATTCTCTTGCGTGGTAAACATATAATTAATGGACACAAGCTCAGAGATAAATTTAACATAGCATGATCTTAATCCCACATACTGTGTCTTGACTACCAGGGTAATAGGTTTCCCCTTCCTATCATGATTCGTTTATTGTACTACCTTCCATACAGATATCAACTATCTTACAGCATAATATATTCCATAGCCTCTAACACATCTCTGCCAATACTCCAGCAATTTCACCCACTATCACTACAAAGATCACAAACGTATATGCAGATAACAAAGTATCTTCAATAATATGAAGAGATGATCCATGTCCCACTGATCTGATGGTAATGTCTTTCACCTTTTGTGTGAGTAATTAGAGTTGCATCATTATTGCCAAACGGTTGATGTTCTATTTTTCTAGCAACCCGTTTCTATTGTAATTTTTTCAGCATGCTATTATTGATTATTTGCAGATGGTATGTGTCCACACTTATGCAATAGATGTTGCCCACACATGTAATTTTATGTTTTGGATGGTTGGGTTCCTGATATCTACCACCCATCCAGTGAAAAACTATGTTTTTCACTTAGAGAGGGAGGGGTGGATGTCACGAACCGGTTATAGAATGAATGTCAGTACTTATGCTCCGGTGGGAGCTAGATGTGTTTATGTAAGTTGTGAGTTGAAGTCAGTGAATAGTGTTTGACTGTGGGCATGAATGCATTAGTAGCAGTAAGCGCTAATATCGAGTTAACGGGCATGACTGAGCTGTTGTGAACGAAGTGGTGGTGAAGACTGGTCAGGTGTGAAAAGGGTCATGCGTGGGAAGGCATTCGAGAGAGAAATTAGAGCTAGGAGAGATTATGTGGAGAGAGAAGGCAAATTGGATGAAGGAAAGTATAAAATATATTGAGATATAGTGAAATTCGTTCCATTAGATGATGTTCCAATTATGCACATCATACATTGTGCTTTTCTTGTGATTTATGGCCAACGCGGCAGTCTGCATGTGTTATTGTGTTTATGCTCAAGTTTGTGACATAAAGTTGTCGGATGTCGTGCCTACTTGTTGGAGTTCAGTAAGTTAACATTAGCTGTGTATAACGAGCCATGTTTGTCGCTCCACGTGTAATGTAATACATATTTGTCAATGTGCACACACAGCTCAGCACTTGTTCTTTCCCGTGCCCTGAAATCAGATCTTCTAATGCAGATGTAATTAATCTAACTGCATTCTTATGAGCTGACCAAACCACTTAATTATCTGCCTCTCTATATTTCATTGCGAGAAAAAGTGACAAAAAGACAGGGAAAATAAATCATTTGCTGCATTTTTTTGGGGGGAAACGATCGCCTGGAACATTTAGTGGCAGCGGGAAAACCAGAGTGCAAAAAGATGCAAAAGAAAACAGCAAGGGAGGTCGTCTGGGTTGGCACTATAGAGTAACATGTTCTAATAGTAAATATCTGAGGTATTAGAATATTCGAAAGATGCTATTAGGGAAAAGATTGATTGTTAATGCCACTAGACTCTCATGCACGTTGATTCTAGATAATACAAAAATAAATAAATATTTCATCATCATTATCAACCTTCACCTCCCCAAGGGGCAAAAGCCTTCAACAAAGTTATGCCAAGTCATCCTCTCCCGTGCCATTTTGGAAACTTTGCCCTGTTCATTAACTGCATTAGCTATCGTATTAACACTTGAATTGTCAACAAGATTTCAGTCTTTTCAAATGTAAAAAAATGTACTACTAGTTTTTGGCTATTATTACTACTACTTAATGTTTTTACATCACTGATAAGATCTTTCTTTGGGAGACAGACGTCATCATCAGTTGATAAACTCTTTTAATACAAGACCCTTGCCCTGAGCAAGAGACATGCTGAAAAATCTGAAGCTCACTCGAACATCACCAGAGTTAAATACTGTGTTGTTGTGTTGCTCGTGGTTTGAGTATGGAATGTCAACTTGACCTACGCAGTGGTGTGTAGACATAGATTGAGTGTGTAATATGCAAATGATAGGAAGAGTTCGTGGTGTTGACAAATGTTCTTTTCTCACACTCATGTATGGCTGGAAGTCATCGACACCAACGACTGTGTACCTTTACTACAGTTTAATTGGACGTACACACTCGACAGCACAGATAGTGACAAATCACAGGTTGGCATAATACATCATGGTACAGTGGATAAATGGTCTTGCAATGTTACATGGGCACTCATGTAGAATAATAGTATAATGGACTGTCAATAGCCAATCACTCAGTATTGCCCATATATATATCATCTGAGTTTACTGACAAAGCACGTCAGATTATAAACAATATCCAAGATGACTTCTAGACCTAATCTCGTCTAGTGAAGATTCCTTAACATAATGTCCAGCACAGATTTTTCCATATAATCAAATTGAACCGCTAGCAATGGGTTCTCATGTGTAGCAGTGATCTCTGGACTAATCAAGCGATAATACGGGCATCCCTTTTCTCTTCCGTCTCCCCCTTGTGACTTAAGCAAATTATCAACGTTCTGCGAGAACAAATGTACTAACACAATTCCACCTGGCATCCCTTTTATAACAGTTAACGAAGTTTACAACTATATTACTGGCCTTAAAGATAATAACTCATCGGGACCTGATGGAATCAGTAATCGAATACTGCGTTTTGCCGCACCTGCTATTAGCGATTCACTGACATACATATATAATCAATGTATTGCAAGGAGTTACTTTCCATCCGCTTTTAAAAGCGCTAAAGTATACCCACTTCTCAAACCAGGTTCATCTGATAGTAGTAATCTTAGTAACTATAGGCCCATTTCTCTTATATCGTTGCTGTCCAAACCACTGGAAAAACACATCCACAAAACAACACTACAACACCTAGTAGATAACGACCGGCTAATCGACAGTCAGTCGGGGTTTAGATCAAAGCATTCATGCCACACAGCCTTAACAAAGATGATAGACAATTGGCACCTAAACATCAATAACGATAATATATGTGGAGCAATATTTGTAGACTTCAAAAAAGCATTTGATATGATAGATCACTTTATTTTAATCAGAAAATTAGAAACAATGAAAGTAAATATTAAGCTGGTAAAGTTAATTAAATCGTTCCTGTCAGACAGACAACAAATAGTCTCTTACAATAATTCCTTGTCGAACCCAACCGTTGTCCATACAGGTGTTCCCCAGGGCTCTATTCTCGGCCCTCTTCTATTTACCGTATACATTAATGATCTTCCTCTATATTTCAAACACTCATCATGTGACCTTTTTGCCAATGACTGTACTGTCTATACTAGTGATAAATGTTGCACCACACTAGAACAATCTTTACAAAAAGATACACATAATCTTATTACGTGGAGCAACGAGAATCGCATGCAAATAAATATTAGTAAAACAAAATGTATGTTAATATCAACCAGACAAAAACTACAAAACTTGCAGAAAACAACACTTCAGCTCTTCATTGGAACATCACTAATTGAAAACGTAAATGAACACAGAACTCTAGGTATCACTGTTGACCAACACCTAAGTTGGAACTCACATGTACATGCACTCACAAAACAAACAGCACAAAAAGTTTACCAATTAGCCAAAATTAAACATTTCCTGGATGAAGAGGCAAGGAAAATGTTCTACATATCTCATATACAAACGCATCTAGACTATTGTTCCACAATCTGGGATGGTTGTTCTGTCTCCAACACAAGAAGGCTCCACTCGCTTCAAAAACGCGCAATGCACCTTGTTGCTGATAAACACCAATCACATTGTATAGATTTATATAATTATCTTCAAATATTACCCCCCAGGAAGCGCTTCCTCTTTAACAAAGGGAAATTTATTCACAAAATCCTGTCACAGAATGCTCCGAAGTATCTTTGGCCGCTTTTAAAATACAATGACAGACGTAGTCAGCGCTTAAATAAATTACAGGTACCCAAGCCCAGGCTTGACCTATTTAAAACTAGTTTGGCTTACTCAGCTGCTCATCTTTGGAACAATCTTCCCAATGACCTGAAAAACACGCACAGTCCTTACTCATACAATCGTATACTATTCAAATACTTTATGAGTGCTGATTATATGCCACCCTAACTGATTGTGTTGTACTTTTATCTAATATACTGTATGGAGGCTCTGATGATCTAGTTTTCATTACAATATACTTATTCTTAATATTATATTCTTAATAACTTATATTCTTAATTTTATGATCAGGTACTGTTAATGTATGCTGTTATACTTCCTTGTAATGTTGCACTGTCCTTAAATTAATACTTTCAGTACGCTGGAGAATGTTGAGTAACAGTAATAAAAGATGAGCAAGAGGATGGAAGAATGCAAGAGGGGACTGTGTCCGATTTTTAACCCTTGGCAAATTAATTGCTTTCGTATATGTCTATCTAACTATCGACCTTGTCTGATTCTGGTCTTGAGTTTGGGACGCAAAGGAAATGGAAAGGAAAATGGAAAGTAACTGTCTACCCACCTCATCTTGATGAACCTAAAAAAAAAAAAAAAAAAAAAAAAAGTATCTGAGTCATTCAGTTGAACACCGTATGAACATTTTACAAGTTCTCATAACATACCTCTAAATATGTCTCAAATCACTAATTTACAGTACGAAGAATTCGATTCTTTTTTTATTTATTTTTTTTTTTTTATTTATTTTTTTAAATTTATTTTATTTATTTATTTATTTATTTATTTATTTTTCAAATTCATTATTACTATTATTTTTTTATTATTATTATTTTATTTTATTTTAAAAACACTTTAATTATGATGATTATTGCAAATGTAATATTACTTTTATAATGATAAATGCCTTAATAATGCTTAAAGTAAATGTGAGGATGAAAGGATATTAGTATACATGAGAGAGAGAGGAAGGGCAGAATGTCAGACGGGCCTGCGTGCCCAATTCTTAACCCTTTGAAAATAAAGTTCGTTCGTTCGTTCGTTCGTTCTTCTTGAAAGTCACTAAATGTTTTTACAAGATGGCTTCTCTCGTGAGCTGTCACTCACGTTTGGATACAGATAATGAATCTGTCTTAAAGTTAGTCATTCATTAAATGTTTCATTGCTCTGTAGATTCTATCATGATACAATTGACTGCATTCTACAGGATATAGTGCTGCTAGGAATCAGAGTCGTTTTCCATCTAGTTAAATGCATCCTCTCAGATGTACAAGTCATACCTATCGAAAAACGGTGGCTTCGTACGAGAGTTCAAAAGAGTATCTTTTATTACCTGCGTATCAGAAATATGATTCTGCCATTCCTTGGCAATAAGAATAAACACTGGGGTAAAGCATACACGATAGGTCTAGACGACTATCACTTTCCCCATAAATATAGAGATCACTTTTTCCCGGCGACAAGCCGACATAGCAAAACACAGCCCCCATGATCAGGGCGAAGCCAAAACACACCTCTCTAGAGACACATCCGCCGAACAGCCTTTGACCTCTCTAGAGACAAAAGAACATATAGTTCGACTTAGATATGTAAAGATATACAGATATAAGACAGACTCGTCCTACTCAGACAAACAATACACATAAATTCAGGCCATAGATATTCTGAAGCAAGAACAATCTATTACTACCCAAACAAAGAATAAATCGCAGTAAAACTGGATTCATCCGCGGAGTTCGATCGAAAGAGACGACACAACTTTCAAGGGAAGTAACTCAATAATGACTTTTCCTTAAGCACTAAAAGTATCTATTTTGTTTACAAAATATTTGCGAACATAACAAGTATACCAATGTATAATATTGTAAGATATCAAAGACTGCACGTAACAATCACACATAAATTTTGTCATCGTGAACAACTACTTCTATACCCGCTTTTACAATGGCACAAATATAGCTTCTAATTATAGTTCCACTATCACTACAAACAGTGATATTACTACGTTACTGGTTCTCACGGTGGAAAAAAGTTACCCCTGACATTCGATAAGAAATTCCTTACAGCTGAGAAGGGTCAAAGTTCTTCATCTGTTCAGGTCAAAGTACTTCATATGCAGATTAACAAGAATAGTTGTAAATATGCCATGTCAAATAACTGCGTATCATAAAAACAACGTAAGCTAAAAATAAAAATAAAAAAAAAGCACAGACTTATTCAAGCACTATTTTTCTACTAACACAGTGTTTCCCAAAGATTGCTACGCTTCCCCTCGAGGTCACGCGAAGGGGGTTCAAAGGGCAGAATATTTTATGTTACTTTATCTTACTTTCTTTTAAATCATAATATTCTCCTTTCTTCTTTCTTTCAAATTAAATTTAAAAAAAATATATACTTTACACTTTGGGTCCTAATGAAGTATAGGCCTTCAATAAATGCATGCCAAGTCCTCGTGTCACGTGTCATCCACTCAAGGTCATTCTATATCGTCCTCATCCTTTTCATTTTTGTCTCCAGTTGTCTTCTCCATGTGTGTTTCAGCCTACCAGTATTTCTCTTACCCTGGAGATTCATGCATGGAGGCATATCTAGAGTCATCTTTATATGACCACCAGCTATGAACAATGCTAAGACATACGAGGGGCGTTCAGAAAGTAATGCACCACATCGTTTTTCTCAGTTAATAATGAAGATAGAAGCATGAAATTTTGCACACTTCAAATATAGCATGTGCCAATTGTGTGCACTAAATTGCACCGCAACCGGCCAAATAATACGGCTGCCTTAAACCGTTGAAATGGAGCGTGTTAGCAACTTGTGTTATAAGCAGCGAATTGTGATAGAATTTCTCGTTGCAGAGAAGGAAACTGTTGTGAACATTCACAAGCGTCTGTGTGATGTCAATGGAAGTTTTGCAGTCGACAGGAGTACAGTCAGTCGCTGGGTTCAGAGAATCAAAGAATCAGGAAGTGGAGATACGGAGCTGCTTGATCGGCCGCGCTGTGGACGTCCGGCCACAGCCACCAACGCAGAAATGTTGAAATGCGCTGAGGACATTATTCTTACTGATAGGCGAATCACTACTCAACAATTGGCCTTACAGCTGTCAGTCAGCATTGGTAGTGCTAATGCAGTTATAAAAACTCTCGGATTTTCTAAGGTTTGCGCAAGATGGGTTCCTCGAAGTCTCACACATGACCACCGATTGCAAAGGAAAGCAATTTCTTCTGAATTGTTGGAGCGTTTCAATGCTGATGGAGAGAACTTTTTGGCTAAGATCGTTACAGGTGACGAAACCTGGGCACATCATTTTGAACCTGAGACAAAAAGACAGTCAATGGATCATCACGCATCATCCGCAATCACCACGAAGAAAGAAATTCAAGAGAATTCCTTCAGCTGGAAAGGTCATGATCACTGTCTTTTGGGACATTGAAGGTGTGATTCTTGTGGACATTATGCCAAGAGGAGAGACAATAAATTCGCAAGCTTACATTAAGACATTGAAAAAACTCAATCAACGTTTTCGCAGAGTTCGGCCGCACAAGAATCCAACAGACCTGCTTCTCCTTCACGACAATGCGCGACCTCACACAAGTCTGGCAACACGGGAAGCAATCACCAAATTGGGTTGGACTGTACTACCCCATCCACCCTATAGTCCCGATTTGGCACCCTCTGATTCTCATCTATTTGGTCCACTTAAAGATGCACTCCGTGGGACAAGGTTTGAAGATGACGAAAGAGTGATTCATGCAGCGAAGAAATGGCTACATGATCAAGACAAAATCTGGTACGGGCTAGGAATACATGCACTTGTTTCGCGCTTGCATAAAGCCATACAAGTTGATGGGGATTATGTTGAATAATACCGATGTTTACATGATATATCCAAGTATATTGTGTATACATTTCATGCTTTTTGAATAAACAGCTCCTGAGAAAAACGATATGGTGCATTACTTTCTGAACGCCCCTCGTATATATGTGGAAGTGAACCTATGTCTGTGAGGCTAATTACACCCTCATTGACTCTTGAAATGATCCACACACTTCAAGGGATTCCCCTGTGGTGAAACTTGTTGATAACCCAGCATTGCACACTAAGCTTGGAGAAGTCACTTGAGCCCCAGACACGATTCTTTGGCTTTGACCTGATTGATTGCATGCAGGAGGATCTCACTATGGACTCAGTGATAGGCAGCGCTGAGGTGAGAAGTGGCTCTGTGCAAGACATGATAATTCCTTGGGAGAGCCCAGAATTAGAGCATAGTATTTTAGCTCTGCATAGTTGGAGAGCCCCCTTGGATGGCGGGGAGTGCATAGTATGTAACGCGCTTCTTACTCCTAGCTTGGGACCAGATGTGACAATCCTTTAAATGTAAGCCACGCTAGAGAAACTGGAGCTCATGACTTCAACTCAGCACGTTTCGGAATGGTAGAAAAGCCACACGAAAAGCCTAGATCTGCAGTGTAGATAATACCAAAGAGTCTTCAACTTGGTAATGGCTGCAAACGAGCAAGAAGCTCCGCAATCCTAGTTAAACAACAACAACAATAACAACACTGGAGATTCCCCAACAGGGACTAACTAGTAATGCTATCATCAGGTTTCCTCAATGTATGGCCTACCCATCGACGTATCTCTTGTTCCACTGGCACTTCTATTTTCATTATTACATGCGATTTTGAAATTAATTTTCTAATTATTAATTTTATAAATAAATAAATACACATATAAATTATGCTTCGTTTTGTCGTGGCGCGTCACGTTCAACCTAGACACATGGTCAGTTGGTTATATTAGGGCGCATGTCCAAATAGAAAAGACCCTGCGGTCTGTTTTAGTGATATGACTGATGTGCTGGTAGTCATTGTTCTGAAATCCCCAGCGTAAGACAGAAAAAACAAACAGGTTTACAGAAACACATGAGAAGAGAGCTGAAGAGAGACATTGAAATGATGAGAAAGTCATGACAAGACGTTTGCTAAAGGCCTATTCTTGTGGAGCAGAAGTGTAATGAATAAGTGAAATGAGCCACAGAAAGTTGCTTCACCAGAATGTTAGGCCGTTTAATATAGAAACAGAAAATAGTCATTGAATCGGACCTACAAGATTAACTCATTCATATGAACGTGGATCGCGAAGCTAAATCACTGTTTAAAAATGAAAGCCTCAATGACTATCGAAGCAATGCAAATGCTGCAACAAAAGACCCAAGGTTTCAGAAGTTGAGCCGTTTCTACTTACATTCCTAAGTTTGTTCATGGTTGAAGTTGGTTGTAGCCATGCAAATGCAGATTTATCAAAGCAAAGGGACAGACTTAACCTGGCAGAGCATGGTGACTTACTACTCTTCTTCTGCGTTCAGTTTGTAGTCATTGTCATGGGTTATCTCCCGTGCTCTGCAGTGATTGTCCACCAATGGCCAAAATTTAGAGTAAACAATGAGTGTCTTTAAAAGTATCTACCTTCGCTCAAAATTACTGTTGGCAGTGTTGTAAATAGAAGGATGGTGTTTCTATTTTAGGGAGTCTTCATAGGACGCTGAATTTTTCAAGGCTATCTTGAACTTTGCATCTGCCGGCCCTTCTAAGAAGAGGAAGATATATTAGCCCATTCTTAGCCCCCAAATTAATTATTCAGTAAAATATTACTCTGTTGTATTTTTATTGAAGATAACTGATTCATACGCGTGCATAATTAAATCAACTATTGATTTGTAAATACATATAACAAATTTAATAATCAATTATTCTTTAGCATGAGTAAATAAGTAAGTAAAGCTAATGGATTTAAAAAAAAATATGGAGTTTTATCACGGATTGCCTCCCCTGCTTTGCAGTAGTGGTCCAACAGTAACCAAACCGCAAGAGTATCTAGAATGGTCATCGAAGGTGGCTACCTTCGCACAAGATTACTCTTGACAGAGATGTAGATAGAAGGGTAAAGACGCTTCTACCTTTCGGTAGCATTCACAAGATAATTCAGAAGTCAAGAACAATGCTGCTTAGCGCTGAACATTTGTTAACTTATATCTGTCCATCACCTTTTGTGAAGGATTTAAGCAATGGTTTTTAGCCCGTTCAAGCTTCAGTTGGTGTAACCCAACGAAATTCATCTTATAAGTAATGGCTCTATAGATGTAAATATATATATGTATATATAGATGTATGTTTTAAAGAATCTTGCTCAAACGTTCGCTTTCATACATACAAAAACTGAATCGACTATGATTGTTTAGCTTTAAAACAACATGTAACAAATTTAATAATGAATTAGTCTTTAACAGTTAAAATAAGGAGGGAATGATGGATTTTGCTGTAAATACAAGTTTTCGTCATGGAGACGTAGGTGAGGATTTATCAAAGTCCATTGCTTTCGCCTTTTTTACTCTAGGTGAGTCCTGTTGCCGTGGTTTTCGTCACTTCGTGGTGATGAGTGTACTTCTCTCACACGAGTGGCGTAGTAACTTCAGTACTTCGAACCATCTGATAGCTTGTAACCACAAGTAGTCTTGTACCACGAACCCAAAGTTTTGGGAATATACAATTTCCTCGCGCAGATCAAAGGTTGGCGAGGCGACTCACAGAGATAAACGTATTACCGCTGACCGGTGATAATGACTGGGTATTGTAACGATAATACCCCAGTTCAACTGGCGGAACGTAAATAAGTCTGAGGAGTGGTCACAGTTAAAATAATGTAAGGGCAATAAATATGCCATATAAAAGCGATTGGTGAAAAACATGAAGAAAAAGAAATGATACTGCCGCAGTGGCTAAAGATGTGATAGAGCCACCAACAGAGCACGTACAGGCGTTCTGTGACAAGTTTTCTCCATAGAAAATGTTCAGGTGGTGGTTTATTTTGGTGGTGAGAATAATTTGTTTTGGTCAGATTTAAATTACTTATCTGGCCAGCTGTTAGACTGGTTTGCTGACTGCTCCGTCAATTGTCGACGTCTGTGGAGACTGCACGTTCCAGACGTAGTTGGAGGGATAACCGCTCCAACGTCAAGGCAAGGATCTTCACAACCCCGTCAAAAGCAGGCATCTAGCATAGACCACAAGTTCTTGATCCACAGACTAGTATCAAGCTGGTTTCACACACTGGTATCACGAACTGGTATCACCTATTTGTACCACGAGCTTTAGAAAAAAACAAATGTCTCTACTAAGTATTTGTTTCCTGACACTTAGTCAGGTGACTACCCTGCAGTCCGTTCCACCAACCCTTCCAATTTTTCTCAGTATTTTTACCCTCCCTGAGCATCAATGATAAACCCAGTGAATAGGATGAAAAATCATCGTTAATTCATGCAATCTGACGAGAAAAAAATGTGACTGGACAGCGGAAAACGACTTTTGCCTGGCTTCCACATGTTTACATTTACATACAAACTTATTACAATGTTAATATAATAAATATGTACACCTTGATGTCATCATCATCCATTCCGTGCTCCACTTGGAGCCTGGGGCTACCTCTGCTTTTGATTCCCTGTGACAGAGCCGGTATGAAGCAGTCACCAGCACTTGCCGTGGTGGTTCATTACTATCATTTTCATATGCTGAAGTTGCCAGCCTCGTATATACTTGTACAACCACCAGCGAGATAAACATGTCACATATAAAATGATAAAATGTATGTTACAACTCACCCTAGCAGGTTATATTACAGACGTATGGCACAGAAAGACTTCTTAATAGTGTCGGGCCATAGGATTTAGGGCCGTCTTACAGATAATCGAGTATTACTTTGACTATTTTCCTGTTATAGGTTCCGAGGAATTTATGGTTTCCAGTATTATAAAGTCAAGTTTTTCTTCCTGGTTAATTTCAGTAGATCTACATTACTTAGTCCAATCCTCGTTAACGAAATCCTATATGTCTTCGATCCTGGCTAGTCTGAAGGTGTCGTCTTGACTCACTGGAACGCAGTGCTGTAGTCTCAAAATGTGCTACATTATACCGGTCCTTTCGTCCACGCTCTGTAAGCTTTCTTGGCGGTGTGAATCGCCAATAAAACGTAGTCTATTTTAATATACTTTGGCTAGACTCAGAAAATTTAACCGTTTTACTTTAGTATATATCTTCTCCCCCCTTCCCTCACGAAATTCCGCATGACACAGTTAATTTCAAACGCCTCCCATATTGACATTTCCCCTTTTAGATGACTCATTTCTGTACTTCATAACAAACCTTCCGTTTAATTTGTTATTATGAATGTTGGCAAACAAGAGTGTCCATTCCCCGGTAGGTTATTTAACTTTAATTCCGGAAACTCGGGTTTATCTTCCGATATATATATATATATATATATATATATATATATATATATATATATATATATATATATATATATATATATATATATATATATATATATATATATATATATATATATATATATATATATATATATATATATATATATATATATATATGTATATGTATATGTATATGTATATATATATATATATATATATATATATATATATATATATATATATATATATATATATATATATATATATATATATATATATATATATATATATATATATATATATATATATATATATATATACTCGTATATATACATTTTCCGGTCGGCGAAACTTCGAAAAATATTTATAAGAAATATTTACACGAAAAAAATTTCTGATGCTGAATAAGCATGGCTGCTGGTGTCTTTCTCAGATGAACTTTGAAAATATGTTGTTTATGCTGAAGCTGACAACGTTCATGACTGGTTAACAGATTTTAAAGTTGAAGGGTTAAAGTTCTGAAGTTCGCTTTCGAATACGAAGTTGTTAAAAAGTGGAACAGAATTTAATTTTTTTTTTTTTCATGTAGAAAAACAAGATGTATCAAAGGCTGCCTTTCTCATCCAAGATCTTGACCCAAATTTTAGTTACCAGGACATTGGTAGAGAGGGTGTGGGGACAAACCTGGCTTTTTAAAATAAAATAAAAATAAAAATCATACAAACAAAAACGAAAACCTCAAGTTAAATAATTAAAAAAAAAAAAAAAAACTTGCTTCGGAAAATGGCTACCCTGGAAGCCTGGGCCACAAAATTCATGTGCTTTTGCAGTGTCTGTAGGTATTTGTGTTACTCATGTAAGTTATTTACTTACTTAACTGCGTACCTACCTGACTTCATATAAGTTATCTACCTACATACCAGCGTACCTACCTGACTTCATGTAAGTTATCTACTACAAACCTGCGTACCTACTTGCTTGCTTGCTTCCGTAACTATTTGTCTGTCTATCTATTTAACTAAGTTCTGTCTGTCCGTCAAGATGTTATGCGGTCAATATATCTCACTGTCTATCTATCGTACCTGTCTTTTTTTTCAAATTTTACTCACTTTGTCTTTCATTCAATCGTTGTCTGTCTGTCTGTCTCTCTCTTTCTCTGTCTCTCTTTCTTGTTTTCCTACTGTAACTCTCTCTCTGTCTTTCTCTTTTGTTCTTTCATTGTAACTCTGTCTCCTTCGTTCTTTCATTGTATCTCTCTCTCTCGCTCTCTCTCTCTCTCTCTCTCTCTCTCTCTCTCTCTCTCTCTCTCTCTCTCGCTGTCTTCCTCTGAATCTTCTTCAATTTTGCCTTTAGACATACTCATCTTAAACAAAATGTATCCAACTGTATGTCTGTACACTCATGTACACACGTTTGTAATTTAATATTTGCTTACTTTTTCTTTCTTGACGCCTGGTTTCTGTTTTTAAAATTTTCTATAACAATTCAGTTAAATAAAATAAGATCTTTATTTTTACTCAGTCAGCTGGGGTGATTTATATCCTCTAGTGGTTAGTATGGGTGATTTATATCCTCTAGTGGTTAGTATAGATGATGATAGTGTATTGTAGTCTATAGTAACTGGTCTATAAAAGGTAGTCCCATAGCAGATACGGATGAAGGGGAGTGAAGTGTTAGAGACTCAATATACTAGGTCCAGCATGGGAAGACCAGTTCCATTCCTCTCTGTCTTTGCCTTCCCTGACTTAAGAGCAGAGTCAGGAACCAATTTATAGCTGCATTAATTGGAGAAAGAAAGAGAGGCCGACCAAAAACAACATGGCGGAGGACAGTGGAGGCTGAGATGCAAAGAATGAACCAGAGTTGGGGCACTGTCACGAGGAGCGAATGAGTTTCTATTTCGACTTTCTATACCCATTGTTCATACCATACATCGTCTTCATTGGTCGTGGGAAATCGACCAGTTGTACAGGGAATGTTTACATAACAATAGACAGCGCTCTGAGTAATCCATGTAGAAAGCCACTAATGTCGCATGGAATGTTTTCACAACAAGGAGACATTAGGTAAACAGACTATCGAGGTACAATTAGGAGTAATCGATACTAAATCTCGGTTGTGTTTACACAAAGGCAGGAATACCCATAGATTATTTTGGCTAGCAATCGAACATAATGTGCAGTCGGCGACAGAAGGCGAGGCAATTTTACAATGCGTATTGTGTTCAGTCAGATCTCACAGAACAAGCGCCGAAAATATTAGAGTAACGGAGACACAGAGTCTGAGAGAATATCAACATAAAGGAGTAAAGAATACGGCATTAGAGAAAGACTATTAACCACGGCCCAAGCACCCAAAAGACGAACACAGACAGATTGTCTGGGGGATGAAAAACAAGATAGCGACCATAGCAAAACTTTACACACAAAAGGGGGACTGGTTGTCTGCCGGGAATAATGACGAATGGAACTTCACATGAACGTCAGGAACGAACACGAGAAACAGCCAGGGGCCATGGGAACACTATATAACCCAACTAAATTGATCGCTCAGTATTGCAAGAGCCAGCATTCCGCCAACATACTTGGGGTCTAGATTTCAGGACGTGTGTCAGTGAATTCTTTATATGGACACCAAGTGGTAGAGACAGGGACCATTTGAGATAACTCAGCCTTCGTCTACTACTTTGTTGGCGTTAATTACGGGACAAGCTAAAAGAGTAGGGCCGACCAGAGATACTGCGACGACACGCATCTCACAGATAATTAACGGCACCAAACCTACCCATACTCCACGGGGTTAGAAAGGAATTTGCCAGGCGGTGAAGGAGCTTTCTGTCATCAACCACCCACACAGAGAAGTAAGCAGAAAACACCCAGAAGGATTGCTGCATTACTAAGAGCTGTCCACGTGAATTTAATGATCAGAAGTTGCAGGAGCAAACGGACGATTTTTACAACAAGTGCCTTTGAGAAATCTTGATCAGAAGTGGCAAGAGCAGACGGACGATCTTGTAAACCCAGTGCCTACAAACTTTAACGAGATCCTGAAGTACCTGCAGTAATGGACAGAATCTCCCCGTAAAACTGATGCGCAAACAAATTCAACTATATACCATATTTCACCATCATCACCACCTGAGAAAAATATCGTCACCACACAGGGACATCTGCATATCAGACGAAGTCCCCACCGCATAACATTGCTTCAACACAACCTAGGAACAAGCCACCTCAGACGCGCGTGGCAATGTCAACACTCGCTTTGTGAAGAACAAAAGAACAGGCCATCGACACCTGACGAAATAAAGTGGACCGTGGTAATAATGTAAGTTATGCTTAAGTATTAAATGTGTTAATAGTTTTACCAATTTTATTCACTGCTATTTCCTAGCGTTAAGACTAGCGAAATAGAAAACGCGCGGATATTTTCTTGCCAGTGGTTCAGTAATGTAAAATCCATCAACCATTTTTTTTAGCTGACTTAAGTATAACATTAAAAGTGACAGAGTAGTGTGCGCATTATATTTCGTGGTGTGTACAAATATTTTAAATGACTAGTGTTTATATCAGGTGTTAAAAACCGATAGACGCCTACAATCAACTAGCTAGTTCTGACAGGCGATATTTGTTTAGGACGTAGTCATAATTAAATTATAACTTTTATCGTATGCTAAGTGTTTTACAAAAAAGTTGGAAGGGGGGGGGGGGGGGGAAGCGGCTACATGCCGACACCCCAAATCCGTACTTGCTAAGCGAAGCGCGATAGTATAAGCTTAACATACCGTGTGCCTTTTTAATTTAATTAGAGGACGGAAAGAATAAGAGATCACTTTACGCGTGATAGCATAGGATTGTCATTTTGGTTAAATGTGTGTTTTCTTCCCAATATAGGTTGGTCACAACCAGCGGCCTTCGTGTTTTCTCTAATTGTAGGCCTTTTCTCAGTTACTGAAGGCATATAAACGGTAACGTGAGGTAAACTGGACCTATAATTATCCAGATTTGTTTTATTCAATTTATCAGCCCGCTGCGGCAACAAACATAACATTTTCTCCGACTACTGACAGTCGTTTTCACAAGCGAATTTTTATCCAAGAGAAACACTGTTTCATAATCGGCACTCTTCCCAGAGAAAAGTCGAGAGGATTTATAATCATCAATTGTAACGTAACAGTCGTAGCACCTAGAGGCTAGACAAGACAGGAACTATTTTCCCTTTTGTTTATAACTGTGAACACCCGAGAACCCATTGCTTCAAGAAACATTTCATCCAGGAAAAGTTAACTTACCAATTTGGCGACTACCTGAAAATTATTATTCAATACCAAGGCTAGTCTGGGGCCATATTTGGGCGACCCACCTGACACTATAGGCATACTATTGTTGTTATGTTTTTTCGAAGGATACCTACATCAAGTATTGGGTAAGCACGTATGTTTGTTGTGGCCACAGAATGACAGAGTGAAAGACCGAGAGAAAGAGAAACTATTTTCCTTTTGTTACAATCAATGTACTCACTTCTGTTTTTTTGTGTTCGCTAACTCGATTAGTTACTGGATAGCTAAGTAGAAACTTTGTTCTTTACTATACTGTCTATTCTATACCCTAGTGTTAATATTTGACCTTGTGGGGTTATTAACTTCTTGCGGGATCTTTTCTCAACATAGGGGAGGGCACTTATGGGGTTATTTTCATATTTCTGTAAACTTGATTTATATTGAATATATATATATATATATATATATATATATATATATATATATATATATATATATATATATATATATATATATATATATATATATATATATATATATATATATATATATATATATATATATATATATATATATATATATATATATATATGTTTGATGTTGTGAGAAGTTTAAATGATAATAAACAAAACAAAAACTTAATTATCGTGTCGGTCAGCCCTATACCCTGTTATCCATAGTTTTCTACGTTTGTGTGTCGTGTTGTCACATAACTGTGTGTGTGTGTGTAGATAACTTATAATTAACATTATAGGAAGTGTGACAGATCGTCTTCTTTAATCATAGTCGTAAAGATAGGCTGGACTAGAGAAACCACTCATTCCAGAGACGGATCTTCACCTTAATCTATCTCACTCGTGGAATCTATTCTAACATCTTCTTTTCTCATATATCCCACCATTCTGCTCTACTCAGACGGGACCAAATAAATCCCTATACCTATCTTTTTAAATTTACGACATCCATCATTTATTCATTGCCTGTCAGTTCTCCAAGAGGCTATTGCCTTCAACAAACTCATGCCATACCATTTTGTCCTCTATCATCCACTCAAGATCTTTTCACGCCTTCCTTCTCCGTTCAGTTTCAGTCTACAGATTTCTTCCTTTTTGTGTCTCCCTTTACCTCTCATACTTTGGGTATTCCAAACCAAGTACTGCCTTGTGATGATATCAGTAGATTTTCTCAATGTAAATCCTGTCTATCGCCAGCATCTTCTTTTCATCTCTTGTAACATTGGCGCTTGTTTGGTTCTTGTCATCAGTTTCACATTAGTGATCTTGTCATCAGTTTCACATTAGTGATATTGTCATCAGTTTCACATTAGTGATATTGTCATCAGTTTCACATTAGTGATCTTGTCATCAGTTTCACATTAGTGATATTGTCATCAGTTTCACATTGGTGATCTTGTCATCAGTTTCACATTAATGATATTGTCATCAGTTTCCCATTAGTGATCTTGTCATCAGTTCCACATTAGTGATCTTGTCATCAATTTCACATTAATGATCTTGTCATCAGTTTCACATTAGTGATCTTGTCATCAGTTTCACATTAATGATCTTGTCATCAGTTTCACATTAATGATCTTGTCATCAGTTTCACATTAGTGATCTTGTCATCAGTTTCACATAGTGATCTTGTCATCAGTTTCACATTAATGATCTTGTCATCAGTTTCACATTAGTGATCTTGTCATCAGTTTCACATTAATGATCTTGTCATCAGTTTCACATTAATGATCTTGTCATCAGTTTCACATTAGTGATCTTGTCATCAGTTTCACATTAGTGATCTTGTCATCAGTTCCACATTAGTGATATTGTCATCAGTTTCACATTGGTGATCTTGTCATCAGTTTCACATTAGTGATATTGTCATCAGTTTCACATTAGTGATCTTGTCATCAGTTTCACATTAATGATCTTGTCATCAGTTTCACATTAGTGATCTTGTCATCTGATTCAGATTAGGATCTTGTCATCCCACTTAAATCCTTCTATTTTACGCAAGTAACCATTTGTGACAGTGTGACTTCTTGCTTGTTGTTTTTGTTATTCTCCGCTTTTCAAACCACGAAAAATGTATTCATTGTAAACCTTTAAAGAAGGGGATGCTACTCTTGTATTATAAATTCGAACATAGTCTGCTACTTACTAATTAAAAGTATGAAAAAGGGGGGAAAACTATAACTGTATAATATTTGTAAATTTATAAATACGATTTTGCAGCTAAATAGCCTCTTGTTAAAACACCATTGATGTAATTAATTATTTGTAACCCTTTCAGATTTCACGGCTACACTAACGGACAGAGACATGAAAATACCAATTCTTTCCGTCGGGCTTCTGATCGTCTTCGGACATATGGTCAGCGGAGATGACAAACAGCAGGAAGCCTTGTCTGCTGCCACATCTGACTTTGCTCAGCGGCTACACCAGAAGATTGCCCGGGACAAGCCTAACGCGGTTTACTCACCTTACAGGTAAATGCACAAATTAAACTGTGAACTTTTAATTAATTTGAGCAAGTGACGCTTCAATACATGACAAGTTCGAATAATAATGTGCTCTTTATACTGCAAGTTCTGTTGATATCACTATTTCCTTAGCGGTCATTTCATTACTTCACATTACATTTCACCCACACTAGATCTTTGTAGTCAAACGTATCTAGAAATATTGGTCATGAAGATATGGAGCAACCCTTAAATAATATGACATGTGTAGAAGTAAAAGTAAAAGAAAACCACTGAAATGAAATTTGGCTATTTAATTAACAGCTCTTTATCACAGAATTTTTAAAAATGTATATTTATTTTGTTGTTGTAAATGTGCGGATATCTTTTAAAATCTTGCCTTGGTACGTAATAAAAACACACAGCAATAATAGATGTGTACAGACGAACAGAGAGTAACAGAGAAGGAAATGTCGAAACTGTCCTCCTTCCACACAATCTGCCTAAGGAAAATTCTCCGAATCTTTTGGCCAAACACCATCAGCAACCAAGAACTACTTATTCGGAGTAACCAGGAGGACATCCACACCATCATAGCTGGCAGACGCTGGAGTTGGGTTGGCCATGTCCTCAGAAGGGACCCTGATACCATCGCAAGAACAGCTATGCTATGGACCCCCGAGGGAAAGCGAAAGAGAGGCCGACCAAAAACAACTTGGCGGAGAACTGTGGAAGCTGAGATGCAAAGAATGAACCACAGTTGGGGCACTGTACGAAGGATGGCCGCCGACCGAGCAAAGTGGAATCAATTTGTTGCTGCCCTACAAGACGCCACCAGGCGTGATGGCCGCTGACTGCTTTGACGGTTGGCGGTTATGGATCAAAGAAGAAGAAGACAGACGAACAGTTATAGACATTTTTTTAAGATGAGTGTCTAAAGACAAATAAAATGACAGAGATTCATAGAAAGACAGCGAGAGAGAGAGAGAGAGAGAGAGAGAGAGAGAGAGAGAGAGAGAGAGAGAGAGAGAGAGAGAGAGAGAGAGAGAGAGAACGAACGAACGAACTTTATTTTCAAAGGGTTAAGAATTGGGCACGCAGGCCCGTCTTACATTCTGCCCTTCTTCTCTCTGCCATCTTACATACCGTATCCTTTCAATAGCACATGTATTTTTAGCATTATTTAAGCATACAATATTTTCGAGGTAAAATAATAACATACATTTATAACATCCAGACATAATCAAATTTAGAGGGGAGAAACATTTATTAATTAAAATAAATTTTTTAAAAATTAATACCTTAAAAAAAACGAAGAAAAAAAAAACATGCAAACAAACACAATCTAAACCATTCATACAGTAAATTAGAAATAATTTGAAACGTAATCAGATTATGGTGGCATATAATAAGAACTCGTGACATTTTGGAAATCTGCTGAATGACCTGGGACTTCGTGTGTTGTCAGCGCATGCGGAAAATGTTCCCACAGGTGAGCAACTTTGAGTCCCAAGCAGATACTGCCACAGGGAGTGAATTGTCGACGCCTCCACTACACGAGATCCAGCTTTATGACCTACGCTCCTTAAGGAGGTAAAGGGCTGATAGATTGACTGATAGATGAGAATCGTACATATAGGCCCGTCTTGCATTTTTCCCCTTCCTCTTATAATAATAACAATAATAAATTCTTTAAGCGCCAAACACGGCGCATAAGGCAGAAACCAGTGCTCTCCAGGTTGTTCGTTGTGATGCCACTCCTCTTAGCTCTTGCACATTATTTAGGCCCAACGTTCTTCCTTCTCTTATTATTGTTCTTCTGAGTGTTTCTTTTGGTCTTCCTTTTTTCCTCTTACCCTCAGGAACCCAAGTGAGCGCCTGTAGTGGTATTCTGTTGTTTTGCATTCGTAGGACATGACCGATATATGACCATCGTCTTTTCCTTATATAGTCGGAGACATATTTCTGCCTAGAGTCTTCTCTTATTTGTCGATTAGTCTTGAATTCTTTCCAACTGATGTTCATGAGTTTTCTAAGACATTTGTTCTCGAATGTATTCAGCTTGTTCTCCAATGATTTTGTTATTTTCCAACTCTCACAGCCGTATGTTAACACTGAGATAACATTTGAATTAAACAGACGAAGCTTGGTATGTATATTCAATGATCGTAATTTCCAAATGTTAGATAATCTATTGAAGGCGCTAGCTGCCAAAGCAATTCTAGTATGGATTTCTCTTGTTGTGTCACCATCCTGAGTCATTTTACTGCCTAAATAATTGAAACTTTCAACTTTCTGTAGTTTTTCCCCGTTCAAGATGATATCAAAGGTCTCGTTAGAAAAGTTCATAGCTTTAGTTTTAGAGACATTTATTTGGAGACCAATTTTAACCGAGAGATGACGCAAATTATTTATTGCTTCTTGGGATTGTCTTGGTGTTGAACTTAAGAATGCTACATCATCTGCGAAATCCAAGTCCCCCAGGAATTTTCCATTTGTCCATTTTATACCCAATTGTTCATTGTGGGTATAGTTTCTCATAACCCAATCAATAGCTATTCCAAAAAGTAGTGGTGACATAATACAGCCTTGTTTCACCCCTGTTTCTACTGTAAACCATTCTGTATTCCCTTTATTTGTTCTAACACAACATCTTGCATTGTCATATAGCGCTTTGATTATATTCACATATTTTGTTGGAAAACCATAGATTGTAAGTATCTTCCACAATGATGGGCGGTGTAGACTATCAAAGGCTTTTTGAAAATCGACGAAGGTGATAATAAGTGGCGATTGCCTTTCCACTGATTCTTCTATAATTGTTCTTAGTGTGAATATTTGATCAATACATGATCGTTTCGGCCTGAAACCCGCTTGTTCTTCTCTGATCTTTTCGTCAGCATGCAATTTAAGTCTTTCTAACATCATGCAACATAATAATTTTCCAGGTACTGATAATAGAGATATACCACGCCAGTTATTACAGTCTGATAGATCACCTTTCTTCGGTAACTTTACAATAATACTGTCTTTCCATTGTTGTGGTGGTTGTTCTTCTCTCCATACTTCATTTAATAATAATAATAATAAATTCTTTAAGCGCCAAACACGGCGCATAAGGCAGAAACCAGTGCTCTCCAGGTTGTTCGTTGTGACGCCACTCCTCTTAGCTCTTGCACATTATTTAGGCCCAACGTTCTTCCTTCTCTTATTATTGTTCTTCTGAGTGTTTCTTTTGGTCTTCCTTTTTTCCGCTTACCCTCAGGAACCCAAGTGAGCGCCTGTAGTGGTATTCTGTTGTTTTGCATTCGTAAGACATGACCGATATATGACCATCGTCTTTTCCTTATATAGTCGGAGACATATTTCTGCCTAGAGTCTTCTCTTATTTGTCGATTAGTCTTGAATTCTTTCCAACTGATGTTCATGAGTTTTCTAAGACATTTGTTCTCGAATGTATTCAGCTTGTTCTCCAATGATTTTGTTATTTTCCAACTCTCACAGCCGTATGTTAACACTGAGATATCATTTGAATTAAACAGACGAAGCTTGGTATGTATATTCAATGATCGTAATTTCCAAATGTTAGATAATCTATTGAAGGCGCTAGCTGCCAAAGCAATTCTAGTATGGATTTCTCTTGTTGTGTCCCCATCCTGAGTCATTTTACTGCCTAAATAATTGAAACTTTCAACTTTCTGTAGTTTTTCCCCGTTCAAGATGATATCAAAGGTCTCGTTAGAAAAGTTCATAGCTTTAGTTTTAGAGGCATTTATTTGGAGACCAATTTTAACCGAGAGATGACACAAATTATTTATTGCTTCTTGGGATTGTCTTGGTGTTGAACTTAAGAATGCTACATCATCTGCGAAATCCAGGTCCCCCCAGGAATTTTCCATTTGTCCATTTTATACCCAATTGTTCATTGTGGGTATAGTTTCTCATAACCCAATCAATAGCTATTCCAAAAAGTAGTGGTGACATAATACAGCCTTGTTTCACCCCTGTTTCTACTGTAAACCATTCTGTATTCCCTTTATTTGTTCTAACACAACATCTTGCATTGTCATATAGCGCTTTGATTATATTCACATATTTTGTTGGAAAACCATAGATTGTAAGTATCTTCCACAATGATGGGCGGTGTAGACTATCAAAGGCTTTTTGAAAATCGACGAAGGTGATAATAAGTGGAGCATGCAATTTAAGTCTTTCTAACATCATGCAACATAATAATTTTCCAGGTACTGATAATAGAGATATACCACGCCAGTTATTACAGTCTGATAGATCACCTTTCTTCGGTAACTTTACAATAATACTGTCTTTCCATTGTTGTGGTGGTTGTTCTTCTCTCCATACTTCATTTATAATATCTAAAATTCTCAAGAGGTTGTTGTCATTAACTGCTTTAATCATTTCCCCTGAAATTTCGTCAACTCCAGCAGCTTTAAAATTTTTTAATCTTTTAACGGCTTGTTTGATCTCGTCCAGCGTGAATTCATCGCAAGTTATTGGCAAGGTGGTTGTGGATGTTTCATTATTAAAATCAGGTGTTACTGTTGGTGGTGGTCTGTTTAGCACCTCCATGAAGTGCTCAGCCCATCTCTTCATTTGTTCTTTTTCTGTTGGTATTGAATTCCCTAATTTACCTTTAACAGGTGTTTCCATAGCAGTAGGCTGGTGACATAGTTGTTTTGTAATTTGATAAAGGCACCTACTATTACCAGTTCTTGCAGCATTTTCAGCTTCTACGGCCAGTTCATTGATGAAATGTCTTTTATCTCTTCGAGTTTTTGTCTTCACTTCTTTATTTAACAAGTTATAAGTTAGTTTGCAAGATTCAACTGCATTATGTGTACTTGCCGCTAGTAGTTTAAGTTTTGCTGTTTTCCTTTCTTATTTTATGCCCTTCCCCGTCCATCTACACTCGCTGACACCCAATAAGTCCAACTTGTAATTATCCATTTCTTTAATTACTTCTTCCAATTTTCCGTCTTGATACATAGTTCTTACATTCCAGTACTTCATTTATAATATCTAAAATTCTCA
Organism: Oreohelix idahoensis; assembly: GCA_024509875.1. Classification (NCBI taxonomy): domain Eukaryota; kingdom Metazoa; phylum Mollusca; class Gastropoda; order Stylommatophora; family Oreohelicidae; genus Oreohelix; species Oreohelix idahoensis. The sequence goes on along the minus strand of JAMPIV010016814.1, from coordinate 146,720 downwards.
AGAGGTTGTTGTCATTAACTGCTTTAATCATTTCCCCTGAAATTTCGTCAACTCCAGCAGCTTTAAAATTTTTTAATCTTTTAACGGCTTGTTTGATCTCGTCCAGCGTGAATTCATCGCAAGTTATTGGCAAGGTGGTTGTGGGTGTTTCATTATTAAAATCAGGTGTTACTGTTGGTGGTGGTCTGTTTAGCACCTCCATGAAGTGCTCAGCCCATCTCTTCATTTGTTCTTTTTCTGTTGGTATTGAATTCCCTAATTTACCTTTAACAGGTGTTTCCATAGCAGTAGGCTGGTGACATAGTTGTTTTGTAATTTGATAAAGGCACCTACTATTACCAGTTCTTGCAGCATTTTCAGCTTCTACGGCCAGTTCATTGATGAAATGTCTTTTATCTCTTCGAGTTTTTGTCTTCACTTCTTTATTTAACAAGTTATAAGTTAGTTTGCAAGATTCAACTGCATTATGTGTACTTGCCGCTAGTAGTTTAAGTTTTGCTGTTTTCCTTTCTTGTATTTTATCCCAAGTATCTTCTCTCATCCATTTTTTCTTTTTATGTACTAGGTATCCGGTGGTCGCTACAGCTGCTTCTGTCATTGCTGTTCTCAGTTGTTCCCATTTAGTATCGATTGTCTTGGTGGTGATATCGTTGTCAATTTTGCCTAAAGCATCGAAATAGTTGTTCATTTTGACATTATATTCCTTCTTTATATCATTTGATTGCAGTCTGTGTACATCTATTCTTCTATTTTTATTCGGTTGGTATAACTTCTTCAGTTTAATTCTCATTTTAGCTATGCAGAGGTTATGATCGCTTCCGATCTCTGCACCTCTGTATGCTCTGACATCTTGAACTGATGAGCGAAATTTAGCGCTTATGCAGAAGTGATCTATCTGGGTCTTAGTTCTGCCATCAGGTGAATTCCATGTTATCTTGTGGATATTCTTATGTGGAAAGATGGTGTCTGCCACAACGAGGTTTGATATTTCACAAAGTTCTAGAAGTCTTTCGCCATTTTGATTCATACAGCCTATGCCATGAGTACCGAGATATCTTTGTACTCCATCGTTGTTGTCACCTACTTTGGCGTTAAAATCACCCATGACTGCTATTATGTCATGCTTGGGTATTGTGTTGATGGTACTTAGAAGTGCTTCATAGAAGTCATCTTTTGTGGTATCAAGAGCGTCGTTAGTTGGTGCATAACATTGTACAATTGAGAGCTTGAAAAATCGTGTCTGAAATCTAGCTAATATTAGCCTCTCATTGATAGGTACCCAGCTGATAAGCGATGCTGCTGCTTTCTGTGTCATTAGGATGGCTACTCCCTCTGTGTGACGATTATCATTACTACCAGAGTATATAATTTGCTTTTTTTCTTCTGAAATATATTTTATGCCCTTCCCCGTCCATCTACACTCGCTGACACCCAATAAGTCCAACTTGTAATTATCCATTTCTTTAATTACTTCTTCCAATTTTCCGTCTTGATACATAGTTCTTACATTCCAGTATCCAATTTTAGAAATCTCCTTAGCCCCCAAGATATTAGAGTGAGTCATGTTTACTGTCGAGCCTGGTTCTGTTTCGGTAACAATAGCTTGTTTTACGATAGTGAATTGTTAACTCACTGATCAACCCTCCGATCCAACCGACCGATTCGAGGGTTTCGAGGTCAGTTATAGGAAAATATCTACACCACTAGATACTCTGGTGTATCTTTTATTCTATAATTTAACATAACATGGTGATATCCATCGAAATATACACATTCCTGATGTTTTTCTTTCGGCGTCTAAGGTGAGAAACGAATTTCACCTCCATCTTGGAAGGGTAGATAACTCCTTCCTCTTACTCATGTTTTATTGCTAGTTATCCAGACATTCTCTAACATACTTAAGGTATTAGTTCAATGGCGATGCAACATTATAAGTAGTATAAAAGCAAAATTTACAGTATCTGATTACAATTAAGAAGTAAGGTATATTAAAATGAAAAACTAGATCATCAGACCCTCCATACAGTATATTAGATAATAATTCGAAACATAATCCCTTAGGGCGGCATATAATCCGCACTCATAATGTATTTGAACAGTCTACGATTATATGAGTAGGTACTGTGCATGTTTTTCAGGTCATGTGAAAGATTGTTCCAAAGATGAGCAGCTGAGTAAGCCAAGCTCTTCTTGTACAAATCTAGCCTCGGCTTGGGTACCTGTAACTGGTTTAAGCGCTGACTACGTTTTTCACTGAATTTTAAAAGTGGCCACAGATACGTTGGAGCATTATGTGACAAGATTTTGTGAGCGAATTTAGCTTTGTTAAATAGTAAGCGCTTTCTAAGGGGTAATATTTTAAGATAGTTATATAGAACTTTACAATGTGTTTGGTGTTTATCAGCAACTAGGCGCACTGCACGTCTTTGAAGTGAATGAAGCCTTTTTGTGTTGGATATGGAACAACCATCCCAGATTGTGGAACAATAGTCTAGGTATGTTTGTATGTGAGATGTGTAGAACATTTTCCTTGCCCCCTCATCCAGGAAGTGTTTGATTTTGGCTAATTGGTAAACTTTTTGTGCCGTTAGCTTTGTGAGTGCACTTACATGTGAGTTCCAACTTAGGTGCTGGTCAACAGTTAGACCTAGAGTTTTATGTTCATTTACGTTTTCAATAAGTGATGTTCCAATGTAGAGCTGAAGTGTTATTTTCTGCGAGTTTTGTAGTTTTTGTCTGGTTGATATTAACATACATTTCGTTTTACTAATATTTATTTGCATTCTATTCTCGTTGCTCCACTTAATAATATTATGTGTATCAGTTTGTAAAGATAGTTCTAATGCAGTGCAACTTTTGTCACTAGTGTAAACAGTACAGTCATCGGCAAACAGGTCACAGGATGAATGTTTGATTTGCAGAGGAAGATCATTAATGTATACGGCAAAGAGAAGAGGGCCGAGAATAGAGCCCTGAGGAACACCGATATCGACAACAGTTGGGTTGGACAAAGAATTATTGTAAGACACCACTTGTTGTCTGTCTGTCAGAAATGATTTAATTAACTTCACCAGATTAAGATTTACTTTCATTGTTTAATAGTGTGATCTATCATATCGAATGCTTTTTTAAAGTCTACAAAAATTGCTCCACGTAAATTATCGTTATTGATGTTTGGATGCAAGTTGTCTATCATTTTTGTTAAGGCTGTGTGGCATGAATGTTTTGGTCTAAACCCCGACTGACTATCAACTAGCAGGTCATTATTGGCTAGGTGTGCTATTGCTGTTTTGTGTATGTGTTTTTCCAGTGGTTTGGACAGCGACGATATAAGAGAAATGGGCCTATAGTTACCAAGGTTGTTGTTATCTGATGAACCAGGTTTAACAAGAGGGTATACTTTAGCGATTTTAAAGACAGATGGAAAGTAACTCCTTGCGAGACATTGATATGTATGTTAGTGTATCAGTAATAGCTGGTGCAGCATAACGCAGTATTCGATTACTGATTCCATCAAGTCCCGATGAGTTATTATCTTTAAGATCAATAAGATAGTTATAAACTTCGTTAACTGTTATAAAAGGAATGTCGCATGGAATGGTGTTAGTACACTTGTTCTCGCAGAACGTAGATAATTCGCTGAAGTCACAAGGGGAAGAAGGTATGGCGGATTTTATATTGTGGATGTCTGCCTGAGAATGATTGCTGAAGTCTGTACAAGTAAATGAAGTGTTGGGATTTTGTGAGTCTGGCGAATTTCTTTTGTTCACCAAGGTATTGATTGCCTTCTGTATATTTCTACTGTTGCTTTTGCTTTTAACTAAATTACTAAAGTAGTTTTTCTTTTCTCTGCGAATTAAATATTGTACCTTGTTCCTTGCTGCCCGATATGTAATGATGTCCTTATTTTTGTGCGCTCGATCCCTCTGCCTCATAGTGGCAAGTACTTCTTGTGTGATAAATGGAGATTTTATTTGTCTTTTTACGCGAATTTCTTTAGTAGGCGCATGCTTATTAAAAATACTATAAAATGTCCATGTCCAATATGCAATGGCGTCATCAGGATCAGGAAGTTGGTAAACATCGGCGAAAGGCGCATTCCGCAAATCATTTAAAAATAATTCTTGGTTGAAATTTTTTAGACTTCTATATTCAATACTGATGTGTTTATTTTTTGGAGATTTGTACTCATTTTTTGCCCAAGTGCAACATATGGGATAGTGGTCACTCATAGCAATAGTAGGGATGGAACATTCTATAATGTTTTCTGGACATGTTACATAGATGTGATCGATCAGTGTGGATGATGTTTTTGTTACTCTGGTAGGTTTGTTGACTATTTCTTTCATGTTGTACGATGCTATGATGTTGGTCCATGTTTGATTTGGCTTATGCATATCAATATTGAAATTACCAAGAAGAAGAATTTCATTGACTGTAGTGATAACTTTATCCATCATGTTCGTGAAATCTTCAAACCATGTTGTTCCTACACTGGGATTTCGATAAAGATATCCTATTACAATGGGTCTTTGCTTTAGTGGCTTTACCTCTAGCCATATGCATTCTATATCTATGGTCTCTAAATCGTTTCTGCGGCGATAACTGAGAGAAGTCGAAACATAAACTGCTAAACCTGTCTCTAATTGTCTACTAGAATCTCGCCGAATAGTTTTAAAACCATTACGTGCATGTAGCGAGATTTGGTACCACTTGCTTTGTTTGTGAAAAATGTGTAACGCGACACAACACACACACACACACGTGCGCGCACACACACACACACGTGCGCGCGCACACACACACACGTGCGCGCACACACACACAGCGCAGGGAACGCGACGGATCTTGCTTTGAAGTGTGAAGGAGGCGGAAAAATGTGAATTACGTTTAGCTGGACGGTATTGAAGAATGAGGAAATAGCGAATATAGGAATGGCCGACTTTAAAAGTTTGCATTAACAGGAAAGAAAATTTAAAGCTACAAGAGCAAGCCTGGTTGAAAGTTATTAAAACTATATTAATTCACCAAAGGAGATAGACTATGAATGATATCAAAAAGGACATTATTCAAATATAAATAGTTTTAAAAATAATTAACATTTTTCATCATCATCATCACATCTGCTAAAAGTTAGCTAATAATCTTTAAAAATTTATTATACGTACATGCCTAAACGGATTTCAATAAAACTTGGATAGAATGAAAGCTTCATATGGGGAAAATGAAAGGATACCTAGGAAAGAAGGAAGGATATAAGTGTGTAGTGAAAAGAAGAGAAAACAAGTACAGAAAAAGCAGAGATCGCCTCAAACCAAGAGATTAAACGAAATCTTATGGGACTTCAGAAGGTGCTTTCTCGTACGGGAGAGACGCCCAAATACAAGGACAGAGCGGCGCGTTGAAAATCACACGCACCAAATCCAGAAGACAGAGTGAGAAACTGGAAGACAGCATCTGCAAGAAAAGTTCTTTTTCACGCTGCATGCAGGGCAGATTAACGTCAACCAATACAGCCTCACCGTGAGCTTATTAATCCTAAGAGGGTATGTAAGTTTATTAAAGATATATGTATGACTAATATCATTTAATTTCAGATTTTATTTACGATTTGATTGTATCAGACATAATAAAAAGGGAATGACGCTAACCAGCGATAACCTCCACCGGCATTGTCAGGAAGCATAACCATTAATTGATTAGCCAAAAATATCATGGCTAGTTCTTGCCTGGAAGCTTACGACATACCAGCAAGTACATAAGTGATTTAGCATCCATAAGTGGAAGGCAAAGGTTATATCTTACCCATGTATCATAACATGTGATTTATTCATGTATTTTGTTAATTCTGCACAGTGGACAGTATCTTATCATGCTTTCTCTGTAACATACTACCATGAATCATTCATTTATATACAAACACTGAAGACATGGTCGCCTCATGAACAGCAGTGGGTGGTGAGATTGTTGGAACACCATGGCCACCTATTACCTTTCGTTCCAGGTTTTATGATCGAGTTTTATGATCATTCCTGATCAAGCTCATGTTCGAGTTTAAACTAAAGACTTGAGGACCTTTGATCCTGCTAACTAAAGCCTAGTGGTCAATCTTCAACGCCTTAGTCCACCGTAGTTATAGGGCGGGCTGAAGAAAAGTCTTCCTGATCATCAGTGTGTCTCAGGAACCTCGAACAAACACAGGATGAGTTTTTCTGTGTTCAATCCAACAAATCCTGTGAGCCGTTTCTAAAGCGATGGTCAATGATGATATCAGCTAGAGACTAGATAGCAAGGTATATAAAAAATATACTGTGACAGACTGTTCTAATTGTATTGGAAGATTCATCCAAGATTTTTTTCTATTATTTATTTTAATTTGTAACTATAAATAATCATACCTTTTACCATCTTCCAACACCCATTTCTCATTACAAGAATATATAGATGTACATAATAAATTATGAAATTGTACTCATTTGACTTGGTAAAATTTTTAACTGTTAAATTTTGAGTTACTTTTTCTAATTTAATTATATTATCACATAGGGTTACTATAGCGAAAGGAAAGTGGCAACGTACACTTCTGAAGCCTAAATCTATTGTCCAGCTCAGAGTATGTATATATATATATATATATATATATATATATATATATATATATATATATATATATATATATATATCTATATATATATATATATATATATATATATATATATATATATATATATATATATATATATACACACACACACACAAGGGGATTGACATAAGTCTTGGGCCTGACCATGAAGGAGACACAGGAGGAAGATGAAACTTGGCACATTTAAAGTTCATCATATTTGCACTGAATGTGTGAAGTACGCGTTTGTTTCTTCAATGAGTTTTCCCGCTACGGTGCACGGCGCAATGTACCCTATTGACCGGATATGTTGCTCCAAAGATTTGACAAAACAATGGAAAAGAAGGAGGCCAGAGCTGTGATAAAATTTATGATGTTTCAGGGAAAAACACCTTCATTTTTTGGAGACCATGGTGACAGTAGATGAGGCTTGGGTACACCATTATGACCCCGAATCCAAAATTGCCAGCATGCAATGGAAAACCCCGGGCTCCCCAACACCTGTCAAGCCGAGGGCGCAGAAATCTGCAGGAAAAGTGATGCTGACTGTTTTTTGGGATGGCAAAGGTGTCCTTTTGAAAGATTATCTGCCTCGTGGTAACACAGTTAATGGACAGTACTATGCAGATCTTCTTACAAAACTAAGAAAGGTTGTGACCAGGAAACGAGGGATAACGCGCACTCAAAATCTTCCTTTGCTTCAAGACAATGCGCCCTCTCACAAAGCACGGCTTGTGCAGCTAGCAGCCAACGGTTTGAATATTGCAATTCTTCCACACCCACCATATTCTCCAGATTTGGCTCCATCAGACTTTTTTCTATTCCCAAATCTTAAAAAACAGCTAAAAGGAAATCATTTTGACAGCGATGAAGAGGTTATACTGGCATGTGATGACTGGTTTAGTTTGAAAAATAGGGTGTTCTACTCCTAAGGTCTTTTCAAGGTCAAGCAGAGATGGCAGAAGTGTGTCAATTCAGACGGTGGCTATATAAAAAAGGAATAAACACTATACAAAATTTCAGCTCTCTGTGACATGTCCTTCATGGTCAGGCCCAAGACTTATGTCAATCCCCTTGTATATATATATATATATATATGTATATGTATATGTGTATGTGTATGTGTATGTATATATATATATATACCCTTCAAAAGAAGTTAAGGACCATTTTTATTAAGGGTGCTAAGCGAAATGAAAATTAAAAATAAAAACACACCACAACTGGGCAAAGCGCTGCTGCAGTCTGACAATAACTGAATGAGATACTGCCAGCCTCTGAGTGACATTTTGGACAGTAAGACCTTCCCGCAACCACGTAATGGCTCTTCCTTTATCCACAACACTCAGCTTTCGTCGTTGAGGCATATTGTTGTGCAATGGTTATGCAGCACTTGTGTTGCTTACCAAGACAATTTTGTGAGTACAACTCAAGACCAACACTATAGTCTCCCACATGCATCACGCATTTTTGGAATAGCAGGTATTTTTTTCATGCTCAGACATCATTAAAAACACCCACATTTTTGCGTCCCAGAAGCGTTTTTTCAGCGAGCTTGCTGAGCTGAATACTAGACACACGGTATGCTGGTGGCCCATGCAGCACGTGTTGAACGTTTGTCGTTCTAGAAAAATCAATGTCAGATTAATTGCTTATGAAATATAATTTTTATAATTTTTATAAATTTTGGGTCATTTTCACCTACTGGTCCTTAACTTCTTTTGAAGGGTATATATAAGATGATTAAGAAATGCTATGATGGTAATATAATGATATATCACCTATGTAACATTAGTAATTATGATGACCTATGTAACATTAGTAATTATGATAACCTATGTAAAGTTAGTAATTATGATGACCTATGAGAAGATTAATCAGAGTAAGCAGATACAGATATTATAAAGAAGTATTGCATGGTGACACCATAGACCACACTTCGAGCGATGGAACGGATGCGGAAAATAAAATCTTGTTACGTTTTACGTCTGTTAGAGATAAGAAAAAAAAAAAGAATAATTATTTAAAGAAACATTCATTCACACGCTTGTGAATGACCTGGTGACCAACATTTGGGTCATGACCCTTAATTTGGAAACCACGCCTCCAAATCGGCAACATGTTAACTTATCGCAAATAGTAAACAAACAAAAACAATGTCTGCGTCACCTTTTAATAGTGCAAGACACGTTTCTCATCCACTTAAAGACTTGATAAACACAACTCTCGAATTAAATATCAACAACGTATTTTTCAAACTTGTCACGACGACGAAAGACGACAAGATCCTGGGCACAAAACATCGTTTTTTTTTTTTTTTTGCACACTTTTTTAAAAAGTACGAGTAGTTCAGATATAAAGTCATCAATATTTTCTTTCGCGCTTCATGTGGATCGTGGAGCCATCACAGTAGCTGGCCCCGGAGAAAGCCTGCACAAAGCAGCGATGGTTGTTGTGACAATTTGTTTTACATCATGAGGTAGCCAACCCCATGCCAAACCTCATTAGTCGGGTTGTAAGATATAACTTCAGGTCCACACTTTGCTTCACGGCAATAGTGGAAGAACAAAGTTGGTAAGATCTAAAGTAGGGATACATTATCCCAGGAGAAAGATACTATGTTCGAATATCTTCAGCGGTCATGGATCATCAACATGGAGTACTTATGTTGTCAATTTTTTAATTAAATTTGTATGAGATCATGAGCGAACCTGGCGTTAAATGATTTAAATTCCAGCAGCAACAAATAATAATGCTGTCATAATGCAAGTGGTATTCCACTGCATGGCTCTGGAACATAAACAACAAAATAAATGACGTATGCAAAGGTACAGACTTTCGTAAACGAGTACTTGCGCAAAGGAGCATAATTGAAAAGGTGTCACAAGATCACATAACGGTATATTGCAGGAACTCGTAAGGTGTAAAAAGGAGGAGATGCACTCTTCTTTCCGTCTTAAAGTTGCCTTCTATTTGTCTATATTTGTTTATTTACTTCTCACAGGTTTTCTTCATTGTTTTATTTCTGTGACAAGATCATCAATCTAGAACTGAATGAAAGAACCAATCAAACGCCAGTGGGACAGGGGGCGAAAAGAAGACGCTAGCAATGGATAGGATACACAATTAAGAAAACCTCTTGGTAGCATTACAAGGCAGTCTTTGTTCGACAATCGTCAAAGTAACAGATATAGAAGAAAACCGAAACAAATTCACACACACACACATACAGACATAATGAGAAGATAAATAACAAAATCAATCAATCAATCAATGCTCTTCAATGAGCATAGGCCTTCAACATACACAAAAGTCCTCCTGTCTCGTGCCATAAGCTCAATATCTTGTCGTATACTCTTCATCATTTCGTATCCTCTTCATCATTTCGTATCCTCTTCATCATTTCGTATCCTCTTCATCATTGCGTATCCTCTTCATCATTTCGAAAGGGATAAAGAAGACATGAAAAGACCTTGAACGGATGACAGACGACAGAAGATGGCAGACGACAGAAGGTGTTGGTATTTTTGTTGTTGCAGTCCTGTGATCCATGACGAGCTGGAAGGTACTAATGATGAATGCAAGGAGAGAATGTTCACACAACTCTGGAATTATCATTCCTATAATTAGTATAATTAGTATAATAACGCGCTGTGCCTCATATGTGGTTTTATATACGAGGCGTGTTCAAATGAAACCCGACCATGCTGCGCCAAGTGGACATTCGTAGGAGGAGCATGATGACGTCACATCTGAAGTAATAAAAACATGCGAATGTACAAGTGTGTAAGTGTTCATTCTCCTAGTATTCATTGGTTGTGCTGCAGACCGTTAAAATAATGGCCGGTGTGATAAGGAATCCGTCCAAGGTCGATCAGTGTTACGCACAGATCATTTTTTCTAAAGTCATTGTATGATCATTTTTTCTCAAGACATTGTATGATCATTTTTTTTGCTAAAGACATTGTATAATTAGATTGACTGAAATGTACACTTTAATTTGTTTCGGTCAAAGCTACATAACTCTGGATAATTGAGATTATCATTTGATATGATGTTACCTCCTCTTGTGTCGAGACACGTTCGGTCCATATTTTTTTGAACGAAGTGTGATCATTCTCCTTATTTGGTAGTATCGGTCAACTGTTGTTGGAATGTCTGAAACCAGTGTTGAGGTCTCTGTTCATGTCCATTTAAGGCGTGATTTTTGAACATAGCTTTGTTAGAATTGTTCTTCTTCATCGTTCGTTGTGAGTGTTAGTCAGTTGTATGCGTTCTGCGCATGTCTAGATTTTGAGAGTTGGGGTTTCTTCTTCCGCCCAGGGGGATTGAGAAGATGTACTGAGTAGAGAGCGGACGCATCTGCGTCTTGTGATTTTGATAGGGAAGTCCATAGTCTTTTGTGAGTTAGTTATCTAACTGGACCTTTCCCAGTATTATTCAAGCCGCCTGGAGGCATATGTTTGTGGTTGATTCCGAAGAAAGGTAATGCCTCTTTATTGAACTTTACGATACCATCTAGTAGTTCGACATTTTGTTGCTCTCTGCTCGCCTGTGTGATTCAAAATGGAGAGGTACTTTGATTAGGATTTCACCACCGGTATCTTTATACCTGAACAATTTACATATATGGGTCGCTCTAGACCAACAGGACTATTGTCTGTGTTCCAGGATTCGCTATGCCAGCGATTACGCCTAAGTCAAAGGGTTAGACTTAGGAATGTGATAAAGGTCAGTTCGACCTGTACTCCTCAATGCTATTTCTCGTGCAAACGATAACGGACTTATTTATTACACCTGATCTGCCAGCATCAGGAGAGGAGTAATGATTATTATGTATGTGTACTGATGAAATGCAGCTGACACTGTTACACTATTGATAGTAATGAATATTAATGCATCCAGCTCCGTGCCATATTATTTAGACAGAGTTATGAATAATAACTTTATGACACTGTGAACCTTAAACTGTTGTTTACGCTATGACTGATGAGGATTGGATCCTACATGAATATCAGTTGGCACCAATATTATTTCTGAATGCTACAATCGTTGAACTGTGATGTCTTATGACGTATGTAACGTGACTGTTATTGTGGTGTGCAATAAAATGGTATATAAACGTCACGAGCAGTTACCATTCCTATGACTTTGCATGTCATTTTGCCTGTGCTGTACTCTGTGGACTATCCAACTACTTACACACGGCAACAATAAAAACCAGATAGGACACCCTACAATACAACTACAATCTACCCGGTGTCGATAGGGGTGGTACTTCAAGTCAGCCTAAATCCACCCGTATCAATCAGCGAGCGGTGATTCAGTTCCTAACAGCCGAAGGATGTCGACCAGTCGACATTCATCGCCGAATGAAAGCAGTGTATGGTGACAAAAGTGTGCCTAAGACTACAGTGAAATACTGGGCACGAATGTTTCAAGAAGGACGTCAGTTAACGGAAGATCTTCCGCGGCCAGGTCAGGTGCATATTGTTGCGACAGAAGAAGCCATCGCCGAGATTGATGCAGCAATACGGGTGGACCGTCGTCGGAGCTTACGTTCGCTAGCAGAGGAATTCGCTGTGTCTCTTGGGACAGTTAAAATGGTGGTTAGGAAGAAACTGAAGTATTGAAAGGTGTGTTCACAATGGGTCCCACGAATGCTGACCGATCACCATAAGGAAGAACGCATGGGGTGGAGTTTGAACCAACTGCTGCGTTACGAAGAGGAGGGTGATGCATTTCTGTTGCGCATAGTGCCAGGCGATGAGTCGTGGTGCCATCACTTTGAGCCGTGCAGCAAATCAGCGAGCATGCAATGGAAACATCCCGGATCACCAAAACCCAAAAAATTTAAGTCACAGATTTCCGCCGGTAAGGTTATGCTGACCGCATTTTTTGACCATGAAGGGCTTCTATTGGTAGACTTTAAATAGCCTGGCGTGAACATCAATGCCATCCGCTACAAAGACACTCTAGACAACCTGCATACAGCCATCAAGAATAAACGACCCGGCATGCTTTCGCGTGCTGTGATTCTGTTGCACGACAATGCTCGTCCACATGTTGCGAACATTGTGCAGGAAGCGTTAGCAAGGAAAAGGTGGGAAGTTCTGCCACACCCAGCCTACAGCATCGATCTGTCACCATGTGACTTTCATTTGTTCGGACCCTTAAACAAATCTCTAAAGGGACAACGATTCGACTCCGATGCAGACGTCAGGGCCTCGGTGACCAAATGGTTCAATAAGCAACCAAAGTCATTTTTCTCGGACGGCATCCGCCGTCTACCCAAGCAGTGGGATGCGTGTCTGATTGCCTATGGTGACTATTTCTAAAGAACCCCAGTGGGTACTTGCTTCATAACAATTGCTGTATTTAATTCTACTACTCCTGCTGATGTAACTTACATATATTTGTTATAAAGCCACTGGGACGGGTTTCATTTGAACACACCTCGTAGAAATATCTTGTTTGGTCAGACAGATGACAGCTGCATATTCTGCTTAAGACAAAACACAAACATTAAAAAAAATCATATTAAAACCCAGCGGCGTACTTACAAGTAAAGCATTTGGCACCCGTGGCGGATCTTTCCTTTGGCACACCCGTAAACAGACACGGAAATATGTATACTGTTCAAAAAAAGAAACGCATAGCTACTGAAGGCAAACACATAGCCATAATTTTGACATTCAATAACTTTTTTAATTTAATGAGTTAATTGTTCAAATTGCACACAAGAATACCTTAGGGTTCAACCAATCAATTGACAGTTGTTTTGCATCTGGGTCACGAGAGTTTTTTTAGCGTACGGGCTTTCCCGTTAGTATGGTGTGTGGCCTCCTCTTGCATCGATCAGCGACTGGCATCTCCTGGGCATAGATGCGATCAGACGTCTGATGTGGGCCTGTGGGATTGTTGCCCATTCTTCCTGGAGTGCCTGGAACAGATCACGACGATTGGCTGGAGCAACGTCTTGGCGACAAACACGTCTATGCAGCTCATCCCACAGGTGCTCTATCGGACTCATGTCTGGAGACAGGGATGGCCAGGGAAGGGTGAGAATGTTGTTGGCAGTCAGGAACTGCGTGGTCAACCGTGCACAATGGGGTCTGGCGTTGTCCTGTTGAAACACAGACCTTTGGGCAACCAAAAGTGGTAGGACATGGGGTCGAAGAATTTCATTGACGTGTCGTTGCGCATTCAAGTCTCCTTCCATGTGCACCAATTGACTCCTTCCGTTGTAACTGATCATTCCCCACACCATTGTACCTCCACCACCGTGCGGCGGAGCTTCATCAACGCAATTTTGGGCAAAACGTTCATTTCACCTACGGTAGACCCTACGCCGTCTATCATGACGCTGCAACAAAAAGAAAGATTCGTCACTAAACCAGACACGTCTCCATTGATTGTCAGCTGCCCAGGGACGATGCTGGTTGGCCCAAAGAAGTCGATTTTGGCGATGGCGGCGCGTAAGGACAGGTCCTCGGTGAGGTCGTTGTGCCCAAAGTCCAGCGTCATGCAGTCTATTCCGGACAGTTTGATCAGACACATGACGTCCTGCAGGCAATGGCTGGGCAGTTGAGGAAGCTGTTGTAAACCTGTCTCTGAGGTGACGAAGCCGAATAAAGCGATCCTCCGCTGCTGTTGTCACTCTGGGTCGTCCACTGCGATGCCGGTCTTCAACTGGGCCAGTGGCTTGGAACTGATGCCAAAGTTGACTGATGGTACTCTGATGTACGTTTAGATGCCTGGCAACCTGACTTTGACTTTCGCCTGCATGCAGTCGGCCAATAGCAATGTTCCTTAAATTTATCGTTAGAGACGCCATAAATGTCTGCTTGAAAATGAACTGGATTTTTGTGTGTGTAGCGTTATCCTTTTATAGGGTTTCAGTTGCGTAGTCAGTGAATAGTGTTCACCCCAAATTTTGTTGCTTTCACGTGCGCGCAACATGAGCTGTGGTCAAAAATTGCGTCATAAACACTATTGACCACTGCGTTGTAACGATTACAAAAACGAACGCAATTCAGGTCAACACGTGCATTTGACACTGTAAAGAACGTTTGAGGCTGGTTTTTATATACCCTAGCACCAAATTTTACTTACAAACACATAAAAACGCGCCCTCGGATAGCTATGCGTTTCTTTTTTTGAACAGTATATTATGCTTGTAAGTATATTTGTGAACAGCCAAGAACTGTCATAATGGTTTCCGATGACACCCCCTCCTGGCTGTCACGCGGGGCAAACCGTCCTCTCCCCTTCGTACGCCACTGTTAAAAACTTTTCCCATAAGAAAACGCAATCAACAAAACACTTATATACTGTTCAAAAAAAGAAACGCAACATTTTTGGTGTTACTGTTATAAAAGATATTCGATGATTGGACATCAGTCAACCTATCGACTGTGTCCATCTGGTCATTAACTTCTCGTGGTTACCTGAATTGTACTCACCTCATGATTTGTGAGGTCATGAAAGAGGTCAAGGTCAAAACAACATTTTTGACAATAACTCGTGACAGGTTCATGAGAATCCCGTGAAACTTACTGAACACAAAACTCTCTGACCATATTATTGAATGCTTATAAAAGATTGACGCTAACGAATAAATTCAGTTGAAAATTCAATGCGCAAGTATGGCTCATCTCACTACAGAACAACGACTCATCATCATTGGACGTTTACAGACTGGACAGTCACAAAGTGTAGTGGCCAGACAATTTAATGTGGTTAGAAGCACCATTAGTCGCCTTTGGAGGCATTTTCAACAAACTGGCTCAGTGGCAGACCGGCTGCACAGTGGAAGACCCAGAGTCACAACTCCTGCCGAATACCGCTTCATATGGCAGCGTCACCTCAGGAATCGACTTGTATCTGCGTCCTCCACAGTCCAGTCAATGTCAGCAGCTTGTCGAATTTGAAATCAAACGGTCAGGAGTTATTGTCAAAAATGTTGTTTTGACCTTGACCTATTTCATGACCTCACGAATAATGAGGTGAGTACAATTCAGGTAAGCACGAGAAGTTAATGACCAGGTGGACACAGTCTATAGGTTGACTGATGTCCAATCAGCGAATATCTTTTATAAAAGTAACACCAAAAATGTTGCGTTTCTTTTTTTGAACAGTATAGAAATTCAAATGGATTATTCCTACATATAAGCAGATAACATGACCTTCAAAATCTTATGCTAACTGACCTTAAGAAAATGATAGAAAACCAGTCCTAGGCTGATAGCCTTTCAAGTCATAAACACTACATTCATCATCATCAGTTCTACAACTGAATGGAAGTACATAAAACACAGAAAAAAACTTCAAATAAACACGTATTGCATCTCTCTCTCTCTCTCTCTCTCTCTCTCTCTCTCTCTCTCTCTCTCTCTCTCTCTCTCTCTCTCTCTCTCTCTTTTTCTCACTCTCTTTTTTCATGTATAGGTTAGTTCTTCCTCAAATGTCGGTGAACATGTATCTAACTTCTTCTTTGATCCATAGCCGCCGACCTTCAAAGTGGCCATCACGCCTGGTGGCGTCTTGCAGGGCAGCAACAAATTGATTCCACTTTGTTCGGTCCGCGGCCATCCTTCGTACAGTGCCCCAACTCTGGTTCATTCTTTGCATCTCGGCTTCCACAGTTCTCCGCCAGGTTGTTTTTTTAGAACAGACAGACACATGTATCTTACGGTTTGCCTTTATTTATTTATGTTTATGCCCCTGAAACATCATTTCATTGGTTGCCTTGATAATCTCTGATCGTCTGTAGGTTATTTTACAGTGTCTGCTGTAAAATTTCTGACCGTCTGTAGGTTATTTTACAGTGTCTGCTGTAAATTTTCTGACCGTCTGTAAATTGTTATTTTACATTTTCTGCTGTGAATACTTACAGCCAGGGTCGACCTTAGAGCCTTCAGCGCCCAGGGCAATTGGTTTGACATACTTAACTTCTCCACATTTGTAGCCACGAAAGTTAAACTCTACCAGAAAATAAACAAGACTGGTGAATAACATAGTAGATTTGTTTTAGATAGTTATTACTTACAAAATAAATAAACATGACAATAACTAAATAGCAGAATATTAAAAATACGGTACGTCACATTTTGGTTTTAGTGTTTCATTATAAAAAGATTTACATTACAAGCGTTGGACTGGGTGAATGGTGTCTCAGCAAAGAAAATGTGAGTTTACTGACGAAAACAAAATCTTCTCTCGCCCGCTCCACACCCCCCCCCCTTGCCCTTAGCTCCCAGGGTGGTCGCCCCTGTCGCCGTGCCCTAAGGACGGCTCTGTTACAGCCACTACTTTAAGGACACTTCTATAGTTGACATAACAACAGCCCGTTGACAAAACCAAGGACTATATTCTAACAAAGGTGTTTTTAAAATAATTTTATCATGTTTACTATAAGTTAAAAAGCTGTCCCTTCATGAATGGTATGTATTTTGAGACAGATATCTTATCGTAGATTTAAACATGGGATTTAAATAAATATTTTCGGTTTATCTCTGAGGCCAACTTCGTGGTTAGCAAAAGTCTCTCTGCCTTGTTTACTACTTTTCAATACTTCACAGACAAAAACATCGAGTGTGAAGTATTTCTTATCATGCGACGCTGATATTATCTACCACGGCCTCGGAATAGTCCGTTGCAACCGGTAAACTAGTTGTTATATTAGTTGTGGTAGTACGAATATGAAGAATATTATTAGCACTAATAGTTGTAGCAGCTGCATACATTACATCTGGAGCATTACAACAGAAGCTGTGGCAGTAATGATGATGATGATAATATTAACATCAACGGTAGTAGTAATAGGTGTGGCATTAATAGTAATGGTGATAGTAGTCCCAATACTGATAGAAGCAGCATGTATTGTAGTTTTCATTCATTTACTCCTGATAGAAGCAGCATGTATTGTAGTTTTCATTCATTTACTCCTGATAGAAGTAGCATGTATTGTAGTTTTCATTCATTTACTCCTGATAGAAGTAGCATGTATTGTAGTTTTCATTCATTTACTCGTGATAGAAGCAGCATGTATTGTAGTTTTCATTCATTTACTCCTGATAGAAGCAGCATGTATTGTAGTTTTTATTCATTTACTCCTGACAGAAGCAGCATGTATTGTAGTTTTCATTCATTTACTCCTGATAGAAGCAGCATGTATTGTAGTTTTCATTCATTTACTCCTGATAGAAGCAGCATGTATTGTAGTTTTCATTCATTTACTCCTGATAGAAGCAGCATGTATTGTAGTTTTCATTCATTTACTCCTGATAGAAGCAGCATGTATTGTAGTTTTCATTCATTTACTCCTCAGCTACCCAAAGAGCATTGGCCTTTAACAAATTTGTGCCAGATCGTCCTGTGCCAACCAGGCAAGATCGTTTCGTGTCTCCTTTATTCCTTTTAATTTTGCCTCGAGTTATTATTATTTTTTGTGTGTTCATGTGTTTTTCAGATTCCTCAATCTTTCTTACTCTGGGTATTCAAGAAAAAGGACTACCTTTTAATACTTTCAACAGATGTTCTCAATGTGAGTCCTGTCCATCGCCAGCGTATTCTTCTCAGATACTCTTCCATTAGCACCTGTCTGGTTCTTGTCATCAGTTCCAAATTTGTGATCTTGTCATACCATTTTAATCTGTCTATTCAACGCACCCATTTATGAAAGTAGGTACCTTTTTTTTTATTGCTGTTTTATTGTTCTTTATTTTTCAGAGCCTTGCTAAAGGACTGACTTGACATCTTAGCTCAAAATTATGATTGTTATAGCGTCTTCTTCTTCGCACACTCTCAGACGTCTACTTGAATGTTTTCAAAGAAAGCAGTTGTCAGCTTCAGGCTGTTAGCATCTCCATAGAAATTTTCCGAAAATGGTACTAGTGACGGCCATATATGCTTTCTCTGTTCCGCATATGTTGGGTATCTTTGAAGCAGAAGTTCAGCAGTCATTTACACCATCCTTTGCCAGTCTGTCAGCCTATTCATTGCCTGGGATGCTTCAATGAGATGGGATCCACTTTATCACAACCTTATTGTTTCGTTGACATAGTTTGTGGAGCATTACTCTTAGATCATCCAGGTCCGCATTATTCTGGCTCCTCAGCGTTGCAACTGCTGACAGTGCATCTGTGAGAAAACAACTTGTCTCTCGGTGCTTTCTTCTGTCATTAGAATCTCTGCTGCAGTTTTTAAGACATCTACCTCTGCTCTGAAGTTGCTTGAGAATTTTCCCCGTCGCCACTAACATTTTGTGTGTGTATGTACCAGTGTGTCACGGGGTTTACTCTCCTTGTTCTGCATTGATAGTCCAATAGTGGCCAAACTTCAGAGTATCTACTGAGCGTCTTCAAAGGTGTCTACCTTTCACTCAAGATTACTCTTGGCAGAGATGTGAATTGAAGAATGGTGCTTCAGTTCTAGTGAGCCTCATAGGAATTTCAAGAAATCAAGTACTACAGCTGATAGGATCTAGGTCGTGTAAACTTTTTATCTTTCCTGAACTTCTATGAGTAAGGATTTTTGCTCGTTTCGGTCAGCTCCCAACTGTTTTAATTAGTAAAATATTACTTAAATAACTCTGTTATAAGTATTCAAAATGACTGAGACATACGAGTGCAGTTCACTCAAAATGACTAAACTATAAATTTGTATATTTACAGATAACAAATTTAATAATCAGTTATCGTTAACAAATGTAAAATAAATAAGGGTGGAGTGAATTAGATAGAGTCTTTAAAATGTCCTCACAGGTGAGGGTCTGATTTGAAAAGTTTTTTATTAGAGAGTTCACTTGGCAGCTTTGAATGGGTACTTAGCTGCCAGTAAGATGTCAGTGGGTTTCTGCTCCAGCCAATGCGTGTTCTTTGCAGGTTATGGACTGGTTCACTCTCGTCACTGGTCAATTCTGGTGGCCGCAACACGTCCCTCGTAGTAGCGTGGGGTAAATGCGAAGATGGTCCAGCGTCTATTAAGATCTGTGATCTAATGTTATGCACCATCCAATGACAGAGAAGAGTTTGTGAAAGAAGCATTTTATACTAGATTGCAAGAGAATATGGATAAAATAGAAAGAAGAGACATCACAATTTTGATGGGTGACTTTAATGCAAAGATAGGCACAGTTAACACCGGCTCTGAAGAAATCTTGGGAAAACATGGGCTAGGAATGAAGAATGAAAATGGAGAACTATTCACATACTTCTGTGCTTCAAATCAACTGGCTATAGGAGGAAGCAGTCCCCACATGAGAGAATGCACAAGGCAACATGGATATCACCAGACCAAAGGACAGGAAATCAGATTGATCATATATGCATAAACAAGAATTTTAGATCATCATTGCAGGACGTAAAGGTATATAGAGGAGCAGATGTGGCATCAGATCACCATCTTTTGATAACCAAAGTAAAAATGAAACTCAAGAAATATGCAACAATGCATAGTTTTAGACAACAATTTAATTTAGGACATTTAAGAAGTAAAGAAACAAGAGACAAATTTACGGTCACAATATCCAACAAATACCAAGTGCTCCAACAGCTGGAAGATGTAGTGAATACACAAGACCGCTGGCAGCAAATCAAAACTATATGGAACGAGACATGTGAAGAAATAGTGGGGAAAAGGGAACGACAACAAAAAGCATGAACAACAACGGAATCCATCAATAAAATAAAAGACAGAAAAAACAAGAAAGCAGATTTAAATAGAAGCAAAACCAGAAATTCCAAACCCAAGGCTCAAGAAGTGTACACAAAGACGTAAGAAGAAGCATCAAAAGAGACAAGAGGAAATATATTGAGGAGTTGGCAAGAGAGGTAGAAGATGCTGCAGCCAAATGAAATATGAGAACTGTATAACGGCGCAAAAAAGCTAACAGGGAAATACAAGCAAGCAAGATGCCTCATTAAAGACAAAAATGGAAAACTGCGTAGCAATATACAAGAGCAAATGAAGAGGTGGACGGAATATTTTGAGGACCTTCTCAATAGACCAGCTCCACAAAACCCCCCAGACATCCAGCCAGCAGAAGAAGAGCTACAAATCAGCTGTGAAAGACCAACGAAGGAAGAAATAAAGAAAGCCACAAAGCTTCTAAGAGATGGAAAAGCGGCTGGATCAGATGGCATTGTACCAACAGAGACCATCAAAGCAGATATTGATACGTCTACAGAGATGTTGGTAAAGTCTGGGAAAGGGAACAGATACCAGCAGAATGGAAGGAAGGAAATCTGGTTAAGCTGCCTAAGGGAAATTTACAAGAGTGCACAGATTATAGAGGAATAACGTTACTATCACTGCCAGGAAAAGTATTAACAGGATCATGCTCGAGAGATTAAAAGAGTCCATAGACAAGAAACTACGAGATGAACAAGCAGGTTTTCGACAAAACAGGTCCTGTACAGACCAGATAGCCACTTTGCGAAAAATAGTTGAACAAAGTCTGGAATGGAATTCACCACTATACATTGGATATGTGGACTACGAAAAGGCATTTGACAGTGTATACAGAGAATCACTTTGGAAATTGATGAGACATTATGGAGTTCCCCTGAAGATCATTAATTTCATAAAGAAAACATATGAAGACATGACATGCAGAGTTCTTCATGAAGGACAACTTAAAGAACCGTTTGGGATAAGAACGGGAGTTCGACATGGATGCCTGTTGTCTCCATTTCTTTTTTTACTAGCAATAGACCGGGTTATGAAAACATCGACGATACACAACAGAAATGAAATCCAGTGGAATATGACTAAACAGATGATCTATATTTAGCTGATGACTTGGCTTTCTGTCCCTTAACAGTAATCAGATGCAGGACAACATGAAAACACTCGATGAGAGGTGTGGCGGGTATTTTTAAAGGAAGGAGACGTGACTATAGAATGAATGAGAAAATAAAAAAAGGATACCTGTATGATAATCTACGAGTTCGAAGGAACTGCCTCTCCTCGGGAAATAGTCTACTAGAAATCCTTAATGCAACGAAAATTCTAGTAACTAAACAGGATACTTTCTGGACTATAAATTCATTCTCACAAATCCTACAAAAGGACTGTGTAAAGTACATACGCATGAGAAATGCGATTTGGTGTCTAGCGACATTAACTAAAATATTCCGACCCACTAGAAGTTAGTTTAATTACGGCTCAGCCCCCAGGGTGTAGATTTATGTTTCAACAAAACAAAATACAGCCCAAATAACAGTAACAAGAAAAAATAACAACAGACTCTGTTACGTTGAATTTAAAAAGTGTATAGATTCTCAAAACTATGAAAAATTTACAAGTGAGCAATAAATGAGTGCTCTTATGTTTAGAAAAAAAACTATTGTCATCATATAGACTCGGAGATCTTTTATATGGAAGTTTTGCTGGTAAGTATTATACTCATCTCTCCAAGGACTTGAGTAGCTGTTGAGATGATTTTTGTTCTGACTCTCTTGGTTTGGTCTGTCCCAGCACTTCAGGTAATGTAAACAGTTCTATGGGCTCAGATTGTAGCAGAGATTGCTTCCCTGGATTCAGTGCACATCACAAACATGGATGGAGTAAGTCAGTCCTGCTGAATAGCTCTTCTGCTTATTGGACTATGACTCAGGTTAGAGTCACCTGGTATGACAGCCTAGAGTTGAACTCTGGTATGGGATGGTTGGTATAGTAAACATGGTTGGTAGGATATGGTTTGGTTTGGTATGGTAACCTGGTTGATAGGGTATGGTTGTTAGGGTAACCTGGTTGATAGGGTATGGTTGGTAGGTGTAACCTTTGCTACCGTATACTCGTAACCTGGTTTGTACCCTGGACCCGAAACATGGTTGAATCGCTCAACTGATTCACTACGGATTTGGTAACGATAACCCCGCTTTGGGGTTCATTACCAAGCTTCTGTTTCGTAAAACAGTGACTGTGCGAATGCCTTAAAATTTCCCTCCAAGAATTTTTCACTGGCATCTCCCGTTGACCTCTTGCGTGGCCTCATAGCAATTTCTTCTTGAGTCCCAGGGGGATCAAGTTCATCTGTATTTTAAACTGGTCCGTGTGTATTACCAAATTCTCACTGTGCAGGTGACTGCAGAGCTATGACGTATAATGGAAAAAGAGCTTACAGTAATCTGACAGTCTTTGAGACCTCATAGCGTTCTACGATTTGCTAGCAAAACCATGCATTTACAGCCTGGATCTACTCATTTGCTCGTTCTAATTCTTTTCTTTGAACATAAGCAAACGAAGTGTTTACAAACTTTCGTGACCTGCCCGTCATAACAGGTAGCGAATCAGGTTTGTTTACCTCGTCTCATCACGCGAGCTTATCTGTCAATCATACGATACCTGACAAACCGCACGTGAATAGCATAGAATCTTTTGAAGTTCGTACTCAGAAAAAGTCAGAAACCCCTGGGCTCTTTGATCATCGGAAGCGGGCATTCGTACAGCGAAGACCCGTTAGCCGTAAGAATTCTTCTGATGTCGGTTAGCAACGCTCGACGGAAGACCGATCATAAGCCTTTATCTGGGAACTCTGTTCTGATTCTCCGTTACTCACACAATAGTGCGAAAAGTAACATCATCTATAGATCAGAGAAACATAATGATATATAAACTGTGTTTTCTTAAACCTGATATCAGTGGTCACTCAGAATGTTTGGATAGTCTAAGCACGCAGTTCTAGAAACATTTCGCTAAATGTGTTAATAGCATTCGTGGGGATTTTCATTCCGATTTTCTGGTAATAGAAATTAGTGTTTACGTGTTTAAAAGAGTTAGCTTTTACCAATTAAAAGTGTTAGCTTTTACTATTATAATTCACTTTGATTTTCTAGCGTTAAAACTAGTGAAATAAAATAACGCGTTGCTATTCATACCAGATGTTCAGTTATAATGTTAATTTTAACCACACGTTCTCACACAAGAAGAGACGGTTAACTGACTGGTTTAAATACTAGGCGCGACTGACAGTGATAGAAAAGAATTCAGGTTTTATTTCATTGTGCGTATGTCACAGGCCCTGGTAACTGTCACAAGAATGCCCTTCACCACATTATAGTTTCTATTGTTGGCTCGTGTTTATGGCGTGATCGTATAGGGTTTATTTTTGGTGGTGGACAGTGGTTGGGGAAATACCAAGGTACCTCTCCTTGGTCGCACGATCTTAAATCTTTATGTTGTCTGATATGAACATTCAACTCTTACATCTTCACTCACAGGAGTCCAAAATACGACATGCATAGATACTCGATGGAAACGCAGTTTTAAAAGAAAGTCACAGATCTTTATTTGGCTTCTATCTTCACATAGGTTAGGTTCTTCTTTCTCTGTCTTCTGACCCTTAGACACTTTTTAACCTATCTAACAAGCTATGCCAATTCTAAAGCGTCTCTGGGATTACGCTTTGATTCAAGCGTTCAACATAGACCCTGGGTTTGCGTTCGAAGTCACTTTTAGGTTCTCTTCTATTCTATCGTCTATCCAATAACCAGACTCACTCTATTGTTCATCATTATTGAGTTGACCAATGATGTAATCTTACTTCAGGAGCTCAGCGGTTACCCGTTTATACTACCATTCTACCTTCTTCTTTCATCTGTTAAATCCTTCTTATGATGATGTAATTCATCTCTGAGAGCCGCGCTAGCGTAGTGGTTACAACACCGCTCTGGCGACCGGGTGATTCAGGATCAAACCCGGGCGACGGCATATGAGGATTTTTCGTCGACCGGGAATTGGACTGGATTAACTCGAGACCTGGCGAGGACATTTGAAGGAGTGTCGTCGACCAGGGATTGGCGGCTCCTGAGCCGACCCAGCTGAAATGGGTACCTCCGAAATCGGAGAGTATTTGCCTGAATGGCGAGGGACACCTGTCTCTGTTCAAGAAAAAAGGGATACTCACGTAAAATCAATGTCAGGTTAGACATTAGTAATAACCTGAGATTTCGCCTCGAGTATTAGCGGGCGTACGAAAAAAAAAAAAAAAAAAAAAAAAAAATCTCTGTAAGCAGGACAGTCATAACGGTTTAATTATCACCCTGCCTATTTCTTCCATTTGTCTTTTAGTTTCTTGACCTTTTACTTCATGGCTTGCGATGTTCCGCCCTTCTGTTCCATTCATCATCTTGTAAATCTGTGTGTCGTCATCGTTGTTCCGTATGACGTGGTGGTCTCTCGAATCCTTTCCTTTTCCCGTAACCTGCATCGAGAGTATTCTTTCCTCCTCATAGTCGGTCCATTATTCTTTATTTTTTCGTCATATCGACCCGTATGCCACTGCTCCTGTGACACGTATTTATTATAAGTGCCTATTATTTAATATCATACGACTAAACTATCAGACGCCGACCAAATTAATAGCTACTTAACGACCGGCGATAGTTTGTGATAATTGACATTGTCCGCTGGTCGTTAAGCGCGAGCAAGAGGGGGAGAGTCGCATAACTCATCTGACCTGAAAACGCAGCGCTAGCGACGGGAGATAGGGTAGGCTAAAGACACCGTGTGCCTTTTAAATTTAATCAGGACTGACGGAGTGGATAGGAGAGCGTCTTGTCTCCGTCTGTGTGCATATGTGAAGCTATATAGAATAGTAGCCTATTTCCATAAATGTTTCTTCTATATTCATAGCAGACCTGATCAAGGCCGTCCAGCTGTCTTTTTTTTTTCTTTTACTGATTTGTTAATGTTGTCTCCTTTCTTGGCTTGTGCGTCACCAATTTCATTGGTGAGCAAGTATTTGCCAACGATACACGAGAAACATTTTAACTTGTAAATTTAACTGGACTTACCAAACCCAGCAATATTTTTCAATTTTATCAGCCCACTGGATTGTGAAAAAAATAACATTTATTCACGACTTCTGACAGTCGTATTCAAGCGTAGCATCCAGAATTTACGCTGTTTCAGAATCGGCACTCTACCATAGAGCCAGCCGATAGGATTATCATCATTTATCAGTTGTAACATTTTTAGCAACCAGATGTTTCCCAATACTGGAAGTATTTTCCTCTTTTAACTGTGAACCACAAGATCACGTTTCTACATCAACTATTGGCGGTGACATTTTGTTCATCCACGAAAAACCCACACCAGATTCGGCGTTCACCTCACTAGTCTTTATTTGACAAAGGATCGACTGGGGCCAATTTGGGAAATAAACCTGACATTTTATAATAGTCAGGAAAAATTGTAATTCCAAGGGATATTTTAAAAAAAGTAGGTAAGAGTGATTGAGTGGCCACTGTATGAAAGAGAGAGTGAATATTTTTCTTTGTTACAGGGACTTTACCAAAACTGGATTTGCTTAAACCTGGGTAGCCTATAGTAGGAACTTGTTTACTTTACTGTCTACTCTGTATCATTGTGCAAACCTTCGACCTTTGGGTTATTGACGTTTTGGGTTCTTTTCTCCTTAAGGGAAAGGCACATTTATTCTGCTATTTTATATGTATGTAACTTTGATTTGTTTATTTGATCTTTCTTTAGATATTTGATGTTGTCAAGTTTAAATGATAATAAACAACAAAAGAAACTTAACATTGTGTGTACAAAACTTTCTCTCCTGGTTGCAATTCTCTCTCTTTCGCTGCTTTGTTGTATATTTTAGCGTGCTTCATGCGTGCGCGCTTAAAGTTGGTTGTTGCTAGTTGTAACCGTTCCTTTAGTTCAGATACGTACTTGAATGCTGAGACGACTGTCTCATCAGCCTTCTGGTCTGTCAGTGACCGTAGTAAGGCTTCCAGCGGGCCCTTACCCCTGTACTGTAGTACTTTCTGCTGGTACCACCAATAACCATGATAAAGAATAGAAACGAAACGCTCTTCTGAGTATTGCGTTTCCCGACACATACTTATGTGTCCCCTTTCTTCTATTCTATCATCCCATTTATCTCAGAATTTACCATCGATGAGATTTAAATTTAATCCCTCGGGATAAAACTTTTTTTACATTTAAATAGAATAGTTTTAGCTTTACATTACATTTAAATGAAACGGTTAATACCTCAGATAGAATATGTTTACATTTATATTTCTGTGATAGGAAAGGGAGAGAACTGGGATAGGAATATGTAAGAATAATTTATGAGTAAGGGGACTTAGTTTTAGGTCAAGATTGTGTCACGAGAAACCCGTGGGGGAAGTAAAGAGTTGAGAACACTCTTCAATGGTCGTCAGCTGAGAGCAGGTTAGAAATTAGACTAACCGTACGACCTTCTACCCTGTTATGGACAGCTGAGGTGCCATGTTGCTTATGGTATTGCTGCAGTGTGCAGAGAAGAAGAGAAGAAGACTGATGCAAGATATTTCCATAACAAATAGTTTTTCATGTCGAGCTGTGTCCAGCAGATATCGCCAGCAGTTTTATTCTGGTATGTTAACACTCGTGTAATTAGCAGAGAGCAGATAGACAAGGACAAGTGTTAAAGCAGTGGTCCAGCGTCGGACGTATAGGGCAGGTAGTACAAAGAATAGTTTATAGCTACGAAGAAATTACCAGCACTGGTGGTGACCCAGACAATACTTCGAAACAAATTTAATAGATGGAGAACAGCCCATTAATCAGTAGTGATGTGTAGTAGTGATGGGTGGATAGAATAACAAGGTAGACAGCAGAGATCCTGAGCTAATCAAGAGATAATAACATTAGTTCCTGACCAGTGCAGTACGTGATGTAGGAGTGTCATCTATGAAGTCTCATATGTATATTTATTGATAATCAGGCTCTGAGGTAGCCAAGTTGTGAATATGTTCCTTGACAACTAATAAAGAACTTTGGTGTCAGCTCTGAGTCGTCAAGTCCTTCCAAGTATTATATTTATCAGATAATTTGATCTCATTCAGTGGTCATAGGAACAAGGTAGGCCACAAAGGTACGGCGCCTACAATTACAGCCAGTGAATATAAGACAAGGGTACACTAAGATGAGAACATACACAAGAGTCAACGTAACAACAATCACACAAGCAAAAGAACCTGGGTTAGAAGTTGGGTTGAGAACACTGGCTAACAAAAAAAAATTTTTTTTCTTTCTCTAACATTTCTATGTTTTTCTGGTCAATTTTAATGCGCTGTTTTTAAATCTGCAAACCGTTTTTCTCTATCAGATCGGGATCTCTAGAAATACGCAATTGAAGTTTTTTTAACAACACATACAGTATTACAACATCATTCGTACAAGAAGTACAACAGTTATGTAGGCTTGAATTTCTTTGCAGTCGACTTTCGTCGGTGAATGACATGTGGTACATCGCGATGAAGCATCCAACAATAATCGGCAAACATGGTCACACTCCACCGTCCTTGATAATGTGACTCCATTATGGCGATATCTTGATGGAATCGTTCTCCATGTTCATCGCTGACCTCGCCAAGGTTGTCAGGGAAAAAGTCAAGATGCGAATCGAGCAAATGGATTTTGAGGGACATGTTACAGCCCATAACTCTGTATGCATCTATGCACTGCTTAACAATATGCACATAGTCGACAGATTTGTGATTTCCCAGAAAGTTATCGACGATCGATTCGAATGCCATCCATGCGCGAAGTTCACTACCATGTAACAAGTTCTCGAATTGTTTGTCTGCAATAACTTTCCTAATCTGAGGTCCTACAAAGATACCTTCTTTATCTTTGCATCGCTAACTTGCGGAAACTTTTCTTGAAGAAAAGTGAAAGCTTTGCTCGTTTTATCTAACGCTTTTACGAAATTCTTCATGAGCCCCAACTTTATATGTAACGGTGGTAAACATGATGCTGTCTTTGTTAACTAATGACTCGTGTATTACATTTTTATGCCCGAGCTGCATATGATCCCTGATAGGCCACACCTTTCTTGCATAATGTTCCTGTCTGTTGCGGCTGTCCCATTCACATAGGAAGCAACAAAATTTAGTATATCCAGTCTGCATGCCCGTGAGAATTGCAATGACCTTTAGGTCTCCACAAATCCGCCATTGGTAGTCATTGTACTTTATTTTTGCCAAAAGTATAGCCATATTGTCATAAGTTTCTTTCATATGAACAGAGTAGGCGACTGGAATTGATGAAAATAAATTTCCGTTATGCAATAACACGGCTTTTAGACTAGTCTTGGAAGAGGCGATGAAAAGTCGCCATTCGTTGACTATGTGCTCATGACCGAGGTGCACCATTAGACCGTTTACATCTTTGCAATAGCAAATGTCATCATCCATCTCAAAGTATTGAACAAGTTCTCTGTGTCTATGACGAAATTTAGGTATTGGAGTATTGGGTGCTAAAAGATTCCATTCTTTGAGTTGCGAACCGAGTAATTCCGCTTGTCCTTTGGTAAGAGCGAGATCACGTATTAGATCTGAAAGTTCTGAATGGTTAATTAAGTGAATACGATCATTCACCGGTATATAATCCGAGTCAGAATTAGTTTCTAAAGCAGGTAAACTATCACTTTCTGGTGGTTCATTCACGTCCAACGGATATTGTTCTGGTGGAACTGGGATCGGACACGTGATTGGATCATGAGGCACTGGTTTCGAAACCGATTCAATATTTGGATAAACCACAGACTTTCTAGTTTTAAAAGTGAAACCATGGATATTTGTCAAGCAGAAGTAACAATCAGTAGCGTGATTTGTCGGTTCACGCCATATTACTGGCACTCCAAAAGGCATCGACTTATGCTTCGGCGATTTTCGTAACCAGCCTGCCAATGTATTTGCACAAGTCGAACAAACTGCATTTGGCTTCCAAGATTTATTTGCATCATCAACTTTCGAATCGAAATAAAGTTCATATGCTTTCTTTAGTAATGGTGTAACGTTTTTCTGGTGAACACGATCGGTAAAATATCCGCACACGTAACAGAACAGATCAGCCGAATTTCTACAACTTCTAGAAGCCATATTTCGCTCAGAATTATTTCAAAATACAGTAACTATTTGAAAAATAGCGTAACATATGTCATGCATCTTTTAGCAGTATAAAAAGTAGAATTATTTTGCATTTTACTAATTTTTAATAAGTTATATAGTAAAAATTAAACGGAGCAAATAACGGTTTCCCAAAAATATATTTATTCACAAATATCTTAAGAACCCGATGTGATAGAGATAAACGGATTTCAGATTTGAAATCAGCGCAAGAAACTGACCTAAGAACACTTATTCTTATATAAGAAAGAAAAATGTTGTTTGTCAGTGGAATCAATGAAACTATCACACATTAGCGTTTATAGTGCCAGTGACCACTTGTGGGAAGATTACGTGTGTTACAAAACAGTGTACTTATCAAAACACAGGCGATTGAAAAAACAACGTCGAGAAGCATGAATTCAAGTCAACAGTGAAGAAAACAAGACAGTTACGTGCCGAGACATATGAAGAGCAGCCGATCGTGACGAGGTCAACGAAGGAACTAAAGTCAACGGTGACGAAGACAATTTTCTTTATAACTTAATTCCACAGTCGGGTATGGGTCAAACATCATCACACCAGAGTGATCCTTCTATGAACAGTGTAACAAGTATCAACAACAGCCGCTAATAACACAGAAAACAACAGGGAAGAAAGAAAGAAACAAAAACAGTATGCACACTCAAGTCAGCAGTCCAGAAAAAAGAAACATTCATCAGGAACCTACGTCCAGATACAGTGTAGTTAGTTAGTTATAATTAGGTAGAATTATTGTTTGTATACAACTTTGAACCTATTCGTGTATTATAATTTCCTTCATATTCTTGGTATAGAAATTTGCTGTGAATAATAATTGTTTTGTTACAACATCAAGATAATTAACCAGAGAAATTTTTTTCAGAGCCCCAAGAAGCCCCACTAACATAATTTTTTATTATTTTCAGGGCTATAAATGGGACAACAGACAGACGGTAGTAGGCGTATTACGCCAGGTATCTGAGCCATTGGGTAGGGTAGACAAAAACAGCAAACTTGCCAATGTCAAAGGGAATGTTGATACGTTTTCAGGTAAATCTACTGAATGTAAGACCTGGCTCTTACAAATAGAGAGATATTCGTTATCAGTTCAGGCCTCAGACAATGAAAAGAGATTGTTAGCTTTTCTTACTTGCACACACTTAGCAGCAGATTTCATTAGAAGAAGGTTAGACACAGTGCCAGAGGAATCATGGCAAGATTTCAAACAGGAATTGGTGAAGAGATATGGAGAATTACAAGATATACACCTAGGATGGCAGAAACTTAGAAAGATAAAACAAAGCAAAGAAGAAACGATACAGATGTATACTGACAGAATGTTTAACATCATTGAAGATGTATTTCCAGCTGAAACAATAGACAGACAAGGAATAGATGACCATTTGATCGGTATCTTCGTACACGGATTATATAGTGATGCCATCAAACTCCACTTAATAAGGAAAGATCATAAGACGTTAAAAGACACTATGGCTTCTGCCATTGCAGAAGAAAACATAAGGAGAAGGTTTGAGTTGAGAGTAGAACAGGCAAGGGTTGATGAAGAGGAGCCAATGGAGATAGATAATGTCGGTCGAGGAAATGGTCATGGAAGGAGACAACAAACAGGTCGCCGATGGGTGCAAGATATGGAATGCTATAACTGTCATCAGCGGGGACACAGAGCTAGCGTGTGTACATGGAGACCACCACGCAGGTATCAAAGCAATAAGGCTACACATATGGGTAGTTATCATGGTCCATGACTGGCTATGTGTAGGGACAGGTACGACACCTGTTGTCAACCTCAATACACACACACACAAGGAGCACACTCATGCACGCACCGCACGAGGGCTTTCGATACACCTCGTTACAGTAGATACAGTTGTCAGGGAAAAGGCAGACCTACTCACATGAGAGAGAGTGACAGGAATAGGGTGATAAATAGGTCACAGGAGAATAAGCAGGTACATATAGAAGGAGGACCAAGGATAAGGAAACAGAATAGAGATATATAAACAGTGAACGAAACGTACCATACAGATCCGAGTTCGTGTTTGATAACAATAGGTGACAGAAAAATCAGAAGTCTCTTGGATTCAGGCGCTAGTGTTAGCTTATTAAGATTTGGGTTGTATAAACAGCTACGTCAGCCACCCAAATTGGAAAAAAACACGCATGCAACTCACGTCAGTGTCAGGTGAAAGGTTAAAGGTGATGGGAATGTCAACGTTACGGTTTAGCATTGGAAAGAAGTCGTTGATGCAAACTTTTGTTATAGTGAAAGGTATGTCACGGAATTGCATATTAGGCAGAGATTTTATGAAGAAATACAGCGTCAGATTGTACTTTGACATACAGAAGCTAAGGATTCAGGATGAGTACATTGACATGCAAGATGATATGCATATCGCATCTGTGATAAGATTACAGAAACCGATTACTTTACGTCCGAATACGGTGAACATAGTCACAGGAAAAATTAAGAGGTCACCATATTATAAAATTGGACAGACGGTCAGAACAGTGGAATTCCATGATGCAGACATAGCTGATGAACCGTGCATAAACATGACGGAGGGGATAGTAATGATAGGAAACAAGTCTCAATTTCCAGTTATGCTACTCAACACAGCAGCAAAGCATGTCACGATACCAAGAGGATTCATTGTGGGGAGAGTACAACACATGTCACACACTGAAGGCAGCAGACAAGGACAGGATAAATACAACGAAATGAAAGATAGATATGATGGTATCCGAGATAGGAAAACATACACAAGGAGGGGTAACCAACAGTTAAGACGGGATTATATGAATACCAGTAATTGTCTAGCGTGTAGAGAACAGGAACGCATGTGGAGGGAAAGAAGATGGAGCCATAGAATCAACAATTACAGGGAAAGAAGATGGAGAAACAATTGTCACAGACCGTACTACACATCCAATCGAGTACATAGGATAGAAATGGTTCAAGGAAGGGGGCGACAACCTTACTTCGGAGATAGACATACCAATAGGAAGTTATATGAGACTGGAACCGGTCAACAAAGAGATGGAATGCAGGGACGGAATATACAACAGGATAACATGAAGGATGGGATGAAAGAAATTAAGTCACAGATACGGACAGACCCCCAAAACAAAAGAAGATTACAATACTTTATCACGAAACATCATGATGTATTTGCGTTAAATGACATAGAACTTGGAAGAACTAATACAGTCCAGATGGAAATAGAAACAACGACGGACAAACCTATTAGCATGAAACCATACCGTACGCCGCTAAAGAACGAACGAACGAACGAACGAACTTTATTTTCAAAGGGTTAAGAATTGGGCACGCAGGCCCGTCTGACATTCTGCCCTTCCTCTCTCTCTCATCATGTATACTGTATCCTTTCATCCTCACATTTACTTTAAGCATTATTAAGGCATTTATCATTATAAAAGTAATATAACATCAAACATTTGCAATAATCATCATAATTAAAGTATGTTTTTAAAATAAATAAAGATAGATAGATAGATAGATAGATAGATAGATAGATAGATAGATAGATAGACAGACAGACAGACAGACAGACAGACAGACAGACAGACAGACAGACAGACAGACAGATAGATAGATAGATAGATAGATAGATAGATAGATAGATAGATAGATAGATAGATAGATAACGAACGAACGAACGAACAAACTATATTTTCAAAGGATTAAGAATTGGGCACGCAGGCCCGTCTTACATTCTGCCCTTCTTCTCTCTGTCATCTTACATACCGTATCCTTTCAATAGCACATGTATTTTTAGCATTATTTAAGCGTACAAAATTATCGAGGTAAAATAATAACATACATTTGTAACATACAGACATAATCAAATTTAAGGGGGGGAAAAATTATTAATTAAAATAGATGAACAAAAATTAATACCTTTAAAAAAAAAAAAAAAAAAAAAAAAAAAAAAAACAAAAAAAAACAATCAAAACAATTCATACAGTAAATAAGACATAATTAGAAACGTAATCAGATAATGGTGGCATATAATAAGAACTCGTGACAATTTGGAAATCTGCTGAAATAGCTGGGACTTCATGTGTTGTCAGCGTATGCGGAAAATGTTCCCACAGGTGAGCAACTTTGAGTCCCAAGCAGATACTGCCACAGGGAGTGAATTGTCGACGCCTCCACTACACGAGATCCAGTTTTATGACCTATGCTCCTTAGGGAGGTAAAGGGTATTGACTGAAAGATGAGAATCATGCATATAGGCCCGTCTTGCATTTATCCCTTCCTCTTACTCATCTTTTATTGCTAGGTATCCAGACATTCTCCAGCATACTTAAGGTATTAGTTCAGAGGCGATGCAACATTATAAGTAGTATAAAAGCATACATTACAGTATCTGATTACAATTAAGAAGTAAGGTATATTAAAATGAAAAACTAGATCATCAATAGACAAGTAGTAGAACAAGCGATACAGGACATGTTACAGGCAGGAATAATCGAACGGTCCAGGTCAGAGTGGGCATCGCCGATAGTCATAGTTGAGAAGAAAGACGGAACCAACAGGTTTTGTGGCGACTACCGGGCATTAAATAAGATTACAAAAACGATATCGTATCAGATGCCTAGAATAGATGACATATTAGCAACACTGGGGAAGTCACGATGGTTCACAACCTTAGATGCGAGGTCAGGATTCTGGTGCATCCCAATGTCACTAGACGCCAAAAGGAAGAGCACTTTTTGCACACATGTTGGCACGTTTGCATGAAACGTGATGCCTTTCGGACTAAAGGGCAGCCCGACGACATATATGGCATTAATGAACGAAGTGCTTCAAGGGATGCAAGCATTCGCCACAGCATACATTGATGATATACTGGTACATACGACGGGGTCAATGGAAGATCATCTATACCACGTAGAGAAAGTATTTAATAGATTACGACATCACAATGTTAAACTCAAGTTGAGCAAATGCAACTTCTTACAGCAAGAGATTAAATACATAGGGTTTGTAATCAATAGGCAAGGCATTAGGCCAGATGAAGAGAAAGTGCGAGCCATCAGACAAATACCAGCACCATCGAATGTCCGCCAAACGAGAGGATTCTTAGGAACATGCGAGTATTTTCGGAACCACATCGTAAATTTTTCACAAGCAGCGAAACCCTTGAAAAGCCTCACAACGAAATTTGCCAGGTTCAAATTGACACAAGACTGCCAGAGAGCTTTCGAGAACCTCAAGAACGCATTAACAGAAATCCCATATCTAGCACATCCAGACCCGAATAGGGAAATGATATTATATACTGATGCGTCAGATACGGTGATAGGGGCATGCTAAGTACAACCGGCAAAGGAAGATGAGGAACCGGTTTTGAAGAACGTGAGAAACGAGAAACCTCTAGTATTTCTATCACATGCGCTGAGCAAAACGCAGCGGAAATGGCCTACCATAGAGAAAGAGGCGTTTGCCATCCACTATTCAGTTCAGAAATTGGACTTTTACCTAAGGGGAATGACGGTTAAAACAGACCATCAGCCACTAGTGATATGGTTAACTAAAGCGAAAGATCAGCCAAGGAAATTGCAAACGTGTGCGTTGAACTTACAAAGCTATAACATGAAAATAGAATACATCAAAGGTACCCACAATACGTGCGCGGATCTATTGTCAAGAATACCGTACCAGAATGGGAGGACAATAGAAGGGGATGATACGCCGGAGATAGATGATCGTTTCAAACAGATCAACATAATAAATTCAAATAGAATGGATACACAGTCAATATCAGGAACGGATGAGGATCAGTCAGAAGAAGATCCACAACTGAGAGTTATCGACTTCAAGAAGGAGCAGGACAAAGATCCAGAGATTAGGCAGATGAAAAGGAAAATATGGAATGAAGATAAAGAGGCAAAGAACTTTAGGATAAACCCTCTGGACAATGTGACGAAATACATTAACCCGAAAGGAGATGGTTTGCCGAAGAAATATATTCCAAAATATCTTGTAAGGAAAGTACTCAAAGCTTATCATGACAATAACGGTCATATGGGGAGAGACAAGACGTTGGACGTCATTAAAAAGAGATATTATTGGCACATGATAAATAGTGATATAGTATCTTATGTGGACCAGTGCATCACATGTAAATCACGGAACTTGAGAGCATTGAAGTATCCCACACAAGAGATGGATACGCCAAATTATACGATGGAGAAGATCAGCATGGACATATCTGGACCTTACCCAACTACATTAATGGGGAATAAATACATACTACATATAATGGATACGCTATCAGGTTGGCCAGAATCTTATCCACTCAGCGAAGCTACGGCTAACAACATATTGCAAATTATAACTAGGGAATTTATCCTTCGACACGGATGTTCTTTTTTCATACTTACGGACAATGGCAAGGTGTTTACAGGAACAGAGTTCCAGAAATTTGTAGATCAGTGGAACATTAAACATATTAGAACTTCTGTTTATCGGCCCCAGGGAAATGGAAAGAACGAACGCCTCCATTCCACCTTACATAACATCATGGCGAAGGAAGTAGAAGGAAAACCGCAATATTGGGATCTGTATTTACCGCAGGCACTAGAAGTAGTCCGTATGAACACTAGTGAAACTACAAAAATGTCGCCGTTTTATATGATGTACGGCAGGGAACCAGTGATGCCAATGGACACTATACTGCAGCCAAGGAGGAAATATATGGGAGAGGACCCCATGGAAATACTAGTCCGGGAAAAGCACAGAGCACACACCTTAGCACAAAGGAACATTAAGAAAGATTTTGAAAAGAGGCAAAGGAATGCGGATAAAAATGCAGTTGCACAGGAATTCAAGCCGGGAGACGTAGTGTTCTATAGGAAACCCGTCTAGGAGTGGAAAACTAGACCAGAACTGGATTCCGAAATGGCAGGTGTTACGACGCCTTTCAGAAACAACATATCAAATATGGAAACAAGATCAAAATAAAACCATCAAGGCGCATATACAACATCTAAGGTTACAAACACAGAAACATATAGACATACCAACGCAGGAACAGAACAAGAGGAAGACCCATTATGTAGTGGTACCAGAGGACACAGATGAGGCTACATCAGAAGAAAGTTCTCCAGAAGAGTCATACACACCAAGAGCAGGTGGAAGTCGTATAGTCACTAGAGCGGAGATACATTCACAACCTAAAAACCCAAACCAAAGATCTGGAATTTTTAACGATTCACAGAACAAACAGGAGAGAGGAAGAGAGAAAGATGGGGAGGACAAACAGGATACAGAGAGGAATAGACAGAGAAAGCAGACAGAGGTGGAAATAAAAGAAGAAGAGGAAGATGTACAGAGTGATCAGGAGGAACGTCGGGGAGAGGAAAGGTTGACAGAACATTACCAGAAGAATTAAGGAGGTTGAAAAATGTAAGAGATAACTCGAAGAGCGAAGAGGACATTCCGCTCATGGAATATGTACAGAGATTGCAAGAGAGAGAAAATAGATTAGCAGAGCAAGAGAAACAATTACGACAGTTGCAGGAAGCGGAGAGGCAACAAGAAAATCAGCAGGAAGAAGAAGAGATGGAGGGAAATGGACAAACAGATGATCAGGAGGACAGGGCGAGAGACATTAGACGTGGAAAGAAGAGATATTATACGTCATCCGACGATTCGTCAGAATACAATATGCAACTCGCGAAGATAAGAAATACAGCACAAATGCAGGTACGCCCGAAGTGGAGAGACAGACACAGGGAAATACAAGAGGACGATAGACCGACACGAGGAAAGGGTCGGAAAACGATTAATTATATAGAAAATAGGAGCAGACAGAGAAGGACTCAAGAAGAGGTATCGATGTCAAGTGACTCAGACAGTAAGTTGTCTGAGGAGAGTGACGAGCGTCACAGACATAGCAAATGGAGATCTCATAGATGCGAGATAGAGGAAGGGAGTACACAAAAGACGAAAAGATGTGGGTCGTCTACAGACAAATCATCAGATTATAGAAGACGCCTTGAAAATTTGAGACAAGTAGAACAGGTGGATGTGAGATCGAAGAGTAGAGATACTATGGAGGCAAGTAGGGAGACGGGTCGAAGAGAATACCGACCCAAGACTAGAGGCAGCAGGGAATATAGGAGAAATAGTGGTATAGAAAGAAGAAGTAAAACAGATCGAGGGGATTTCCGATCTAAGAGCCGAGATAGGCTGAGAAATAGAAGTGATGATAGAAGAGATACGGGTCGAAGGAAATACCGATCCAAGAGTCCATAGAGACAAGATACACAGAGAAATAGAACGCATACGGATCGAAGGGGTTACCGATCCAACTGCCGAGAAGCTAAGAAGGAGGAGACAAATAGAAGCAGTAGTAGAAGTAGAGAAACTACTAAGGATCGAAGGAGATACCGATCTAGTAGTAGAGAGGAGTCAAGGACGAGAAATAAGGATGGAGAAGGTACAAGTAGAGGTCAAGCTAGCAACGAGGTAAAGAGTAGAGAACCTCAGGGAAACTCAGGGAAAATGAGAGATGAAACAGTAGAAGAGAAACCGAGGCAAATGGTTGAAGAAGTAAAGAGTAGAGAGGTTGAGAGAAATTCTGGAGATACGAGAGATGGAGAGGTAGAGAGGAAGCAAAGTGTTGAAGAAGTCAGAAGAGGGCAGGAAACACAAAGTATCGAGAAACAGATAGCGTTAGAGACACATAGAGCCAGAGAGGCTAGGATGATGAAGATGTTAGAGTTGATGAGTGAGATGAAGTAGAAGAGGGAGGAGGAGGCTATGTGAGGAGACACATAGCATTTATACGGGATAAGATGGCGGCGGTTGCTGGTCTTAAGGAGACAAGTATGATTGGTCTATACCGCACATATGAGGTAAACTGGGTACACCTGACCAATAGGGTACTGCAGTACAGGAGGAGATGAGTAAAAAAGAGTTAAGAGAAAGGAAGTAGATGTAGTATGGGCGAAATTATAGGAAAAGCCGTGGTGACGACGGTAATAATAATGAAGATAGAGATATGGAGAAATAAGTGATGGTGAGAAATATTTGGAGATGAATAGAGAGTTATGATTGAGAAATTGGGGAGTACAGTTCCAATGAGGGAACAAGAGGTAGAGGAGATAAATTGGAGAAATGGGAGAAGGAGAGAAGTAGAAAATTGCAGCGGGAGTCTAGTTGTGGGGAAACTAGATGCAATCAGTTTACGCTGAACATATTAAGAAGCTGAGTAGATCTGAAGAATAATTAAGACTCGAGTGTAGAGAAGTCAGAGCAGAGGCCATGGGAGATTTGCGATAATAGTAGAGAAAGAAAAGACATGGGTAATGTCAGAAGAGATGAGGGGAAGGAAAATGGTGAAGATAAACTAGGAGGAAAATGGCGAGTATGGGAGAATTGAGAAGCTTGGAGTATGGGAGAAATAAGCAGCCAGGATAAAGGTAGAAAAAAAGGTTAGAGATCGGAGAAGTCATAGGGGGATGACAGACAAGAGTATTTAGGGATACTGTTCCAGATGGAACGAATATAGTGAATAAGGGAGGAAGAGATGGCAGAGACAATGAAGTTTTGCGAAACCATAGAGATATAACAGAGAGATACATGGAAGGTACACATAAGTATGTTGGGAGAAGCCATATGTAAATGGCAGAAATATAGAGAAAGGTTCTAGAAGTAACCAAAATGTAACGAACATATAACGGAGGAATTATAAGGGAGACGACAAGAGGTGAATGTGAGTTCTGGACTGAACTAATATAGTAAGAGAAGGTTTAAGAAAAAGGGCAGAATGTTATGAGGAACAAAAGAGTAGGGAAGAAAGAGATTGAAATACACGAATACGGAAAGCAGGACAGATGAGTGCACTGGCACGTGAGGATAAAGAAATAGAAAGAAGATTAAAGAGTTAGGAATAGATAGACGATACGGAAACGCAAGTAGTTCGTATTAGGGGACCACACAAGGTATTTTTAGGTCCAAAAGATAGGTGGAAGTTTATCCAGGGGGGATAGCAATAATAAAGAATCAGTGATACCATGATGTTTAAATGGGTCACAAACGATTGTATATATTATAAATTGAGGGTAACAGGCAGTTACAGTATATTGTGTGAAAACGTGTTAACTACAGAAAAAGTAAATAAGAAAGTGAGTACGAGTATGATGATGCTCGGTAGGTCATGATGGAATGACTTACAATGGTAGACAAATAGATTTGGATAGGACAGCTAATGTAAAAAAAAAAAAATTTTGAGCTCAGAAGCAAAATAGGGAAGGGTGAGGTTCAGAGTGAAAATGGAGTGTGAAAGATATAATAAATTGTGGATGAAAGAAGTGTACAAGGTATAAATAGGTCACAGTTAGTAGTGATTACAGATTATGTTTTGTGGTCAGCATCATATGGTTACAATATGATGAGGTAGTAGGAAGATGATGATGAACACATAATAGATTACTCCATGTGAGTAGAATGATGATATATATTTGATTTAAGTGTTTATGTATTGTAGTACTGGTCAAGGAAGTAGACATATTACGTTTTAGGGTAGAGGTAGGTGTAGTAATTAAGGGGAGAGAAAAATTTGTCCTCAGGGACAAATCTTTTTTTAGGATAGGGGAGGTAATGTGATAAGAAAGGGAGAGAACTGGGATAGGAATATGTAAGAATAATTTATGAGTAGGGGGACTTAGTTTTAGGTCAAGATTGTGTCACGAGAAACCCGTGGGGGAAGTAAAGAGTTGAGAACACTCTTCAATGGTCGTCAGCTGAGAGCAGGTTAGAAATTAGACTAACCGTACGAACATCTACCCTGTTATGGACAGCTGAGGTGCCATGTTTCTTATGGTACTGCTGCAGTGTGCAGAGAAGAAGAGAAGAAGACTGATGCAAGATATTTCCATAACAAATAGTTTTTCATGTCGAGCTGTGTCCAGCATATATCGCCAGCAGTTTTATTCTGGTATGTAAACACTCGTGTAATTAGCAGAGAGCAGATAGACAAGGACAAGTGTTAAAGCAGTGGTCCAGCGTCGGACGTATAGGGCAGGTAGTACAAAGAATAGTTTATAGCTACGAAGAAATTACCAGCACTGGTGGTGACCCAGACAATACTTCGAAACAAATTTAATAGATGGAGAACAGCCCATTAATCAGTAGTGATGTGTAGTAGTGATGGGTGGATAGAATAACAAAGTAGACAGCAGAGATCCTGAGCTAATCAAGAGATAATAGCATTAGTTCCTGACCAGTGCAGTATGTGATGTAGGAGTGTCATCAATGAAGTCTCATATGTATATTTATTGATAATCAGTCTCTGAGGTAGCCAAGTAGTGAATATGTTCCTTGACAACTAATAAAGAACGTTGGTGTCAGCTCTGAGTCGTCAAGTCCTTCCAAGTATTATATTTGTCAGCTAATTTGATCTCATTCAGTGGTCATAGGAACAAGGTAGGCCACAAAGGTACGGTGCCTACAATTACAGCCAGTGAACATAAGACAAGGGTACACTAAGTTGAGAACATACACAAGGGTCAACGTAACAGCAATCACACAAGCAAAAGAACCTGGGTTAGAAGTTGGGTTGAGAATCAATGAAACTATCACATATTCACTGATTGAAAAGTGTTCCCAATATAAATTGAATATGTTTTCATTTATGTTTACACTGATTTGAAAAGTTTGAAACTTCTGTTGATTTTAAAGTGCATATGTTAACATCGACATTTACAATGGTTTGAAACTGTAAGGATGTACATCATTTCTTTCATCTTTTCCTCCCTGTTACATATGGAACCTATGACTACTTTATGCTTTTAGTTCTCTTTACGAAACTAGCAATAAAGCAATCACCAGCCCTTGGCAGTGGTGGTTCAAGAAATCATCGTTCTATACGCTGAAGTTGCCAGCCTCAAATAACTAGGACATCCACTAGCGAGTTTCACATATAAATATTCACATGGTAATATTTATATATTTGGAACTGAAAATATACAGGGAAAAGACAAAGTTTACGAGAATAAATGGAGGAAATTATAACAAGGTTGAACTTTAAAAAACCCACTAAAAGATGTAGTATAGAAATATCTTGAAAGTAATATAGACAAAGTTAGAGGGACAGACAGTGATATCAAAATAAGAATACAAAAAACAAAAGGGGCTTTCATTGCATTGGGAAACATATAGAGAACAAGAGAAATCAAGTCCAACACGAAAATAAGAATCTTCAACTCAAATGTGAAGTCAGTCCTATTGTATGGCTCTGAGATGTGGAGAGCAACAAAAACAACAACCAAAAAAGCTACAGACTTTTATAAACGGGTGCTTGCGTAGAATAGAAGGACAAAGTCACAAATGTGGAATTGATGACAAGAACCAGACCGGTGCCAGTGGAACAAGAGTTGAGAAGAAGACGCTGGCGATGGATAGGACACACACTGAGGAAACCTGTTGATAACATTACAAGGTAGTTCTTGTTCAGGAATCCACAGGGAAATAGAGACAGAGATAAACAAAAAACACATGGAGAAGAGAGCTGGATACACAGATGAAAATGATGAGGAAAACATGGAAAGAACTTGAGCAGATGGCACGGGACAGGAAGACGTGGCATGTGTTTGTTGAAGGTCTATGCTTCTTGGGGAGCTAAAGGGTATTGAATATATATATATATATATATATATATATATATATATATATATATATATATATATATATATATATATATATATATATATATATATATATATATATATATACGTCACGGCGCTATTTCGCAGTGCATCTTTTGTACGAAAAGTCAACCGGCCGACGCCGGACTAGTCGAACCGGTGAGTCATGTGACTACCGGAGGTCGGGAAATAGGCCCAAGTTTTGTCAGTGAGAATCTAGCCATCGTCCTGGTAGGACGCATATATTTCCCTTTGCCAGCAAGCTAGCTGTGAAGTTCATGTGTTGGACTATTTGTGCTGAGTACTTGCCATATTTCGATCTCGGTGGATAATGACGTGTAATTCTAGTGCGGTATAGTATCTAGTGGGTATTTTCTACAGGCCGTAGATTTATAAGTTGACAATGATTTGAGTATGTCTTTGTCACAGTTTTGCCGCTCAAGGTGAGCAATATTCATTGCAGTGTTTTTTCCAATATAAGTCGTACTGTCGTGTATGATACTGATAGTTTAATTGTTAAGGCAAGTTACATCGTATTTGATGCGTTTGTTGGCCGTATGAGGCCTTTTTTAGTGTGCATAGTATTAAAGGGAATTTCCTGTTAAAGGTGTTATTTCTTTTGTCAGCCATTGTGGTTTGGTTGTACCCTTAGAAGAACGAGTCTTTACTAATTATTACAGATGGCTACTGTGTGTATGTGTCGAAACAAT
Source organism: Oreohelix idahoensis (assembly GCA_024509875.1). Taxonomy (NCBI): domain Eukaryota; kingdom Metazoa; phylum Mollusca; class Gastropoda; order Stylommatophora; family Oreohelicidae; genus Oreohelix; species Oreohelix idahoensis. The sequence goes on along the minus strand of JAMPIV010016814.1, from coordinate 103,764 downwards.
GCTTCGAAACAGCAGAATGTCCGAAAGATTCGACACACAGCCTGCTTGTTGTTTCGAAGCAGTTTCAGTTCCTGTCTGTCTCGCTGTTTTGCAGAGACACACTGTCTCACTGTCTCATCATCCGTGGGCCTTTGTAAAATTTGAGTGAACCGTTCGGAACATTAGTATGGAAAATCAAACATGTCATATTTTTCAGGGATGTGTTATGATGACTTGATTTTACAAGTGATATTATTTTTGCTGAGAAGTTATAGACACTGGAAATTGTGTCAGTGCTGCAGTTGTCAATGTTTTAGGCACTATGTTAAAGTTGAAAGTGTCCGTGTGTTCGTATAAATGTAATGGACACTTTATTAGCTCTGCTGATATCTGTGTACTCGGTGTGGATTTGAATCATTGTCTACCAAAACTAGCTTACTCTAGTTTGATATCATGTGTTATTATTACTGTTATTATTATTGTTGTTTTTTATTATTTTCACATATACTGCAGCTATCATCATATCTTCGTTTTATTTCATCATAATGAAGACTTGTGTAAAAATATTGAATTGTGGTCACACGAAATGCCATAGATTTTCACACACGACAGTAGCGCGCAAGGAAAAACAGTTCATGTATAGTAATGTATACTGTCTATTAGAGACTTCTTTCTCCCCAATACGGGCAATAGTGCCGTTGTGCCGTTGTGTCGATACACTGTTTCGACACAGTTTAAATCACTGAGCCGACTGTCTCGAAACAGCGGAGTGTGTCGATTTGCCCACCTCTACTTATTATTATAAATCCACATTGCCATGGTGTAACCAGTGGAGAGCTATCCACAGTAAATTGGTTCCTGACAACTGGGGAGCTCTTGTCCGATTCTTTAGAGGTTGTGGGGCAATTATGTTATAGTATAGAAGGCTAGAAGTTTCTATGCACACATATTGATAAAAGTTTATAGCAGCAAGGGTTCACGCCTTCAGGTTTTACAGCGCTCACGGCAGTGAACTGTTTTAGTCAGGTGATAACCCGTCGCGGTATTTGACCTAGATTGGAAATAGGGCATAGTGAAAGATTAGTGTTGTCAATAAAGCTGAGAGTTGAAATTTATCGTGTTCGATTGTGGCGGTAGAAAGTTTACTTTTATTCTAGACTTGTCGATTATTGATAGAAGGAGTGATAGAGGGAAGTTGTAGCTGAAGGGCAGCATTACAGTTTGATATATTACAAGGCGTACTTTGTAGCTTAGTGCTAGGAAGATGGTGGTCCAGTCAGAGCAGTGGTGGTTAGTGGTGTCAGGTGTCTGCAGTTGGTTCATAAGCGATGTAGAGGAGAATAGTTTGTCAATATTTGTTGATAATAGTTGGGCCCTGGTGACTGCCTGTGGTGTCGTCAGAAGGGAATAGTTCGTCAATATTTGTTGGTAATATTTGTGCTCTGGTGCCTGACTGTGTGTGTCGGCAGAGAAGAATAGATCTTCAAGATTGGTGGATATTAGGAGTGTCAATAGTTGTAGTGGCATCTCAGGGTGTGTGTAACTCCTCATATCTGGATCAACTCAACCAGTGTTGGGCACGTAGCCAACCTGCAGCAGTGCCATTGCTCGTACTGCTCTACCTACCTGGGGAACATTATATCCCTGCGTTCCTGCCAAGCTCTGTCGTGATCATACCCTACCGATGTGCCGTTCCAGTGGGAGCTACCCATGCCCCTGTCGTGGCCCTAGTTCCGCTTGTAGGGATGCCGGTTGCCGTGGCCTGCTGATCTGAATAGTCCTGGAATACACTGTGCTGAAGACTGCTGGGTTCCTGAAGTGACATGGTGAAGTGAACTTTGCTGGAATATTTTACGCATCACCGTGCCAAAAGACAGTATCGTTATTTTCTGGCACATAGACTTGTGAAGAAGTCTTTTTATCTGGACATTACTGCGTAATATGGTCGTTATTCTTGCTATGGAAAGTGTTGAGATAACACCGTGTGGAACATTACTTCAGTTTGATGTCTTCAAGTCTGTGAAGTCTAGTTCGTGCTGTTTCATCTACCATCATCTGTGTCTGAGGAGCTACGTGGAGGAGCATCGCTGGATCATCAGTTAAGTTATTGTTTGAATATCTGTGTATGATTTGTTGTATTTATGTTTTTTTCCTTTAAATTCTGTTTTCTTCCTTCTAAATTTTTTTCTCTGTCTATCCACCTGGTACAACTTATCGTACAGTCTGATCTTCTAGAGTAGTTGGATATTTCTAATTGGGTCGTGTTAGGTTAGCATAAGGAATAAGCTTTTTTCGGTGTCAAAGTCTGTTTTTTTAGGTATTCTTATTTGTTTTTGTGTTTTTCCTTCCTTTTGTTTGGTCTTTTTCCTCGCTTTCTTTGTAGAAACTTAGTCTGTGTCTTTATATGGTGTTAGTTAGTTAGGTGGGATCTTTCACTCTAATTTCCTATCACTTGGGATCATTAGTATTATATACAGAGTAAATCTTTGATATGTTATAGTGTTAATATTGCTTATATGGTATTTAGTTTATTTTGATTGGGGTGATTTAGTTAGTGGCTAGTGAAGGAGAAAGCTCTCAACACTTCATTGTTAAGTGTAGTAGTTGTTTAGTTTGCTGTGTGTAATATTATATTTGTGAGTTCAAGAGTAGACGGGTGGCGAGGTTAATTCTTCCTTTTCTTACTTGTGGGAAAAGATTGGGTTAGACTGATTTCTTCTAGGGTGTGGCTGTGTATGTTTAGTGGCGGAGTCAGGCAGAAGTGTTTCCTGCGTCTGCCCTACTTAACATTCCAAGCTCAGTTTTGTTAGGTGTACTGGTGGAGTTTGTATTTACATTGTCTTGTACATTCAGTCATTCTAGTGTTGTGTTTAAATGGTGTGATCTCTCGTTCTTTCTTGCTATCTTGTAAATACGTTAACGGGTATCCCTTGTTTTCATTCCTTGTCAGTAACGCATTGTATATATCAGTCTATCCCTGCTCTGATCTTGTCTGTCATCTTATCTCTCGTGACTGGTAGTTATCGAAGTGTTGGGTGTGTGTCTTATCATCTGTGGAATGTTCATTTTTGCCAGTTGTAAACGTTTGTATTAGATAGAATATAAAGAACTGAAATAGTGTCAGAGTACAGCACCAGGGTGGTTGCTAGTGAGATACTGTAGTGTAGGAGCTGACTTCTTTTTAAATTTTGTGGCGGTGCCACAACCGTACAGCTGTGAGGTGGTATAGCACCAAGAGGTATTATCAGCTAGGGAAATACAACTTCCGACTACAGTAAGGATCTTTTCAGTTGTATCACAGAGACTATGTGGTCGGAAGGACCAAAACCTAGAGAGTAAGGAGACAGTAGCCAAGAGATTAATTGAGGGGTGAAGTGGATTATATTTACATGCATATGTTTGTACTTTCGGAAGTGATATTGCTATTTATATATTATTACTGCATACTTTGTAAGCAGAGGGGTATTTGTTGATATAAGTGAGGTGGTTTTTGGTACATGTTACTGAGTAGTTGCATAGGGAGAATTTATAGCAAAAGAAGCAGAGTCATAGATAGTATTGAGTATTGTGAGTGTACATCATGGACTTCGAGGGTTTCATTTGGATAGGCAAAGAATTTGGGTACACTGGGAAAGAACTAACAGATTATGCCAAGGCAGAATTCCACTTAAAAGAGAATCAGGATGCTTTGAGAGATTTACGTGCCGAGGAACGAGAACTCAAGAAGGCAGAGTTAGAATTTCAAGAAAAGAAGATGGAACGAAAATTACATGAAAAGAAGATGAAAGAGGATAGAGAGTTAGAATTACAGGAAAAGAAGATGAAAAAGGATAGAGAGTTAGAATTAGAGAAGGAGAGAATGAGAATAGCTCTGGAAGAGAAGAAGATTGATAAGGAAATACATTTGAAGAGATTAGAAGTGGGTGCGAGTGGTCAAAACTCGACTCCGAGGGAGTCTCATCGTCCCTTTAGGCAGCGTCTGCCAAATTTTAACGACAAAATCGACAGTTTAGATATTTTCCTTGAGAGGTTCGAGACAGAATGCGTGGCCTGGAAGGCTGACAGAGATCAGTAGCCATCTCTGTTATCCACATTGCTTGTGGGGCCTGCGATGGAGACTTTTTATAGCCTCCCGCTGGAAGAGCGGGCAGATTACGATAAGGTAAAGGAACGGTTGCTTCGGAAGTTCCGTCTGACGGCTGACGGGTACCAGGCGCGTTTTAGAAACACTATGAAAAGTGCAGACCAGGACTTCGAGGACTTCACCTCGAAGATCAAGCTTCTCATGAATAGATGGATTGAGTTGGAAGGAATTCCAAAGGACTATAATGGCCTGGTTGACCAAATGCTACGAGACAAAGTGTTGTCGTCGTGTTCTAAGGAATTGGTAGCTTTCTTCCAAGAGCGCCAGCCAAAGAACATTGAGTCCATGGCACAGTTGGGCCACCATTATGTCCTTGCCTATCCGGGCAAACCCATCCATCGGTCTGGTCTGTCTGACGCCTTAGTTGCAGGTGTCGGCAAAGTTCAGCGACAACCTTGACAAAATCAGTCAGGCGAGGCAGACAGGTGCCAAGAGCAGAAGTACGATATGCCCTCTCGTCCCTATCAACCATGCAGAGGGAATTACAGTAACTTCCGATCTCATCGGAATGGTTGGTCAAATTGGCACAACCGACAATGGAAAAGTGATAGCGACGGAGGAGAGCGCCGCACGCGAAAGCAGGTACGCTTTTAGGAATCTCGTGACGAAAATCGGTTTTATTATAAAATAAAACACTCCAATCGGAGGAATGGGTCCGCTGATAGCCGATCACCCGATTCCGATGCGCGGTCTTCACCATCTAGCAGTCCCAGCAATAGTCCACGCGATGAGTCAAAAAGAGAACGCAGATGTTCCAATTGTAATGGCAGGGGTCATTATGCTGACGTGTGTACTACCCCAATTGAACACGCAAATTCCGCGTTTGTGTTGGACACTATTAACAGCGAGGACTGTGTAGGGTGTCGACCTCTGTTCCATGCGAACGAGAATGTATTGCTACACTGCGGACATGCGGTACCATTACTGTCAGCGGTTCATGAGACTGGCAAGGTGGCACTCCACAAAGGTGTGGTGGAGAAGAAACCAGTCTCGGCATCGACGAGTCCTGTCTCACAGGGAAAACTGTAAAGTGTACCACGTTTGGGGGTAAAGTCGAGTCGTACCCCCAGGCGTGTATTAATGTGGACACCCCATTCATAACAGGTAGAGTAAACGCGTTTGTCCTCGAGAACCCAGTCTCCGATTTGATCGTCGTCAATGTACGGGTAGTGCATAACGTAACTGGATTGGCTGGAGAAGAGATTCAGCAATACCAAAGTCCTGAGGCGGACGATCAGGTGGTCGGGGTATCACCATCTGACAAGAAAGTACATCTGAGACGGGGTTCACGGCAGGCATCCATTAATACTCAAAGTCCGATGCCAAGAGACATGAACAGGAACAGTAAAGGCATATCTGAGGGCCTGATAGCTGGTGACCGCAAGGTATGGGTCCGCAATATCCCCCCGAGTGCTAGCTGTCGCACACTCAGACGTGCGTTTAATGAGGTCGCGCTGGTTAGGTTCGTTGAGGTATTGTCATTGCGAGACAATACCAAGGTTGCACGAGTTACTTTCGCGGATAGGTGGGGTGCGCGAGATGCAGTCAGGTGGAAACACATGTCGTTGCTCCATAACCACCTGCTGATAGTCCAGCAATAGCAAGGGATAGGTATCGGGTTTCGCGTTAGGTTAGGGTGTTTTGGTTAACGCGAACCGAACCGCAGAGTCTGACCCACGCCACCAGTACTATTTTGATGGAATATAAGTTGTTCTGTACAGCTTTATGATCCAGTGAGGATAACTGAGGAGGTGTTTTACATGTGATAGTGGGTAGCAATTAATTGCAACCACGTTAGATATCCTAGGATGCATAGTAACACCAGACGGCGGGGCAGGCAAAGACATCAACATCAGAATGAATAAGGCAAGAACAGCCTTTTTTAGCCTAAACAACATCTGGAAGTCCTTTAAATACAGCACAAGCACAAAATTAAGATTATATCAGAGCTGTGTGCTTTCTGTGCTTCTCTATGGTGCGGAATGCTGGAGAGTTACAGAGAAGGAAATGTCGAAATTGTCCTCTTTTCACACAACATGACTAAGAAAAATTCACCGAATCTTTTGGCCGAATACCATCACCAACCAAGATCTGCTTACTCGGAGCAAGCAAGAGGACATGCACACCATCATAGCTGGCAGACGCTGGAGCTGGGTTGGCCATGTCCTCAGAAGAGACGCCGATACCATCACAAGAACAGCTATGCTTTGGACACCTGAAGGAAAACGAAAGAGAGGCCGACCAAAAACAACCTATCGGAGGACTGTGGAGGCTGAGATGCAAAGAATGAACCAGAGCTGGGGCACTGTACGAAGGATGGCCGCCGACCGAGCAAAGTGGAATCAATTTGTTGTTGCCCTACAAGACGCCACTAGGCGTGATGGCCACTGACTGCTTTGACGGTCGGTGGCTAAGGATCAAAGAAGAAGACGTTAGATATGTTTTCGTGTACATTGAAGATCATGTTTATGCTTATGCTATGCTATGGTATGCTTGGAATTTATGTATTATGGTGCCTGTGACAGAGTTATGTAAATATAGATTACATGCACCCACATGTTTTTGCTCCCACCTTGCTTCCTTATTAGTTATGCACGTTTTGTTAATGCAGAACCTTCGTAATTTCAAATCTGTCAAACTCATAATTGTACCCATACCTATTTTTTTTCTTTTCTCTATGTCTGATAGACACTAGGAAGGTTTACAAACAGACCGATTAGCTAGTCCTGAGCGTTAACTGTATTATCACGCGAACGATTGGGCAATCGTTCTAATAATGACAGATCAGACTATGAGGCACGGAAAGGGGGAGATAAGCTAATGATGAAAACCAAGGACGATAATCCAATAGTCGTACTTTTGGCAAGGGGGAATTAATCTGAGGAAATGGGAGATAATCACAGTTACCCCCCCCCCACACACACACACACACACATCCGTTTGTTCGGAACTTGAGTAGATACAGTGAGAGTCGCCAGATCAAAAAGACTGTTCGCTCGTTGCCAAAGTCTAACGGTCGGTAAAAGGTGGCAAATTTAGCTTTGATTCACGGATCGACCGCAGATTTTCCCAAAATCTGCGCAAAGGCGTTAAATCTAGCAAGTGCTAGTGATTTTCTATTAATTTAATATATATACCGCGTCCTTTAAAATCCATTATTCAGTACCCACAGAATTTTTCAGAACATCTAGCTTCGAATTCTAGACCATGGTTAAAGTGGATTTCTTAGTGTTCCGTTGGAGATTGTTTCTTTTCTGTGTTGTGGTAACTAAATTTAATAGCATTTTTGAGTGATTTAATTGTTAAGTGCGTCATTATATTTCACTAAGATTTTCTGAGTAGAGTGATTTAATGGTTAAGGTCCGTCATGATGTTTCACTAGGAGTTTTGTGCTAATTGACTAGCGAATTAAAATAATTTATAGCTAAATTGTTCCGGGTGTAGCATAAATTTAACTAATTGCTATTAACCAGTAAGAGATATTGTAATCGACTAGTAAATGCACTATTAATTATGAGTACTGACGAAATATATATTTATTTCTAATTCATTATGAGTAATTTTATAAATGACTAGCGCTTATTTCACGGGGATTTTTGTTAAACGATAAAATATGAGATACACTTGTGATTTCTAATTAAAGTTAATAACCGAATGGATATTAAATTATACCTCTGCGCGGGTTATTTTTAGGATAGAATACTGATTGTGGTTAAATGTTTTGTAATTTCTTCCCAAATCTAGTATGGGTCACAAACCCAAAACCTACCAGCGGCTTCCATATAAATCTGAGAAAACGGGTCTAAGTCTACGTCCAATAGACGCAAAACAAACATTCTTAAGCTAAGAGCGGGTCTTTAAGGTTGACCTGTTCAGCCCTCTTGGTTTTACCCAGAAAGAGAGAGAGAGAAAACCAACAAAAGACAATAAGAATAAATTGTAACTGGACCTATAGTTATCCAGATTTCCTTATTTACTATTTTTCATATACACTCAGCCCGCTGTGGCGAAAGTATCAACAATTAACGTTTCCAACAACCGATCACTGTGGTGTGATGAGGATTTTTATCACGAGAAATTTACTAACCTGACATTCCTTTAGTATTGAAATTACCAGCTAATGACACTGTGAACACTAGAACGCGTAAATAACGTCCTACCTGGACTAATTGATGTGAAAATAAACAGGTCCAATTTAAAGTAACGAAGTAAGCGTTTCTCAAATAACTGGGTTAATCCAACTTTGAGGAGCTGGGACTTATTTTGCCAAGAAACAAACCACCCAACACTGGAGTAGCTGTTTGTACCATGGAGATATGTTCCAGAGGTTGTTAATCAACAAATTAGGTAAGCGTAATTGCAAATGTGGCCACAGGTTGTCTGAAGCGAGAGAAAGACGGAATGAATAACGCTTATATTGTATAATCATTATACTCACTTAGTTTATGCCTTTTTTTTGTTTGCTACTACTGTTCATTTTCAGAATAGATTAATTTGAAAACTGGCACTTATGGGTCTAGTTCTTTATTTAATTCTGTAACCTATGGTTTTTATATTGTTTGATATTTAGATAACAGATGTTGTGAAGTTTCTTTATGGTAAATAGAATTAACCTAAAACTTAATTTACCTGTGTTGGTCATCTCTCCCAATATCCCTACTCCATTACTATAGTTTTTTCACGTTTGTGCGTCTAATTGTCGTCACTTATCTGTGTGTGTGTGTGTATGTGAGTGGTTGATATATATTTATATTTATATATATATATAAATATATATATAAATATATAAATATATAAATATAAATATATATATATATATATATATATATATATTTATATATAAATATATATATATATATATATATATATATATATATATATATATATAGAAAGGAAACTGTCTGATCTACAACTCTCAGTCGTAAACGATAGGCTGGACATGAGTACCTTCTCAATCCAGGGACAGACTCTGCCTTTCACCATCTCAATCGGGAAAAAATATATTTCTTTACCTTATCTCTCACTGAGTTATCACCTTTGTCAGTTCTATTCAGACGGGACCAAAAATCGATCTTAATCACCTATCAAAAATTTACGACAGTGCCATAAAGGCAATTTACTATATGCTTGAATATTTTGACGAAAGTCTGTTGGTGCTAGTTAGTGATCATTTGTAACGTATACCTATGAAAAAGTTACTATTAATGTACAGCGCATTGTGTTATGGTAGACCAGGGGTGTACAGTCGTTGTCATTTTTCACGACTGTCAGAACCTTGGGTAACCAATGGCATACTCATGTTGTGTTTTGTGGTTGGTTTGAGAATGCAGTAACGACAATGATAGTAAATAACTTCGGCACTCTCGGTTCAGATGAGGAGATGCTGTTAACGGCATATGGTCGTCCAAACTCCTACGGGGGTCGGGCGAAGCTTCCTCCGAGGGAAGAAAACTACGTTTTCTCTCTTAAGGGTCTTAAGGGGGGTGGGGATGGGGTGGATGTCACGGCGCTATTTCGCAGTGCATCTTTTGTACGAAAAGCCAGCCGGCCGACGCTGGGACTAATCGAACCGGTGAGTCATGTGACTACCGGAAGTCGGGAAATAGGCGCAGGTTTTTTCAGTGAGAATCTAGCCATCGTCCTGGTAGGACGCATATATTTCCCTTTGCTAGCAAGTTGGCTGTGAAGTTCATGTGTTGGACTATTTGTGCTGAGTACTTGCCATATTTCGGTCTTGGTGGATTATGACGTGTAATTCTAGTGCGGTATAGTATCTAGTGGGTATTTTATACAGGCCGTAGATTTATAAATTGACAATGATTTGAGTATGTCTTTGTAACAGTTTTGCTGCTCAAGGTGAGCGATATTCATTGCAGTGTTTTTTCAGTGTAAGTCGTACTGTCGTGTATGATACTGATAGTTTAAGTGTTAAGGCAAGTTACATTGGCATTTTATTATTGTATTTGATGCGTTTGTTGGCCGTGTGAGGCCTTTTTGTAGTGTGCATAGTATTAAAGAGAATTTTCTGTTAAAGGTGTTATTTCTTTTGTCAGCCATTGTGGTGTGGTTGTACCCTTAGCAGAACGAGCCTTTAATTATTACTATAAATCCACATTGCAGTGGTGTAACCAGTGAAGAGCTATCCACAGTAAATTGGTTCCTGACAATATATACTCGTATATATCACCTGGCCCAGCTTGAGCAAAGAGAATCATGCACAGCTAAGCAAACCCACATTGGTTTTCACCTGCTCTAATCTCAGCAATTCTGTTCCGCATCAAGCAAAATGTGATTATTATCATCTACAAGGAGTGTCAAAATGATTTACTTACTTACTTAGTCGTTCCCCTTCTACCGTGAGGTGTAGAGGTTTGGAAGAGAGAGCGCCAGACCATTCTATCAGCTGTCTTCTTCCTGGTCTGGTTCCATTCTAGTCCTCGGTCCTTCAAAGATTGTCTAATATTGTCCTCCCAGCGGACTCTGGGTCGTCCTGGAGGTCTGGATCCCTGGCTCTTTGTTTCCCATGCTTGTCGTGGTAGCCGATCTTCTCCCATTCTGCAGACATGGCCAAACCGTCTTAGTTGGGACTGTTCTATTTGGGTCTGCAGCGGATGGGATTTTAGGCCTTGACGGATCGTCTGGTTGCGGACCATGTCTCTTCTTGTTACTTCAACCAGTTTCCTCAGATACCTCATTTCTGAGGTTTGGATCTGGCTTTTGTGGGTTGTAGTCATTGCCCACGACTCGCATCCATATGTCAAAACTGGGACATAGGTGGAGCGCTATACAGCCATCTTCGTTTTCTTACCAACCTCTTTCTTGCTGAGGAATCCACGATTTATGGCCTGAAAAAGTCTCCCAGCCGCTGCTTTTCGAGTGGCCAACTCTTCTTTGATGCCTCCCTTTCGGTCTATAAAAGCTCCGAGATATTTAAAGTGGTCGACCTGCTCCAGGACCTGTTCTCCCAACTTAATCTGATGTTTTCTTTCTTCTCGTGATATCACCATGGATTTTGTTTTAGAGCTGCTTATGACCATCCCTCTCTTCTCCAGCTCTTCCTTCCAGACTTGCAGGTTGGATTGGAGATGTGCCTCTGATTTAGCAATCAGGGCAACATCATCAGCAAATGCCAGCTCCGAAATATAGACCTGTCTCATCTTCCAGTACCCCACTGAATACTTTCTTGTTCTCTCCTTACATGCCTTGATGACATCGTCCATAAGGAGTATGAAATGATAAGGTGATAGGATATCACCTTGTCTTACACCAGTGGTGGTCCTGAACTCTTCTGACTTATGGTTTGCTGTCCTCACATAATTTCTGCAAGACTTGTAGAAGCTCTGTATAGCATGAATCAGAGGTGCTGGAATATTCTTCCTTGCCAAACAGTCCCAAAGTTTGCTCCAGGGGACCCTGTCAAACGCCTTTTCCAGATCTATGAAAAAAGATGGATCTCACTCTTATACTCAAGGGCCTTTTCACTCAGCTGTCTGAGTGTGAAGATTAGGTCTTGAGTACTTCGGTTTGCTCGGAATCCGCACTGGACCTCATCCAATTGTGGCTCAGCTAGGCGTCGGAGTCTCTGCTCTAGGATTCTAGAGTAGATTTTACCAGGGACACTGAGAAGGGATATGCCTCTATGGTTTCCACATTGTCGATTGTCACCCTTTTTGAAAATTGGTGTTATGATGGCAATCTCCCAATCCTTTGGTATGGTCTTGTTGCACCATGCTGCCTGTAGGACCTTTAAGAGTAATAGGTCTCCTGATGCTCCCATGTACTTAACCATTTCTGGTGTTATACCATCATGCCCTGCTGCTTTGCCCATCTTGATTTTCTCTAGTGCTGCCCTCAGTTCTTCCATCTTTATGATATCTTCACCATCATTGGTTTTCTCTTCTGTGCTAGTGGTAATCATTTCTGATGCTTCACCATGCTCACCATCCAGGAGTTCTGAGAAATATTCTTTCCATCTTTCCATTACTTCCTTCGGGGCAGTAAGCAATTTGCCTTGCTTGTCCTTTATAAATTTGAGAGGGCATTGTTTTTCCTTCCTCATGTTCTTTAGGGTCTTATAGAACAATTTCTGGTTTTCTTGTGCATCTTTTTCTAGCTTTTCTCCAAATTCTTCCCAGGACTTCTGTTTTGCTGCTAGCACTTTGTTCTTTGCTTCTGTTCTGAGTGTCACATATTCTCTATAATTTTCCATTTGTCCTGTTGTGTTTTTAGCTCCTAAGTATTGTTTCCATGCCATTTTCTTCTCTCTTATTTTCTCTTTGACTTCCTCTGTCCACCAAGGTGTCCTCTTTCTCTGGTTCCCAAGTCGGACTTCACCGCATGCTTCTGCAGCAGCTGTCTTTATGATATCCTTGAATTTATTCCAGAGGGTTTTCAAGTCACCAGGTCGTTCTTCTGTGTTGCTCACTGCTGTAGCAATAAGCCCCTGATATCTGGTCTTAATTTCTGGCTCTCTCAGCTTGTAGGTCCTAATGCTCATTTCTCCTGCTCGTTTACTTGGTTTCTTGCGTGATGTTGGGCAGTTCCTAGGCTGAGCAACTCTTTCAGTTGTTCGTTTGATTGTTAGTAGGTAGTGATCACTTCCAATCTCTGGCCCCCTCCAGACTCTTGCATCTCGGACATATCTGAATGAGCTTCTCCGAACAATGGCATAGTCGATCACTGACTTCTCATTCTTGGTTGGTTCACATCTAGTGTATGCATGTATGCGCTTATGGGGGAACTTTGTGTTTGTAATGATCAGATTCTGCTCACTGCAGAATCTAAGGAGTCGCTTTCCATTGTCATTGAGAATATCTTCTCCATATCTTCCGATAACTCCACCTCATCTAGCATGGTCATTTCCAACTCTGGCATTAAAATCTCCGAGCATGATAACTTCATCTAGGCAGTCATCCACTGTCCTTTGAAGCAGCTCGAAGAATTCTTCCTTGACCTCTGCTCTCTCATCCTCATTTGGCCCATACACTATGACCAGGTTGACTATGGTTTCTCCTTCTTTTAGTTTTACAACCATAATGCGCTCCGAGACAAAGTTCCATCCCTTGATACTATCTTTTTGATTTTGGGCCACAATGCAACCCACGCCCCCTTTAGCTCTTTCAGATATGGGTACACCACTGTAGAGCAACGTGTTGCCATCGAGATCCATGACTCCTTGTCCTATTTTCTTCGTTTCCGTTATAGCCAGGATTTCTAGTTTTGCTTTCCTCATCTCTTCCACCAGCTCCTCTTCTTTCCCATTTATACTTCTTGTGTTCCAAGTTCCATAAGTCGTAGTCCGTAGTCCGTTCCAGTTCGTCGCCTTTAGAATCAGTCCGGTTTTCTCTCTTGTAGTTCGCGTAATCACGATTCAAAGCAAACAGGTGATTGGCCTGTTGTGCCTTTGCATGGTGGAGGGGCTGCCTCCTTACGGCCTCCATGCAGGCCGCCCTCCTCCTTTTTCATCCGGGCTTGGGACCGGCATAGGCGGAGTTGTCAAAATGATTTGACAATATTAAATATCTGCTACTTAGCAGAGAAAGAAGGTGCGACAATTGAAAGCACGCAATAAAATCAGTACCACAAATGTACCGATTACTGTCGTAGTGAAATAGAGATCGAGGGCCGCCCCATTCTGTCAAAATTGCATTGGGAAATATATGGAGATCAAGAGAAATCGAGTCCTACACAAAAATAAGAATCTTCAACTCAAATGTCACCTCAGTACTATTATATGGCTCGGAAACATGTAGAACAACAAAAACAACAACCAAAAAAGCTAAACTTTCATAAATGGGTGCTTGCATAGAATAGAAGGATTAAAATGGTATGACAAGGTTACCAATGTGGAACTGATGACAAGAATCAGACAACTGCCAGTGGAACAAGAGATGAGAAGAAGACGATGGCGATGGATAGGACACGCACTAAAGAAACCTGTTGATAGCATTACATGGCAGTCCGTGTTATGGGGCCCCCAGGGCAAGAGAGGCAGAGGTAAACCAAGAAGCACACGGATAAGAGAGCTGGAAACAGACGTGGAAATGATGAGGAGTATGTGGAAAGAACTTTACATGATGACACGTGAGAGGAGGATTAGACATGTGTTTGTTGAAGACCTATGCTCCTTGGGGAGCGGAGGGTAATGAATGAATTAAATAATCCCATCTGCCTTAGAACTTTACCCTCTGTGAGCATTAATATTAATCCTAGTGAGCGGGTAAATATCCATTGCATTTATATTGAACATGTTTACATAAACATATGCACTGGGTGAAAAGGTTAATTTACTATATATGTACATCAGTTATATCACAATCCCCTCTCTGCTCCACGTGGAACTTAAGACTACCTCTGCTTTGATTCTCTATCGAGAAACCCGCATAAATCAGTCACCAGCTCTTGCAGTGGTGGTTCATGAAACAATCATTCTATATGCCGAGGTTGCCAACCTCGTATGACTTGGACATCTACTAGCAATTTTCACACGTTAACAAAGGCAAAATATAGAATTTTAAAATGTACAACTCACCCAAAATATCTTTTGAGAATACCGACTTATGGCTCAGAGAAATAGTTTCGACAACTTCATAAAGATGCCTCTTACACGTGGTTTGGGGGTGCTTCTTTACAATAGACTCCCACTATGACTTAGTATTCAGGTTCCTAGGATTTCGGGCTTTCCATATTAATAAAGGTAGAGTTGTCGTTGTGTAAATTCCCAAGATGCTCAAACACGTTGTCCCGTCCTTTAAAATGGATTCCTGATCCTGTTCCTTAGTCTGGCTTGTCTGGCTGTCTTCTTGACGAGTTGAATTTCATAGAGCAGTAAACTCACATGGCACTAAATTACAAGGCAACATTCGGCAGACTTCCAGATTGCTAATATATGACAAGGCTCCACTCATAAATGTTGTACTTTTACATCTCAAATGCGAAACCAAACACATGCAAGATACGTATATATCCCCTTCTCTCACGAAACATTTCTGCGTAACAAACGCAAAAATAAATGTGTTGTTTACAGGTCAACATATATGGTATGCCATTTTCCGTTTATTATCGATCATGTTTACACTCACAACTTCATAATCCATCCCAGATAATCTCTTTCAAGATGGAAAATTATTCTCCGACCCGTCTTGTCGGGAAATGGTTATTTCAATTAACCAGTCTCTCCTACACATGGTCTGCTCGTAAATATGTTACAACATTTCACTGCACAGATTCAGGTGTCAATATGGGTTCAAACGAAAGTGACTGATTACCATAATCAGCAAAAGATGGTCGCTGAAGCCCCGACTTGACAAAAATTGAGGGAAGAGAGTGTAAACAATAATTAACTACAGAAAATGAGACGTAGCGCAATAATGTCGGCAATAAACATGAATGCTGGGAAAAGAGAACGGACAATTCTGTCACAATGTTAAAAAATCAAGCATTGGTAAAAGATCCATTCTAAGTGCAAGATAGACTATTATATTTTAATGTAGTAGAGTATGAAAACTTTACTGATATAGTTTTAGATTCCACATTTCAACTAATCTTTAAGAAACCATCACTTGTCGAGTTTTTGTGTAGTATAAAAGAAGAATATTTACAATTATCTTAAAAGGCTATTAAAATTCTCCTCCCTTTTCCAGCTCTCATATCTGTGTGAGGCCGAATTTTCTTCATATACTTCAACAAAATCATCATATCGCAACAGACTGAATGCAGAAGCAGATATGAGAATCTAGCTGTCTTCTGTTAAGCCAAACATTAAAGAGATTTGCAAAAATGTAACACAAAACCATTCTTCGCACTAATTTTTTGTTTCCGAAAATGTATAGTTATTTTTCATTTAAAAATATGTTATTTATGTTAACATGTCACATGGGTTTATTACTGTTATTTTTAAATGAAATTCTAACCACAACTTTCAACTTCGCTCTCCGTGTTTATGTCAGGATAAACAGATACGTTATACTTTAGAATGAGTTGTTTATAACATTTAGTCTTAAAATAACAAATAACATAGTTTGTGAGGCCGTATTTACTAGTTGTCAACACTCTCACAAATCACCTGTATTTGTCTAGTATTCAAGATGTCTTAACTACAGCATTAGTGCAAATTTACCTATCTGAATGAGTCACCGACCATGACCCAATCATGTCAATCAAAAGGAACAGAATTAGATAAGAAAGATATCAACGTAGCTAAGTTATCTAATAGGCTGAACAATAAGAAGTAAATATAACCTTTTAGAACTCTATTTCTCACGAATAAACTGTCTTGTTTTTTTAGACTGGTGTTTGCAGAGGTCACGGAACATTCTAGACAGCCAGCTTGCGGTTATAATAAAAGGTGAGGTACTCTAGTGGGTGACTCAGATCTTGATTATCACTAACCACTGAGAGTTTACAAGCGTGATCATACTTCAGCGTTGCCTGGTTCTTCTTAATTCAGGTAAATCTACATCTACCTATCTCCCCACCCGCCTATCTACCTACATACTTACGTACCTGCCTGACTGCCTGCCTGTCTACCTATTTACCTGCCTATTGATCTACTTACGCACGTGCCTACCTTTCTCCCTCACTCTCTACCTACCTACCACCTACCTACCTACCTACCTCCCTACTTACCTGTCTGCCTGCATACCTGCCTACCAACCTACCCGTGTGCCTGCCTACCTACGGATCAAAATACCTACCTACCTGTCTGCCTACTTGAGTATCTACATACCTAACTAGTTGCTTGCAAGATTGTTTTCTATCTATCTATCTATCTATCTATCTATCTATCTATCTATCTATCTATCTATCTATCTATCTATCTATCTATCTATCTATCTATCTATCTATCTATCTATCTATCTATCTATCTATCTATCTATCTATCTATCCACCCGTCCATCCATCCGTCTCTCTGTCGGTCTACCTGACTCTTTGTTGTCTGTCTATCTGTCCATCAGTCTATTTTTCTATGAACCTATCTACCTCTCTATGCGTCTGACAGTCGACTAGTCTGTATCTCAGTATGATTAAATACATACCTAGAATAAGTGTTGTCGTAGTCTAAATATAATATACACCAATGATACACACATGCTCGTTTGCAGCAACAGCTGCTGTCGTAACTTGTTTTATACATGACGAGGTTGCCAGCCATTTGCAAAGCCTCTTACGACATGCATGAGATAGCAAGAGTTCTATTCTTTCTTTGTCTCCTCAGAGACCGCATCCCACCCCCCCCCCTCCCCGCCTGGGAACTACACAGATAAAAGCGTTTGAAAATGGCAACGAATATAGTGGTAAGAGGTGAAATCATGAGACAACCATTGAACCAGGGCTGCGGAGTCGGTCGAGAATCGGACTCTTGAGTCGGTCGTTTTAGTGGAGTCGGTAACAAAGTCCCGACTCCGACTTCGAATTTTACGAGACTTAAGCCAAAGCAGATCTACGTTTGATCCATGCAAAGTGATCATATCATATTTTAAAAATACTTTTTGAGTTTATGGTTAATTGTATTATTGTATGAATGAATTAACAGTTTAAAAGGTAATATATAAAAGCCATGTATTCATTTATTTACACATATACCATACGTATACACATTATTATTATTATTATTATACGCATACACATAATTCCATATAAGTGCATAATTTTATGCTATATGACTAGCAAACAAAAAAAGTCGGACCTTTAAAAATTTTAAGTCTTAGTCGGAGTTGGAAAATGTTGTGGCCGACTCCCAGAGGTACGTTTATTGCGGTTCATTTTATCTGTTTAAGGAGAAATAGATTAACATCTTTTCTGTTTTTTTTTTCCTTCGTTTATTAAAGTCCATTGCTTATTTTTTGTCAGATTGAATGATTACACACTGACGTACAGAGAAATGAAACTAGCAGTCGTAACTGTGGTGTTTCTGGCCGTCTTCGGTCACTTGGCCAGCGGAGATTTCCAACAGCAGTTAGCCTTGTCTGCTGCGACATCAAACTTTGCTCAGCGGCTATACCAGAAGATTGCCTGGGACACGTCTAATGTGGTTTACTCACCTTACAGGTAGATCAAGCAGGCTAAATTGGATTTTTTTTTAAACTTACAGTTTTTATCTTTTTTTTTTTTTCATGTTTTCCCGTCAAAAAATGTGGACGAGAAACAATGTTTGTTTTCTTTTTCGTTCTCTCCAAAAGTAGTATTGTTTCTTCAGAATTTAGTAAATAGCGCTAATCTATCTTTTTGTTAACATTGCTAATCCATCTTTTTCCCCCCTCGGTTGTTTTGTCTTAAAGATAGACCACGTGCTGCTAAAGGTTTCTGATGGTAGCTGCTTGTCATGCCATTTCCCGAGCTAACAAATGCTCTGTACTTTCTTCTGTAATTCTGGAACTCTGATTATGGGACTCTTTTTGCCTGGAAAATCAAGTGATTTTTTTACAGATAGGCTTCTTTATGATAGTTGTCTAACTGCGCAACATTACTTTCTGTAATATCTTCCTTTTGTCCGTACGTTCTTTTATGTTAACCTAATTTCTTTATGTAAGGTCAATGTAGTCACAAGCAGGTACTGTAGTAGGGAGTGGACTGTTAGAGACTTCACTGCACTAGTTCCAAGTGTTGTGGAGAATTGTGGTGACCAGTTTTGTTCCTAGCTACCCTTGCCTTACATAACTCAAGAGTTGAGTCAGGTATCCATTTACAGCTGGGTAGACTAAAGCATGACTCCACCGTGTTTCGAACCTGCACCTTTACCATGAGAGACCAGTGCTTCTTCCTATATGCACAATACTTCTGTTTAGTTGCGTTTTGCTCTGATTTGTTTACTACTACTCGCTCATACATGTCGTAATATGCGACTAATATTAAGTTGTGCATGGGTGCCAACCCTGATCACATCAAACAAAATGCTATAGAAACTATTGAAGTAAAAGCATATGAATATTTCGACGTTGGTTTCCTGCAAGGGATCAGCATGCAGTGGCGTGTCTGTGTTCCATACAGAGCGAAAATGGAATGGTGATGACACTATGACAGACACTTGTAGACTGTATTTGAACACTGTTATTGTCTGAAACTCTGTGTGTGTTTTTCGTTTATCATTATTCTGTGTTTAGATGGGGCTGTTTTCTGAAAAATATCGATTGTTTTTCGTTGTCTTGCAAGTTCAGGCTATATCCACTTTCTGTTAAATGCTATGTAGGGCCAGGATATTAATGATTTTGCATTTTTATTTATTTATTATTTATTTCTTTCATAACTAAAACGTTGCTCGGTTTGAATATAAATGTATTTCATAAAAAGCTAAGCTGATTTAAGAGCCTTTGTTAAGGCATTATTTTGTATTTTTTGGCATTTTTGGCTTGTTATGGCACTTTTTTGTAATTTTTTTTTTCTCAGTTATTTTAATGCATTTGTTGTTGTTTTTTGAGTCATTATTTTGCACATTTTGGCATTTAAAAAAAGGCATTGTTAGTGTTAAAGTGTTCTTATTTTTTCGTACACATTTCTTTACTTCACTGTCTTCCCGATGCTTTTAATAATTTTCCATAAACCCATGAAAACAAATGTTACTGCTGCATTTTCCTTTATAAAAGTCAAATATTGGATTTTGGCCTAGTGCCATTACTTCCTTGAAGAAGTCAGCAGTTCTGTTACTGGATCAACAGAATTACAGCGAATAATATCTCACATCTTACGGTCTTTTATATTTGGACATGCGTCCTAATATAACCCACGGACCCTGTGTCTAGGATGAACGGGGCGCGCCTCACCAAAACCAGGCAAAATTGTGTTTGGAAATATCTGTTTCTGAATCAGATAGATTTGATGAAGAAAATGATGAGTGGCTCTGACAGTATGAATAGACACTTGGGACAAGCTGAGCAGATTCTGAAAAACAAATGTAGGATATGAAAAGCTGTGCTTAATTTCAGAGGTTCTATTTTCGGCTGACGTAGAAACCAATTGACGTAGTCTATTTCAAGTATTCTCCTGTGATGTCAGTGGTAGTGGGACAGAAGCTTTTCAGTGTTTCAAGCTTTGTTGGCAGACTATATAAAGTCATTCTCTTTTGAAAATCTGAACATGGTTTTTATTGTGCATTGTAATTCTGAACTCATTAAATAAAAACTTTCAGTTAGCCATATAATTTGTAAAAACATTCATTTGTAATTTTATGCCTTGTGTGTGAGTGTGTGTGCGTGTGCGTGCGTGTGTTTGTGTGTGTGTGTGTGTGTGTTTGTGGTTTTTTTTTTTTAAGAAAGAAATATTTTGTTAATAAAAATTTCAGTTTGGCACAGAAACTGTGAAAATTTAAATTGCATTTTAAGGTGTCTTTGAGTTTGGCATAGAAACTGTAAAAAAAAAAAAATATGAAGTTGTCTTTTTAATGTTCTTCACTGTTCTGTTTTAATGGTCATTGTATTGGATATTAGCACGACCACCCAAAGTAACTACGGAATTTTGGACCAAGGAACGACCCAGACTAATTATAGATGCAATCACTTCTATAGCTTTCCTATTCTTAAGAGTGCTTGCAAAACACCCCTTTGGCTGTTTAATTTATTTGATGTTCGCAGCCCTTGGCTTTCCTTCATTATTTCATATAATAATTAGCCGTAACATTTGAGTTCAAGATTCTTATTTTTGTGATGGACTTATCTCGCTG
The DNA here is from genome assembly GCA_024509875.1 of Oreohelix idahoensis. NCBI lineage: Eukaryota > Metazoa > Mollusca > Gastropoda > Stylommatophora > Oreohelicidae > Oreohelix > Oreohelix idahoensis. Next base: position 82,987 of record JAMPIV010016814.1, on the reverse strand, counting down.
GATTTCCATATATTAGCCAGTACAATGAAAGTTCCTTTTGCTTTTTGTATTCTTGCATTGACATGATATCTGTAAATACTCAGTTATTTTCTAACTGCAGCATCCACTCTGCTCTGTCCATGACATACCTTGGTGCTCGTTTTGACACAGCCCAGGAAATGGAAAAAGTCTTGGATCTCGGGTCACTCCCAGGCCATGCCGCTCACGATGCGTATCATGACCTCATTTTACAGGTAACAGGAATCATTGCGGTTACTCTAACTACTGCACGGGCGTTTTACACACAGTTGGGTTAATTAAGAGTGAAGATGACGATGGCGATGAAGGTGCAAGGGGAAAATACACCAGTGCGCTAAAACTGAAATAGTTTTGTTACATAGAAAAAAATTAGTGATAAATATGTGACATATAGACAGACAGCCAGTCACTCAGACAGTCAGTCAGTCACTCAGACAGTCAATCAGTCAGTCAGACAGTCAGTCACTCAAACAGACAAACGATAAGTCACTCAAGTACACTCAAGAACAGTCAGTCACTCAGTCAGACAGTAAGTCATTAACAAATACAGCCAGTCATTCACTCGGTCATCCAGACAGACAGTCAGTTAGTTAGACAGTCAGTCACTCATACAGGCAGTCAATCTGACAGGTAATCAGTCAGTGACAGTTAGTTAGTTAGTCATTTCGACGGTCAGTCATTTACACTGTCAATCACTCGTCAGTCATTGAGGCAGTCATTTAGACAGTCTGTCCATCAGATAGTCAGTCAGTCACTCAAACAACCGTGCAGATATAAACTATAACCTCTAGCCATCAAGACATTTCTATTTCCAGCTGAACACAGCACAAGATGTGAAGCTGAATACAGCTAACGCCCTCTACGCCAATCCCAACAAACCCATTGAACAAGACTACCAGAATGACGTAAGAACCACATATTTCGCCAAAGTGGACAAATTTGATCTAGCTGCACCGGAAGGTCCAGAGAGAGCCATTAACGATTTTGTGGCTGAAAAAACGGAGGATATGATAAAGAATGTTCTTCCTAGAGGTACAGGGATTTTTATTGTATGAAAATAATTGTCACTACTGTATGTATGTATGAATATATGTATGTATGTATGTATGTGGTAACAGCCCTCATTAACGCTGTATGAATTTATGTAAATTTACTTTATGTAATTTCTAATGATTCTCCTATATGCCATGTTGTATTTTATTATATCATGTCAGTACATATCAATGTATTTTCTGGAGAATAAAGATTATGATATATGCCAATACATATAAAATATATCTTGGTTTATTTTTTTTTAAGCAGACTTACTGGGTATTATAGTAAAGTCTCTGATCATATAACAGGAAATAGACGTAGGTTAATTACCATTTACTCTTTGAAAATATACTAGGCATTATCATGTGGTTCCTGGCTGTATAATATGAAATATACTCATATATGTCTGAAAACGTATTTAAAACAATCATTGTTATCTAACCAGGCAGTATCGACTAACTAATATTCGTATCAGTACTTGCTTATAATAATCATTATTATCTAACCAGGCAGTATCGACTCCAACACTCAGCTAGTTCTGGTAAACACACTTTTGTTCAAAGGCACATGGCATCGTCAATTTGAAACAATGCGGACAGAGAGAAGAGACTTTAACCAACTTAACGGAGCCAGATCTCAGGTTTGCATGTATATGTTGTCATATTTCACGTTAACATTTTTTTAACAGTTCTTGGTGTTTTAATCTACTGTTTCTCATACATAAAAGGGTATTGCGTCTGCTTTAACAACGGACAATACACTAGAAACACGGGCCATTTCGGGGTTTGTCGTATATTTTCGATAGGGTAATTAAGATCACTTTTGGTCCCTCCTGAATAGGACTAGTACCGGGGATAGCTCAGTGAGAATTAAGGTAAAGAAATAGATTTTCACAAGTGAAATGGTGAAAGGTAAAATCTGTCCCTGGGTTTGATAGATAATCAAACCAGCCTATCGATTACGACTGAGAGTTTGGATCAGACAGTTTCCTATAAATATATATATATTGATATATTTAACCACTCACATATACACACACACCGATAAGTGACGACAGTTAGACGCACATACGTGAAAACTATATCTATAAAGATAGGACCTTTTTTGAACAAGCTGACCGCCACACGTGAATACAGTTATGTAAATTTTTATTTATCATTTAAAAAAAACTTTACATCGACAATATTGAATATCAAATCAAAATACAATAAACATAGGTTAAGAATGAATTTAAAGAAATAGACTCATAGGTGAAATTCTTTCCCCCCTCTGTTGCCAAGATCCCGTTATAAGAGAAGTTATAGCCCAAAGAGTCACAGATTTATACGCTAAGGTCCAAGGTTTTCCCTCTCTCAGTAAAAGAACAGAGTTTATATATATATATATATATATATTAATCTATCCTAAGAGGAAAACAGCATTTGCAAAAACTTGCATACAAGAGAAAATACAAAGTTATTACATGGGTTAAATCATAAACGAATTATTCATCCCTGTTATTCTCTCGCTCTGACAGCTGTGTACACAGACAACATGCGCACTCTTACCTAATCGTTGTTTTTCGTAACATCTGGAACAAATTGTTCAGTCACTCACCAACCATCCAAGCTTGAGTTACTGGTGAGTCAAACCCCAGTTTCTCCAAAGACTAATTAATCAAAATGTTGGGAAACGTTCGTCTCACTGTTGTAATAGGAGGCTGATGAAGGTCACTTCAATTTTTGTCCAGTTAGGAAAGTACATATGATATCTAATGGTCACTGGGTACAATAGCTTGGAACTTTACTCGGTAAGTTGAATGTCAGGTACATAAATCGGTTTAGGATAAATCTCCTTCACAACACAATGGTATTATTTGGGAAATGTCAAATGTTATTTCAGTCGCCACCACAGGCGAAATATATATGAACTTGAGAAAGAAATCTGGATATTAGTAAGTCCAGTTACCATTTATTCTTAATTTTTCTTTTGGACCAGCCCTCTGTCGTTCTTCTGAGTGTAAAACACTAGACCAGACAGGTCACTTGCAACACCCGGTAATTATATTCAGAATGTTCTTTAGGTAAAGTTCTTCTCAGTTACATAGGTACTGAAAACCGCTGGTAAGATTTAGGGTTTATGACCCAGATACTGTATAGGGAAGAAAGAAACACATAAATACTCAACCCTAATAGTATATCTTATCCTACCCGTAAAAAAATATTCACCCCGTGAAATAAATTCTAGTCCTTTAAAAAAATCAGTCATCATGAATTAGAAATACATATAAATATATTTCGTCACTACTCATGAGTCATCAGCATTTATAAGTTAGTTTAAAATATTCTCGACTAATTATTAGCAGTTTAATAAAATTCATTTATAGCTGCATGAGTTTAGCTAGAAATTATAATTTATTCTGCTTTCACTGTAACATGTCAACTGGCGAATATAACAGACTTATAAATTATTTTCTTCTGCACAGAAATCTAACTAGTAAACTGAAATAAGCGGTTATCACTGAATCACTCAATCTATTAGATATTATAATAATTACCTCCACACAGAACTACAGATTAATACCACGAACTAGAATCTATCAATATAATGGTAGTCTAGAACTCGGCAAAATGTTGCCAAGAACTAAAACTTTGCAAAACACAAGATATTCTTCTAGCACTAGCGAACTGTCTACTGCAGATTTTGGAGAACAGAATGAAGTCACATTTCGCTACTGGGTAGATATATATGAAACAGGACAAAAGATTCCACGTTATTTCGAAATCCGAAACAGCGCCGGTATCTCCCCCTTCCCGTCTAACACTTCACCTTAACTTAGACGCTACCCATCATAACTGCCAGACGCGTCTTCCCACCTCCTACGACATGCCTCATTCCTGAGCTACGCATGAGGGCGCCGTTCACACCTCATGCTGAGAAACTTAACCGTGGAAGCGTGAGTGTCATGGAAAAACGAGACGCATGTCTGCCATTCGGTCTCTCGAGAGCGAATTTATCACACTATCTCGTCTACTGCAAGGCCTGACACCTTATGCAATACATGCGTTCCCAGTATGAGAAAAGAAACGGTAAAGTCAGAATGGGAAAATATATTTTTGTCGCAAACGAACGAATGCGAAAAACAGGAAAAGGATAAAAGAGCGATAATACAGTAGAGGACACGGTGTGGTAAAGTGGGATGATATAAATATTTATAGGGGACTTAGTGTACTGACTGAGATCAGCTGTGAAGGTATCTGTATCTAATATGTGTAGTGTTTTACAGATAACCTTACTTGCTGCCACATATTTATGTCTCAGTCAGAATTATTCTGGAATACTGTGTTGGTAACGTTATATGTCTAGGGTTATGCAAATGATGAAGTGTAAGTCACCACAACAACAAACAGATAAACAATTTAATTATTCCACCATACTTGACAATACTGTGACACTCACAGTCAACACTCTAGAAGACTATCTTAAAAGATTCAATGATAAATTTCAGATACATACAGATGTATTGATTTTTTCTACAATAGTGATCCTGATTCAACTACACAGTGAACCAGGCAATATTATAACATGTAATTACAAATATTATGTACACAGTGATAAATGTGGTCTGTGCATTGACATACAATATTAGTAATCTATGTGTGTGAGTTGTGATGTGGTAATATGAGGTAATACTGGTTTTGTTCTTCAAGATATGTTCTTATTGGTCATCATGACTGCATGTGCTTGTGTATGTTGGAACTAGTATTGGAGATGGTCTCAGTTCCGAACATTAAAACAATTAATTGCCCCTCTTTAATTAATACAATTCATTTTAAAAGGAGGGGTACAAATTGTTGAGCTCTGTTGGCCACGAAGGGCTTAACTTTCGTGATGGCGGCAGGCAAAGACTCCTCTGCTAGACTTCTTCACTGGTTCTGAAGACACCTCACTGGTTACTACAGGGACCAAAGAGTATGTTGTAGCCTCTGGATTCAGCAAACGCTCAGACCAGGTGCGGCTTCAATAACTAGGACCACAGTCCCTGAAACAAGAAGGATGTACCTCCTACTTCAGAACTAATTTATACTATCTGGCTAGACTGAGCACAATACATCACAAACACAGAGTTCAGAGCTTTAGTTTAACTGCTATCTTCTTCTGAAGCAGCTTACTCCAGTATTAACCTCCCTAATGGTTACTACGCCTCTGCACTTTCAGCTATAAGTCCTTCCATGTCATAAGGTAGGTGTCAGGGTACTATGTGGTAATTCCATGTAGTTTGACTTTTCTCCGACACCTTCTGTTCAGGTTGGAGCAATATATATATATATATATATATATATATATATATATATATATATATATATATATATATATATATATATATATATATAAATATATATATATATAATATATATATATATATATATATATATATATATATAATATATATATATATATATATTGCCTTATGTTATATATATATATACTGAACTGCACACATATACATATACATATCAATGTACATTCAATTTTCATTAAAAAGAGATCAAATATATTCAATATATAATACAATTCAAGGAAATAAACACAGATACGTTGACTAGCAATGAATGTAGGCACAAATACTGGCACCAATTCCCATCTGCTTATGTTCCAGGCTTTTATTTAGCAAAAATATGAGCTGGCTTCAACGCACTGTTGCTTTATCAAGCTTATTTGAACTAGTGGTCTCGAACTAACGCTATCAATTAACTATATTAACAGACCTAACCAATCAGGCCATTTCTACCCCATCGTTTGAAAAAAAGTACTCTTACTTCCGTCTCCCTTGACAACAAAAGATAGCATTTATAGTCCGACTAATCGTGTTTAGCCTTACATATCATTCCATCCAATCAATTCAAATGTAACTTGTGGCCTATTTCCGTACAATGGTGGTTTAAAATTCTGCCACTGAGCGACTCCGAGTTTTTTAGGTTGTCTGACACCCTCATTATTTTCTTTTGCCTATAATTTATTAATTCCTGGACTATTTGCGTAACACTTAACATATTCTGTGTCAGCAAGCCCTAAGGAATCCAAATATCTCAATTTAAAGGAGCTAGGTGGCTGCGTTCAAAATGTGCATTTTCTACCACCTCCTGTTCACTTCAATCCCCATGTGGTGTCTGGGTACTGTCATGTTTTCAAACGTAAACCCATCTAATGTCATCTTTCCTAATAAGCGTTTTTCAGGTTTTTTAAAACCTAACTCTGGGAAGGGTAGAGTTTTTATCACTGTCCGTCTGAAAAAAAGTTAGTGCATGTGGCCTTACACGCGTGATAGTAGTAATTGTATATCGCGTTACGCTTGTTGGGGGTGGCATTAATAGCGAGACGCGTGTTTAGTGTTGCATGCGTTCCTGATTTTCAGCCCTCCCTTCTTTCCATCCTACATCCATCTGTCCATTCGTAGTGTAATTAATTTAGGTCATACGCAGTGTGCCTCTCAATGTTTTTTCTTAGAAATGCAATACCCGTTTTAATGTGTTGTGGAAACGCTTGTATTATGCAGTGGCTTGTATTTAACGTGGAAACGTTACAATTTGCAGACAAAGCATAAACAAAGGGGATTTCGAGTACTGTCATTGCGACAGCACTGTTCTTTACCATTCTTCTTCCTTTTATTAAATTATTTGTTAGGCTTTACATTTACCTGATAATTTATATATGTGGATTAGAATATTTCATGACACACGGGTAGAAAAGAAAAGAAAATAGAAAATTTATTGATCATAAATCTCTATGCGACAGGGTTCACCTTTCGACAGCCACAGTTACAAACCTTCGTCAGCAAGTTACAAACCTTCGTCAGCCACAGTTACATACAGGAAACAAAGACAAAAACATAGAGAGATCAAGAGACAAAGATAACGAGCAATGCAAACGCGTGGGAAAAAAAAGAGATGAACAAATCAAACCAAGATAAGATGAGCGACACAGAAAGATGAAGAAGAGAAACAACACAGGTTCCCTACTAGGGAAAAGTACAATAAATAAGCAAGTAAAGATTAGAAACAGGAAAGAAATATCAACACAAATATTTCAACGAACAACAAGAATCAAAAAGAGAAAATGAAAAATAAAATGAAATAAAATTCTTGTTACAAGATCGCTACAGCCGTATGGCCTGTGAGCTTCGCGACTATATATTTTTGTCTTATAGTTGGCAGCAGTTTCTGAAGTTATCGTCCTTTACATTGTTCACATATAGAATCGTTTGTACATTTAGTTATTCTGTGTATTCGATCTTTATATTATCTTCAGTAGTTATCTAACAACATGAAAGTCATTGGAACAGTTTTAAAATAAGCCAGTAAGTTAAAATGCCTAGACACATTGATAACATCATGTGGAAGACGCATTTCAGAGGAGTAGAATAATAGCCCATAAAAAGGCAGCTTTCAAATATAATGAAAAATATTCTATACAGCACATCTTTGTCAATGGAAGTGAAAGAGTGAACTATTCAGTGTTATATATATGAATCCTGACACATAGAAGTGCGGCATGGACTATAGGTAAACAAATATGACAATCCATGGAGGCCTCAGAGATGTTAATTCATGACGAGTGTTAAGAATACCAGGGACAGCTAACAGGAGTAATGACAATGTCCTGACACAAGCCAATGGACAAAGGGAGCTTATTACCCATATCAGATGGAATCAATCCATTTTCTTAGGACACCCATTTTCTTACATGGATGATATCAGAAGATAAAAGCTGAAATATAATGTGATAACATTAAAGATTGAAGGATAAAATAGATAATGCATGACAAATACTGGACCGTTAGACATCAGGCATGGAAAGAATTGAACAGCAGAATTGATAAACAGCACGAAGTTGTGAAGAAACATGATCACCTACATCACATGGCATGGTACTTGAAAAAGAAGAATATTTCGAACACACTGATTGGGAATTCCCTGTATCTTTTACGTTTTTTTTGGTTTTATGTGTCAAATTTATGTACTTAGTTATTTTTGTTTTAGTCAAATCTAGTTTGATTGATGGCTGTTCTGTTGAATACTTCAACATGATTGTTTATTCTGGTGGCCATCTTTGACAGGTTGACATGATGTTTGACGAAAGATCAATCCGTCTGAAGAGAGATTATGTTAATGGTGTTGATGTTGCAGAGCTGCCGTTTAAGGGTGAAAGATTTGGACTTTACATCGCTTTACCACGGGAGACAGATGGCATTACTGATTTGGGTATGTCACAACAGTGGTTTAGGCGTGCAGTTTTTCTTGTTGTTATTGTTGGTGATAATATGGATGTGATACAAGGCACGTGACTGAAAGACTTGGCATGTCTTTGTTGACGGCTTATGCTCCTTGAGGAGTGTTCAAGGGTATTGATTGATTGAGTTATTGATTGAGTAATTGATCGATTGATTAACTGATGGACTGTTTGATTGATTGATTGATTGATTATAAGGAGCGCTTGTATGTTACTGAAGTCAGAAAAGAGAGCAAAGAAGTGCAGCACTCTAACCTACCAGACAGTCGTAGAAGGCCACCAATGAGATTTGGGCATAGGGCCGGTTACCACATCCTGAAGAAACATTAAACCCCCCCCCCCCCCCCAAAAAAAAAAACAAGACCTGAATTGGAGAGAGATTTGAAAGAGATAAAGAAAACATGAATAGATGTTCGTAAGAGAGCACAGGTCATGAAGGCTTGACATATATGTGTTGAACATTTCTACTCCACGAATGAAGCAGGCGATATAATGTAGAAGAAGGTATAATCAAATGAAAATATAAATAAATTTGACTTTTCTGGTATTGGTAGTGCAGTATAGGGATAAGAGCAGGGATATGCACAACTGATCCACTGGACTTACGACTTGCGACACTTTCGCCTATACTTTTTTTTTTTTTTTTTAAGCCATTTTTATCATTATCATCATATGCAGAGTCAGAGGCGTTTATGATAAACTTGTGTCATGTGGGTGTTTTGAGTGCTATTTCCAGCTCCATGTTTTAAGCACCCAATTATTCAGACTCTCCTGTAACATTTATCGCAAAGTCCTGCTCCGGGCGTTTCCATCATTTCTCTTCACCTCCATTTAGAGCATAAACGTTCAATACGTCCACACTAAGTCCACACCAAGTTCACACCAAGTTCACACCAAGTTCACACCAAGTTCACACCAAGTTCACACCAAGCCCTCTATTACTGTGCCATCTTTTCAAGCTCTTTACATATCTTCTTTATTACTGTTATAATTGTCTCCAACGTCACTTCCCTTTACAAAAAATTTACAACATTCCGAAAATCTACCCACCACAAAAAAATCTATAGAATACTCGTAGTATGTGATTCCTGTATACATACATTGGGATCCTCGCTGGTGCTACCGAGTTGTTGTACTGTCCTGAGATCCTCCTTGTGTGATCTAAACGAGGAGATCGGAGCACTGATGGAGTTGTCCATGTGCAATGAAGATGGACCTCAAAACCAAACCACTCCCTGTCCTTGAGCTTTTGGTTTGTCCACTACTTCTCTTACCTTCCAGATCAAAGATCGCCATGTAATGTTATCAGTTTGATACTTCTAAGTGTGTCCTTTAAAAAAAAACAACGCAGTTTCTTCACCTTTTCTTCCACTAATATTTATATGATTCGTTCCATCGGTTTCCCATTGCTGATCTTGTCATACCATTCCAATCCTTATGCTCTGCACGGACACCCATTTAAGAATCTTTTAACCTATTGATTAAATATGCTGAGATGGCCTCAGCTGCCATGACAAGGTTGAATGTGATCTGGAAAAGTAACATCAGTTTTCCTGTGAAGATCAAATTATACAAATCACTTGTATTATCTATTCTCTTGTATGGGTGTGAGGGCTGGACACTCACTGCAGATACGGAGCGAAGGATTCAGGCTTTCGAGCATAAATGTTATAGAAGAATTTTGCGCATTTGCTATAAAGAGCACAAAACAAATGTCTATGTTAGAGAAAAGATAAACACCTATGCAGGCCACCAAGAACCACTTTTGTCAATAGTGAAACGTCGAAAGCTTGCCTGGTTTGGGCATGTAACTCGTCATGACTCCCTTTCGAAAACGATCCTTCAGGGAACAGTCGAAGGTAAACGGAGAAGAGGAAGGCAAAGAAAATCATGGGCTGATAACATCAAAGAATGGGCAGGACACGGTTTTTCCACACTTGTACGCATTGCTGAGGATAGAGAGCAGTGGAGGACCCTGTCTGCTGATGCTTCCACCATGGCACCCCTACGACCCATAACGGGTTACGGGCTGAGATGATGATGCTGGGTCAGAATGTGAGTGTTGCACTGGTTATTACTATTGATAGCTATGAATTGGCAGTGGTGCATCACTTCATATACCTGGTGTCTACCATCAACAACATACCTTGTAACTAACTGGATACAAAATTTGACAACTGCATTGGCAAAGATGCAACCATCTGTGTGCGTCTCACAACGCGTGTCTGGGGAAACCCTAAACTTGTAATGAAGACACTAGCTGCGGTATTTGATGCCTGCGTAACCAGTACTCTTCTAAATGGCAACGAGACATGGAGAACCTATGCTAAGCAAGAAAAAAGATTCAATACCTTCAGTTTAAGCTGCCTAAGCCACATCCTTGGTTTTTCGGGGAAGGACAAAGTGGCAAAGTGGAGGTGCTGTCACGCGCTGGCCTTAAAAGTATATGTACACTGTTTAGACAGCGCAGACTACGCTGGCTTGGACATGTCCACATGTCCACCGCATGGAAGATGGTGATGACCCCAAAGATATTTCCTATGGACAACTGGCAGACGGCGAAAGACCTGCCGACCGACCGCAGCTGAGGTTTAAAGATGTATGCAATATAGAAATAAAGGCACCGGACATATAAACATCAACTTAGGAGGATGAAGCTGCCGATTGGACCAAGTGGAGATGCTCCCTACGGCACCACTTGAGACTGGGCAACAAGAAGCTCTTACAACAAGCAGAAGAGAAACGAACACGCCGAAAGGAACATCAGGCACACACAAAAAAAAGCAGTTGAGGGCTATCACCTTAAGGCTGGCTCAAGGACGCATCATCATCGCCATAGTCAGTTATGACTGGATGCGGCTACTACTACTACACTAACTTCTTGATTATCGACTTTGTTCTTCTCAATCTTTCAAAACCTTTAAAAAAAAAACTACAGCTTTGACATCTGAGTTGAAGATTCTGGTTTTTGTGCGGTCAGGCCTTATATATTATGTCACATCGTTTGATAAAATTTTAATAAAATAATAACACTAAATATACCCTACATATTCAACAGAGACCATGTTTTCTACGCCTAGCAAGGTTGATGAACTATGGGAGGGTCTGACTCCTAGATACGCCCAAGTGGGTATTCCTAAATTTAAGATTGAGAATATGTGGAATCTGCCGGAGAAACTAAAACAATTGGGAATGTTCCGAGCATTTGACCCAGCAGACGCCGATTTAACTGGAATTAGCCAAACTGGTAGGTTTTATTGCTCTTCTGCTTTCGTGTTTGCAATTCCTTGTCCCTTGTTTGTGACTTTCAGCTTGATAAAATTATATCTTCGAGTATCTGTTTATTTAATTGAGTTCGTTCAATATTTCATCTTCTTATGATAGATTTAATTCTTCCCGACATGTATGCGTGTCTATACGGTTAGTTAATTTACCTAATCAAATATTTCTTCTTCTTTTGATAGAATTATTTGTTTGTTTGTTTGTTTGTTGACGTGTATGCTTATTAATTTACCTTGTTCAATCTGTCCTCTTCTTATAATAGATATCTTTGTTTTCCCAAGTGTATACTTGTCTATACGGCTACTCAAATTACCTTATAAGGTTTCTTCTTTGTGTCATATAAAGAACTTACATATTCATTACACCACACGATCTTTTACATTTGGACATGCTTCTTAATATAACCGACGGACCCTGTTTTAGGCTGAACGGAGCTTGACTTGCCAAAACGTGACAAAGTTGTATTTTTTAAAAATATTCTTATGACAGATTTCTTTGTTGTTTACCACGTGTATGCTTGTGCCTCCAGCTCGTAGTATATTTCTTCTTCTTCAAGTAATGTTTTGTTGTCTCTTCTATAATGTTCGTTTATTAGCTATTTTAGATTGTCCTTTTTTTCTGGAAATAAATAAATTAAACAAAAAACTTGTCAATCAATTGACTAGTTATGCACTATCACACTTGAGTGGCTATACCACATCTTTAAAACACTTTGGCTAAGTGGACATGCCACACATTTTGAAACACTGCCATTTGGCTTGAAGGCCACACAATGACTCTCGTAACTACTGACGCTCATGGTTTCCTTCTTTATACTTCATCGCATCCTCTTAGTTGTAAAAATTCCATTCCCTTTTCTCAACTTCTTCGCTTGCGTCGGTTATGTCACGATGACGATGATTTTCATCAGCGAGCTCAAGAGATGCTCGAGTTCTTTCGCTGACGTCTTTATCCAGAATATGTTTTATCTGATACTCTTAATCGTATCACACGCGTCACACGTCAGACGGCACTCACTACTAAACCTTCTGTGCAGTATGACAGACTCAAACTGGTTCTAACTTTCCATCCTCACTGTCTGGCGGTGAAGAGAATTCTGTTTCGACATCTGCCTATTCTCCACTCTGATCCTGATACCAAAGAGTTGTTTCGTGATACACCTTTGGTAGCATATCGTAGGGATAGGAATTTTAGGGATATTCTTGTACACAGTCGCTTGCGACATACTAGCCCTCCATACTTTGGTACTAAACCGTGCCAACGCCGTATATGTAAGAGTTGTCCGTTTGTACTCCAAACTCAGACAGTCACTTTTCCGAAAGGAAAATTTATCATTAGAGAGTCTTTCTCGTACGAATCCAGAAACCTGATTTATGCTATCATCGGCAAGAGGTGTGGCATTACCTATATTGGTGAAACTGGCAGGCGTTTGGCAGACAGGTTTCGTGAGCACTTGAATGACATCTATCATGGCAAACATTTACCGGTGGCCCTTCATTTCAATAGGCCTGACCATTCAGGTAATTCCGATATTCATGTTACTGCCCTCCTTTCATGTGTCGGTGATGAAAAGACTCGCTTTTCGTTGGAGAATCATCTTATTTTTTAAATGGGCGTATTAGCTCCTGATGGCTTGAATATCCAACATCATTTTGCATAAATTCTGGTAGCTTTTCTCTTTTTCATTCTTTATTCGTTGTTTTTTAGATCTATCTTCTTATGTTTTAGTTTTGGTTCGTTTCGTATCCTTTTATATCTTTTGTTTTGTCGCCATCATCCGTCACTTCCTTGCGATTTCTGTGAGGAATACTACGGCTTTCTTTCCCAGCATCTTCGGATCGATCTCAGTGAACTTTTACTTGTTCCAAAGTTTTGTTCATTCTCTTTTTTTTCGTTTCGTTGATTATTTACTTTCTTGTTTCGGTATTTCTTTTAGATTTTACGATTTTCTTGTATTATTATTGTTCTTTTTTCGCCAATCATTGTTGTTGTTTACTTTTTCCATCTGCTTGTATCGCCCATATGGTGTATATTTCTCATCATCGTATATTTTTGTAGTACTTACTTAGTCGTTCCCCTTCTACCGTGAGGTGTAGAGGTTTGGAAGAGAGAGCGCCAGACTATCCTATCGGCTGTCTTCCTCCTGGCCTGGTTCCATTCTATTCCTCGATCCTTCAAAGATTGTCTAATGTTGTCCTCCCAGCGGACTCTGGGTCGTCCTCGGGGTCTGGATCCTTGGCTCTTTGTTGCCCATGCTTGTCGTGGTATCCGATCTTCTCCCATTCTGCAGACATGGCCAAACCATCTTAATTGGGACTGTTCTACTTGGGTCTGCAGGGGGTAGGATTTAAGGCCTTGACGTATCGTCTGGTTGCGTACCATGTCTCTTCTTGTTACTTCAACCACCTTCCTCAGATACCTCATTTCTGAGGTTTGGAATATTTTTGTAGTACCTGTATGTAATTCTTGTCTTTGTCACCTGTTTGTGGCTGACGAAAGGTAAAACCCGAAACGTCCCATGTTTCATGTGAACCGTTATTTGTAGAACTGATTCAATACCGTTTTATTGGTTTATATACTTATATTCCTTACCAGTTTTACAGCAGCCCCTTAATTTATTTACTTATTCATGTATGTCCAGTGGATGACAGGCGAGGATGCAAACATTTAAAAATAGGAAATGAGTTGTCAGACAGTCTGTAGTGTTTCATGACATTCATCGGTAGTGTCTCATGACATTCATAGGTAGTGTCTCATGACATTCATCGGTAGTGTCTCATGACATTTATCTGTAGTGTCTCATGACATTCATCGGTAGAGTCTCATGACATTCATCTGTAATGTCTCATGACATTTATCTGTAGTGTCTCATGACATTCATCGGTAGTGTCTCATGACATTCATCTGTAGTGTCTCATGACATTCATCGGTAGTGTCTCATGAGATTCATACAAATCTTATCTAAATGTAAAGGTAGCCTCATGTCAGATACTGCCGTGGGGGTGGGGGGGGGGTGTGTGAAGCGTTAGAGCCTTCACTATACTAGGTCCAGCTTCGAGACGTTGGGATGACCAATTCCCTTCCTCGCTGCCCTTTGCTTGCCTAACTCACGAGCAGAGTCAGGTACCCATTTACAGCTGGGTAGACTGGGGCGTGACGCCACGTATTTTGAAGCCGTTACCTTCGTTTCGAGAGACCAGCACTCTAACCACTGTGTCAATGGCATGCTCAATTCTTTTCTACCTAACACAAAGTCAACTCAATGAAATAATATTCTACTTCTATATTATTATTTTCAGCGAACGTTTTCCTCGACCAAGTCATTCACAAAGCTTTGATAGAGGTCAACGAGACAGGAACAGTTGCGGCAGCTTCAACAGTAATCGTCGGGTCCAAGATGGCAGGCGGATTTAATGATGCGGATGAGAGGTTCATCGCTGATCACCCCTTCATGTTCTTCCTGCGGGACAACCAGACAAAACAAATTCTCTTCCAGGGAAGATTTTCTGGTTAAAGGAAATGAGATCTGTCACTTGTATACTTTTAATAGTTGTGTTGAAAGTGTAAGATGTTTTCAACTTATGATAATCTCTGTACATATTTTTGGGTGTGGATTTTGTGAAATAAAATAATATATTACAATTTACGAAGACCGTTTTTAACGTGTTTATTTAGTAGTTGTGCAACTATGTACCACACTTATTACGGTGTGTGTGTTACAATTGAGTGTATGTTTGCTATACAACAGTTACTTAATAAAAAAAAAATAAAAAAAATTATTCGTTACGGCGTTATTCCCATTTCTAAGGAGATATTGAATGCCGCTTGTCCATCGCTGCCAACACACAGTGTGCAGGATAGGTTGTCATTTTTACCCCCGATAGAAAAACACCGAACCTACCGGGGTTCGAACCCATGTCACCATACTTCAAAGACCAGAAGTTAACCGCTCGGCCACCCGCTCTCATACGGTTATTATGTGTTACTAGTTACTACTTTTGGATACAGGCTACATAAAAAGAGACCAGTACACGCTTATACACTCAGGCGGAGAAAAACATGAAAGAGGGGTAGGAATGTTGATAAAGAAGGAGTTAGAAAAATACGTATGTGGATATTGGACACACAATGACAGAATGATGTTACTAAAAATGAGAGCAAAGCCATTCGACATATCAATCTTACAAACTTATGCACCAACTAAAGATCACAGCGAGGAAGAAATAGAAGAATACTATGAAGAGCTACAACACACACTTAAACCAGTCAAATCAACAGATGTGTTGATAGTAATGGGTGATATGAATGCAAAAGTAGGAAAAAGAAAATACAAGAAAATAGTAGGACAGTATGGATTAGGGACAAGAAATGATAGAGGAGACAGACTTATCCAGTTCTGTGAAGAAAACCAGCTGGTCATATGTAACACCTTTTTTGAACACCACCCAAGGAAATTATACACATGGAAAAGCCCAGGAGATATAACACGAAGTCAAATCGACTATATCATGATAAAACATAGATTTAAGAACAGTGTCACAAGTGCAAAGACACATCCTGGCGCCGACATAAATTCAGACCACAATCCAGTTGACATCAAAGTAAATATAAAGCTGAAAAGAGCAGGAAACAGAAGACAGGAGGAACCCCAGATAGAAATATCAGCGCTGAAACAACCAGATATAAAACAGAAATATTTAATCGACGTCAAAAATAAATATCAACAGTTATTGACAGAAAACATGGAGCAGTATAGAAGAGAAAACCCAGAAGAAAAAGCAACCGCAAAATGGGAATGCTTAAAAACAAGCATACAATCAGCAAATGCAAATTTACCTAAAAAGGAGTCTAAGAAAAATCAAATTTGGATGACAGATGACATCTTGAATAAAATGGCCGAAAGAAAGAAAGCAAAAAATACTCCAGAATATAAAACAATAGACAATGACATACGTACTATGTGTAGAGAAGCAAAAGAACGGTGGATAGAAACAAAATGCAAGGAAATATAAGACTTGGAAGCAAAGCACAGGACAAGAGATATGCATGAAGAAATAAAGAAATTATCAAATCGGTCGCGGTTTGCACAAGGAGGAAGCTGTATCAAGAACAAAAATGGTGTAATATTACTTGATGAGAAAGACATATCAAACAGATGGGCAGAATACGTAAAAGAATTATTCGAGGACAACAGAGGTAAAAAACCATCACCAGATTCTAATGAAGGTCCAAACATTCTCAGATCAGAAGTAGAGAATGCCATTCATATGATACAAAAAGGAAAATCAGCACGCATGGATAACATGAAAATTGAAATGATAGAAGCTCTGGAGAGCTTTGGTATAGATACAATCACAGAAATATGCAACGATGTATACAATACAGGATATATACCACACGACATGAAGACATCAGTTTTTATAACATTGCCCAAAAAACCAAATGCAACAGAATGTTCAGACTTCAGAACAATCAGCCTGATGAGTCATGCAATTAAGATACTGCTCAAAATCATACAGGAAAGAATAAAAAGTAAAGTAGACAGCGAAATCCAGGAAGAACAGTTTGGTTTTAGACGGAACAGTGGAACAAGAGAGGCAATATTTTGCCTAAGAATATTAGCAGAAAAATATACAGAGGTCCAAAAAAGTATGTATATGTGCTTCATTGACTATAAGAAGGCTTTTGACAGAGTCCATCATGAGAAAATAATTGAATGCCTCGAAGACATAGGTATTGATGGAAAAGATATAAGAATACTCAGTAACCTTTATTGGGAGCAAACTGCCACAGTAAGATCTGGAAGGAATTATTCACCATACATAGACATAAAAAGAGGTGTCAGACAAGGTTGTGTGCTGTCCCCCTGCCTATTTAATTTATACACCGAAAAAATTTTCAAACAGATACAGGAAATACCAGAACTGAACATCAGTGGAAGGTCAATAAACAACCTTAGATATGCAGATGATACCGTGTTGTTAGCTGAAAGCGAACAGGAGTTACAAGAACTAGTGAAGCAAGTGAACAGTATAAGTCATGAATATTTTTTTTTTTTAAATTAATGAAGATAAACAGAAATCCCGTTCAACCTCTGATGGGTTATAATGAGGATATATATTGTTTTCAATTCCAAATAATATGAACAACTGCCGACATGAGAAAGTGGCATCACATTTGAAAATAGGGATACTCACAATTGTGCTTAGGCCTATACGTTAAATAATAAAATAAAAAACAAACAAACAAACAAAATCAAGAAGAAACTATGAACAAGAATAATATTAAAGTGGAGGGGTGTAAAGGCCTGGTGGTTCTAGTTATATAACGGACTTTACCAGATATTTAATTGACTTTCATCTGTTTAAAGTCATGAATATGGACTCGACATTAATATTGAGAAAACAAAAACTATGATAATTAGCAAAACAGACGATAAACCCACATGAAAGATAAGCGTAAATGGGAAAATCCTGGAACAAGTCTAGAGATACGTATATCTCGGTCATATAATAACAGAAGATGGCAGATGTGAAACAGAAATCAAGAAGAGAATAGGAATGGCCAAAGCTACATTTAACAACATGAAAGATATACTGAAATCCAAACAGTTATCTCACAAATTAAAACTGAGAATCATAAAGTGTTATATATATTCTGCATTTCTGTATGGTGCAGAAACATGGACGATGAATAAGCAGTTGGAAGAAAGAATTGAGGCTCTTGAAATGTGGATATACAGAAGAATGGGGCGTATCTCATGGAAAGAGATGAAAACAAATAAAGAGGTCCTAGAAAATCTAGGTATGAAAAGAGAACTAATGAGGGAGGTCAAAGTTCGGCAGCTAAAATACTTTGGCCACATAAAAAGGCATAACACCTTGCAGAAGACCATAACAGAAGGGAGAGTTGAAGGCAAACGTGCAAGGGGAAGACAGCGCTATAAGTGGGAAGACAACATCAAGAGATGGACAGGAAAGAGTCTATCAGAGTGCACCATCAAGACAAGAGACAGAAGACGTTGGAGATCCATTACAGCCAACCTTCGTTGTGGAGATGGCAACTGATGATGATGAGTGTAAAAGCCCGTCATAAGACGGGAATTAAATTCAAAAGCACCAATACCTAACGGCAATTTTACTTATTCATAAGTATTAAAAAAACAAACAAATTATTTGTTTGACATCTGATGTTAAAATGCTCTCACAATATATAACAGCATTTTTCTTCTCGCAACACGCCAGAAGAAAGTGAATTGCTTCCTCCTGTTAGTAGAACTACGTAGCAGCAGCGAGGATTACAATGTGTGTATACGGGATCACACGTTCTATAAATATTTTTGTGCACACCGTCATTTGCGCATTCTTCTTTGGTAAGTGTTACTATTTTCGGGAGAGTACATATAAGGGAAACAATACAATTAATGTTTAACTTTCAATCAAAGTTATATCCCTTAGCGTTACGCACTGACAGAAAATGCTGGGATTTTATACACAGGATATCATTGCTGAATATCTCATTGCCCCTGTGTAGTTCCCTGGAGTATCTGAGCAGGCAAATACCGTATAAGACTACTGCATCCTTAGGCCTCTGTTGAAAGAGACAACTACACAAGGTCGATCATGGGGCTGGCAACCTTATTATGTCAAACAACCTGAAACATAAACCCCCGCTGCAAGAGTTCATCAAATCTTTGGTACAGGCTTCCAACAAAGGGACCTGCTACCGTGGTCACTCCAGGCTCCACAAGGAACGAAAAGGCAACTTATGACGACTAATATCTCATTAATTAGCTGAATAAAATAAAGAACAATGGACACCAGGTTAGGATAAAATTCTAAAGGTGGGCATACACATAAGCTAGTCTATGAACGTGCCAAATATCTAGTGGGGAAAATCCCACTAATAAGAAAGTGCTTAGAATAAATTAAGAACGGTTTATTATAAGAGAGAGAGAGAAACATTAGTGTACAGAAGACGATTATATAGATCACTTCCTACTAAAATATAGAGGTGTGAATGACAAAGACTCCCAGTCCTCCAAAATATAAAATAGTCAAACATCTGTAACCACCAATAAACTATTCCCATCAGCTTTTCGAGAAAATACGGAAAAGTTGCGGCGTTGCGCTGTGAGAATTATATTAAACACCGATTAAAAGAACGAGCGGGCCATTTAATCTTTTCATGATGCATTTTTTCGGGAAAATATGGAAACTGCGCGCATTGCACCGCGAAAGCTAAATTGAACACTTATAAAAAATGTGAACATATAAGTTTCGTGGGAATTCTTTTCTTGATTTTTTTCCCTTATCACAGATTCCCTAAAAATATCGCTAACAGTGCGATAAATATTTATCTCTATCAACATTTATACATAACAGTAGAGAATAAGAAGTTACCACAATTAATAATTTTAGGAGGTTAAAAGTAATCTGAGAGAGACATATGCCCCATTTTCCCCAAGTAATTATTGTTACGTAGGATAATTTAGTCGCCCAAGTCCTCGATACTTTCATTCAGACACGGAGTAATAACAAATTCATTTGGAATTTAAAATAAAAAAAAATAAGTTTAACTACAAAGATCAAATGAAAACATGGAATAGAAAGGAATGTAATGACAGCATGTTTAGAAAGTGCCGTCATCAAAACATGTAAAAAGGGCCCACCATAATTCCTTCCCGCCATTATTTGCCGGGTTACGTGTTCGTTGTCTGTTTCCTGTAATTTAGCTTGTGCTATGACAATCAATAAAGCACAGGGACAATCATCTGATCATGAAGGTGCATGCCTACCAGAAGTTAGAGACTTCCCTAGACTAGGTCTAGCTTTATTTGGTGAGGTGACCAGTTCCCTTTTTCCCTGTCTTTGCCTTCCCTAAGTTAAAAGCAGAGTCAGGTATCCATTTACAGCTGGGTAAACTGGAGCGATACAACAGAACCCGGTAACTTTACCGCGAAAGGTAACCGTTCTAACTGCTAGGCCAGTCAGACATCCCCACAGAATGTATCCACAGAATATATCCACAGAATATATCTAGTTTAATCATGGTTGTGTGTAATCTAGCTCAATGACATTGACACATGCTGGGATTTTTGTTATAAAGATGTAATATTTAGGGATGTATTTTTGGTTCTTCTTCTTCTTCTTCTCTTCATTCATCCTGAGCCGACTACTGTCAAAGCAGTCAGTGTCCATCACACCAGGTGTCGTCTTTAGGGCAGCAACAAATTGCTTGCACTTTGCTCGATCGGCTGGACCCAGAAGCTGAAACAGACACATTTTTGGTTCTAGATCGCCTAAAATATTCACCACCTGTTGTCAAACCGCTACTTTTATAAATACTCTTCAGTTCCTCAAAGGGCATACGCCTTCGACAGACTACTGCCAAGTTCTACTGTCGGAAATGATTTCTCTTTTCATTTCAAGCGGCATTATTCATCCGATGTTATTGGTATGTGCTGGCATTTCAATCTATATAGGCGTACTTTTTTCCCGAATTGTCTTATTTGATATGGTGCTGCAGTCTAGATAATTTAGTTTCCTTCGGTAGGCTATTACTTGATTCTTAATACTAATTAGACTAATTTAAACCAAAAAATATTTTTTTAAATCATGATACAAATAATTTTCCGCAGCTCGTGTTCATATGAATTAGAAACCGAATTTGAATTATTCTGAATTTCATGAAAATAGAATTAACTGGAGGAAAAAGGAACAAAGTATATATCGTTTCATATGTGCAGCGAAAATTAAAAACAAAATATTCATGCTGACAACGTCACTTTTAATCACTTATGATATGTGCATTTATAGTACTATTTGTATTAATAATATTTGTATTTATATGTGTATTATTAATAGCAGTAAAAAATTAACTATGAAAGGATTAAATTGAAACAAAATTAATTGTCTACCGCTAACAAAAATTAAATAAATTAAAAATTTTTAAAAATATTTTAAACACAGGCTTTTAAATGCACTAAAAACCCAAAAATAATTTTTCAAGGAGTTTATAGCTTGCAGTAAAAATGTAACATCACATTGACAAAAAGCCTGGGGCGCTGATTCTATTTGAAATTAACTTCTTCTTTATACTTCATTAGACACCTATGGATAAAATATATGATGAGCGCTTAAGCGCCCCAGGCTTTTTGTCAATATGAAGAGAGAAGTTTCAAGAGAGAAAATCTTGTTGGAAAGAATACACCTAGATTATTTGCAGTTATCGCCCATTTTAGTGATTTTTTTTATTCAAACAACAAAAATTAATAGTAATTTTCAATGTTATTTTTACGACTGATTATTGTATTGTCATGGGGAATACACAACTATGCCAATTTTCAGAGCTATTGCTCATCTGGAAGTGATTTAAAAATTGATTGCAAGATTTGAAGGTGACAACAAGGTGACATACGTTGCGAGTTAAAGAAAAGCCTGTAATAAAGGAAACCTCTTCTTCTTGGCACACTCTCAGACGTCTGCTTGAGTATTTTCAAAGAAAGCAGTGATCCCGTTGATGATATTTGTATCTCTATAATGTTTTTTCCGAAAATGGTACTGGTGATGGTCAAATGCGCTTTCCCTGTTCTTTATGTGTTGGGCATCTTTGAAGCAGATGTTAAACAGTCATTTTATCGGTGTCACAGCTACACTCATTGGTAGTTCATATTTTTAGCTTGTTGAGTAGATGGTATCCCAATCTGTTGTGGCCCGTACGGGGTATTAATATTGCCCCTTGTTTTCTTCTGATGAGCTGCTGATATGCATTTTTTAATGGCCTTGATGCTCTGCGTCCTATTTGTTCCTCTATCTGCTTTTGATAAAGCTCTTCGTCCCTTCGAAAGTTATTCTTGTATCAGGCTGAGGTAGCTCTCCCCTTCTGTTTTGCTAATTTGTCAGCTTCTTCATTGCCGGGGATGTTGCAGTGAGATGGGATCCAACTCTTTTGAATCACTGACATAGTATTACTCTTAAGTAATCCAGGCCTGCATTATTCTGGCTCTCCAGCACTGCAAGCATCTGTTTGAAGAAAGCAACTTGTCTTTCGGGGCTTTCCTCTGTCATTAGAACTTCTACTGCAGTTTTTAAGGCCTCTGCCTCTGCTCTGAAGTTACTTTAGAATTTTCCTATTGCCACTGACAGCTTTTTTTGTGTACCAGTGCATGCATGGGACCAGATGTTTCTTGGATAGTTTTTCTCTATGTATTTTGACGTTATGGCTTTTCTCTCTGTAGCATTCTGGCTCTTCTGTCTCTCAAGTCCAGGAATTTTTTTTATCTTTTCAGGGAAGCGATGTTGTTTCCAAACTGGGAGCTAATTCGAGCAGACGACGTCACAATTTTATTATTTACATTATTTTAAAAAAATGAACTGTTAATACTATTTTTTTATTTAACTAAAAGTATTTATAAAGTAAGTAGTATTCATTTTTATGCAGATGTACCATATACTGAATATAGTTGATGAACCCATTTTATAAGGACAGACTCACTTATTGTGTGCCCAGGGGGGCACTCTTACATTGTAGTTACGCCATTTTTAATGCATTGTGGAGGATATTTTATTGCAAGTTTAATGAAAGACAGTTTGCTTAATTATGTTATAGTGCTTGAAGTTCTGATCGTGAGACAGACGCTGCTGATTATCCCAGACATGAATAACATTTCTTCGCTGTCCAAGGTAACAGAGTCGTATTGCATGTATTGAATACACAGTTATGTACGATATCGTCGTTAATTTGATGTCCATGATTCTTCTGTGACACAGACTGGAAGGGAGACATCAAAGAAGATTTAGCTACCCGAAGAACAGCAGCTGAGAGACTTTTTCAGGCAATAAATCAAGAATTACTCAGCAAAAGAGAAGTTAGCAAGAAGAAGAAGATGGATGTATACCACTCCACCTGTATTTCAGTCTTGACTTATGAATGCGAGTCACGGGCAATGACCACAACCCACAAAAGCCAGCTCCAAACCTCAGAAATGAGGTATCTGAGGAAGGTGGTTGAAGTAATAAGAAGAGATATGGTCCGCAACCAGAGGATACGGCAAGACCTCAAAACCCAACTCCTGCAGACCCAAGTAGAACAGTCCCAACTACGATGGTTTGGCCATGTCTTCTGCAGAATGGAAGAAGATCGGCTACCACGATAAATATGGGAGCCAGGGATCCAGACTTCTAGGACAATCTAGAGTCCGCTGGCAGGACAACATTAGACAGTCTCTGAAGAGCCGAGGACTAGACAGGAAGCAGGCCAGAAGGAAGACAGCCGATGGGACAGTATGGCGCTCCCTCTTCCAGATTTCTACACCTCACGGTAGAAGAGAGATGATTAAGTAAGTAAGTAAGACTGGGGGGGGGGGGGGGGGGGGGGGGGGGGGGGGGGGGGGGGGGGGGGGGGGGGGGGGGGGGGGGGGGGGGGGGGGGCTTCTGTGATACACAGTGTCGGATTTAGCTTGTGCGAGGCCCTAGGCAAGATTAACGTGCGAGGCTCCTTTGTAAATAAATTCTTGTTGTTTCCATGTGCACGAGGCCCGTAGAAGCAAAAGTCTAGATTACCAATGTGTAAACCACCTGTTGCTGTCATTTTCGACGGAGTCATCTGTCAAGTTATTTGCTTATGTTTGTATCATAAGTATAATTGTGTCTTTACCTGCGATGTCAGGTTGATTAGGGGTTGTCTTCCCTTGTTTATTCATTCATTGTGTTTGACCTTTAGGGTCAGAGGTTGACAGTTCGGCGTGGGCCTATGGGAAGGTTTTTTAAGCGGGAGTGAGATATACTTCCGGGAAGCCGGGAGGTCCTGTTTTTCTGAAGGGACCAAGAGTCCATTGTTTTTCGGGGAGAATCTTCGAAGTAACTGCTATGGCAGTTTTCCCCAGTGAATCTCTGTGCGTCGGGATGACGACAGAATTCCTTGTGTAGTTCTGAGGATTCATTTACCAGGTAATACCGACCTTTATGCATTATTACGCTTTTCGGTGGCAGAACATGTAAAGGATTACCTAGGGTGAACAGCAGTTCACGGATCCGCCATTTCAGAACTTATATATTTGTGCTCGAGGTAGCCATCCAAGACTGTTAGTCTTATATTGTCCAGAAATCCAGTGACGAAGATATATTGTGGGAGCCGCAGATTGGCGGAACTTCTATCTACAATAAGTATTACTGCAGGGTTGGTGATAACCTATTTAACAGAAGTACACGGCCGACGTTAGGACGAGGCCTGTGCTTCCGGCTATTATACTACAGCCTGATATGTGCAATTGGCGGGAGTGCCAAGTTGCACCTGTGTGTCAAGGTAACTAAGGCATCTGACGCGTTTAGTCAGAGACGCCAAGGGCGACGCTACGAACTGTCATTATTGAAGAACTTTGCTATTGACCATGCACGTCTATTCTGATGTTTACCTTTTTGAATGCCAAATGTATACCTATCGATGTCAGGTCAGCATGACCTTGTTACACTGACTGTTCCTGTTGATATTATGTGTGTTCCCGTCAATAAATGTCTTGAAACATGCCTGCAGTGTCAAAGCATCCTTGATTACTGCATGTGAGAGTATGGGTTGCAGGATCTACATCTATACGAGCCTAAACACATTCGCGTCTTCATTCGCACCCACACTCAACTCATCATACGCTCGCACTACACATCTAACAACATGTAAACTGTCTTGGGCCAGTGATCACCTCAACAAGAAAAAAAGACAGTTACATTTCTGGTGGCCAGTTACGTGGGCTCTTATGATACATTTCTTGTCGCCAATGTGGCCTAGAAACTTACATTTCTGATGGACCAGATCTGTGGGTTTAAAAAGAACAGAGCGAGCATTTGACATTATTGTTGACATTTATGGATTCAGAAATTTACATTCCTGGTTGGCTGTTACATGTATGATGTCTCCAGTTTTGTCGAGAAAGTTACAAGAAGGACAAGTACACATTACACTTCTGATCTGTGGGTCTAAGCTACACACGGGACAGCCGTAACACAGTGCTAATTCTACATTTGCAAGTTTTGGCTACAACAGGACAGATATAGGTCATCAACGGTTGACACAAATAAACAGTACGAGCATTTATATTATAATGCTACATAAAGCATAACAAGACAAGTACTGAAGTGAACTACTAGGCATTTGCTACGTGGACCATAACTGCATAGAAGGCGGGTTCCTATTGTAAACAGTACTGCGGGTTGTTACACGTTTCATTCAACAACAGACTTTTCTAGGTCAGAGCATTCAAGCTACATTGTTGGAGGTCAAGTGTCTGTAAACAGTACGTGAAATTGTAAACATTCAATGTGCAAGCCCTAATTTGAGAAGGTCATAGTAACTTTGGTTCGTGAATACCACTTTATGTTACAGTGGATTTGACGTTCAGTGCGCGTTTGACATTTCGTTTCTGTGTTCGCAAGGAGCAAGAAATTTATTTTAGTTTCAGCTGTGACTGAACTTGTTCTGCAACACATTGAAATTGATTGCTATATGTTTATGTCACTTCTACTGTTTTGTGTATTTTTCTGCGGGTTTTTCGGTTGGTGGGTCTTACGGTAAATATGCCACTTGATCGAGGCTTACTGTAAGCGGTCTGTAGGTGCAAATTTTCTTAATTTGGAAATTTGCTAGTGACAATTGGTCGCTATTGATGTTAGCTGTGATGTAATTGTACTTAACGTTGTTTTTGTAATATTTTGTCTGTTTTTCAGTTTTGATTGTCGATTTGTTTTGTTTGTATTCTGTAGGTCTCTCCTTTCTTGTGTATTTCTCTACACATTTTTGGTTAAAACAGTGTTGCCATTTGTATTGTTTTGTATTTTTGTCTTTGTATTTTTTTTTTGGTTGTACTACATTACTGTCATGCACAGTCTACATACACATACTTGGTCATGTTTTGATATTATTGATAAGGTAGACTCTTCATATAGAGTTTGTTAAATAATATTATATAAGATATTTATACAAGTTCTTTGATAAAAGACTTGTTATCTACAAAGATTGAGACAGTAAAATAAAGTGAAGTGAGTATACAAGTCTAGCATTTCAGACTTGTCTCCCATTGAAGTGGGATAAGGTAATTTATTTAATTTTTTTTTTTCAGGTTTCTGATCTCATTAGACAGAATGTCTACATTGGATTTCTTCATCCAGCAAGGGTTGACCCTTGGTAAGTCTGGTAAAGAATTGGAAGAATATTCATCTGCTCAATTCGCCATTGCATTAAAGTCAGAAGAAAAGAAACAAAAAGAGGAAATTAAATTGAAAGCAGAAGCTGAACTAAAGAAGCTAGAAGCTGAGAATAGAAGATTAGAACTTGAAGAAAGAAGGTATCAAAGAGAGGCTGAGGAGAGAAAAGCTCAAGCTGCTGCTGAGGAGAGGAAAGCTCAAGCTGCAGCTGATGAAAGAAAATTCCAGATGGAAATGGAAGACAAAAAACTTCAAGCTGCTGCAGAGGGGAAAAAACTTCAAGCTGCTGCAGAGGAAAAAAAACTTCAAGCTGCTGCTGAGGCTGAAATTAGAAAAATGGAACATGAGGAAAGAAAACAGAAGATGGAACTTGATGAAAAACTCGCAATTTTGGAGTTAGAGAAATTGAAATTGGCGAGTACGGGTGCTCAGCAAACAACTTCGAGTACGACAAAGGAGTTTGTTAGTAGGATTAAATTGCCTCATTTCAATCCTTTAAAGGATGACGTAGCAGATTATCTAGATAGATTCCAATTTTTGTGCGATACGCATAAAATAAAAAAGGAAAAATATGTTGAACAACTGATGCCATTTTTTACAGGTGACACAGTGACTACTCTTATGACAATAGACGAACATGAGAGGACTAATTATGATGTTGTCAGGGCAGCATTACTAAAGAAATACCAATTAAAACAAGAAGACTATCGTCTTCGTTTTAGGACAATGTTGCCAGAAAATGGAGTAGATTTCTCTGATTTTGTTACAAAGATACGTCGTACATTTACACGATGGGTTGAGTTGTCTCAGATTGAGAAAACATATGAAGGTCTAATGGACTTATTATTGCGAGATAAGGTTTTGTCATCTGTTAATGATTCTTTTCTTGCATTCCTTCATGAGCGTAAGCCTAAAAACTTAAAAGAAATGGAGGAATACTGTTGTCAGTATGCCACAGCACATCCCCATGCTACAGTTAGCAATTCTAAAGTGAAAGAAGGGTTGCCAGCTGCTTCGGCAACACCATATGGCCCTAATTTCAGAAAAAAATTTCAGGGTGCTCAACAAAATTGGAATAGGGGAAGTAATCAAAATTACACTCAGAAGCGGAGTAATCCAACACATGATGGTTCTTCGTCTATGCAGTGGAGACAAGATGGTAGTTCTCGTAATTTTAGTGGTAATAATTTGAGACACTTTCGTAAAGGCTATCCAAATAATAACTATTCAAATTTTCGAGGTAATCATTCTCGACGTCAAGATTATGACGATGGTGAATTTAGAAACCGGGATTCAAACCGGAATGATGATTACAATAGGCAATATGATAACAATTACAGGGGAAATGATAGTCGAAATAATTACAGGGGAAATGATAATCGAGGTAGACCTAGGTTTAACAAAAAAAGACCTTACCAACAGGCAAACTCTGCGCAACAAGAGTTTGATGGAGCCTGTAATACAGTAAATGATAGTGGTAACTCTAGGGCTATCACTGGTTGTGCTTTCGATTTTGGGAGAGCAACTGAATGCCCCCAATGCTTAACATTGTTTGACTCATCAACTGTATCTACGCTAAGTTGTGGTCACCCTCTTCCTGCTCTACCTGCTACAGTTGCGCATGATGGGAGAGGATCTCTCATCTTACATAAAGGTCTAATAAATGATAGGCTAGTCTCAGTACTTTTCGATTCGGGATGTACTACCGTCGGGGTTAAGGAGTCTCTGATAGATCCTTGCTGTGCCACGGGAAAAACAATCAAATGTGTTACATTTGGTGGTACTATGGAAAGCTATCCTACTGCTATTATTAGGATTGACACTCCTTTCTTCACAGGAGATGTCCATGCATGTCTTCTTCCTAATCCTATTGCGGATCTTATAATCGGTCGTATTCATGGGGTTAAGGAATGCACCCCGCAACAAATTTCTAGTTGGGAAGAAAAAAAACATTCAAACGGTCAATGCAGTGGTGACAAGAGCTCAAGCTCTTAATCCCCCAACTTCATCTGATAATAGTAATGAAGTTGATAGCCAAGACGAGCACTTGGTGATTTCCCATGACTCGTTTGTTAAACGTCAAGAAGAGGATCCTTCTTTGAAGAAATACTTCCTTCTTGCAAAGAAAGGGGATCCCAATCAAAATACGAATCACAAATCGTATATCACTATGAAGAATGGTATATTGGTACGAATGGTACAACACTCGGACAAGTCTATGCCCTCGCAAATTCTTGTGCCTAAGTGTATGAGAGCCTTAATTCTTCGGCATGCACACGATTCTCAGTGTGCGGGACACATGGGTTTTTCCAGAACTAAAACTAGAGTCCTTGCGTCATTCTTTTGGCCATTCGTGAATAAAGACATCCGAATTTATTGCCGATCTTGCAAAATTTGTCAAGAGGTCAAGTCTAGGGGTCCGAGACATGCTGCTCCTATTCAGGCTGCAGATATTCCGATTCGGCCGTTTCAGAAAATGGCTATAGACATCATTGGTCCGTTCAAAATTAAGTCAGCCAGAGGACACCAATTTATCCTCACTTGCGTGGACATGTGCACGCGTTGGCCAGAGGCTATTCCTCTGAAGAGCATATCAACTGTCGATATCGCTGATGCTCTTTGGCTCGTATTTTCTCGTCTGGGATTCCCCGGAGAAATACTGTCGGATCACGGCACTCAGTTAATTTCGGACGTTATGTCTCAGGTAATGGCTACGCTAGACATTAAAAGGTCTCTCAGTAGTATTTATCATCCAATGTCCAATGGATTGGTAGAACGTCTTAACAGGACACTAAAGAACTTACTTGGCAAGATAACGGAGGATCATCCTGAAGATTGGGACAGGGTTTTACCTGCAGTCCTCTTTGCCTATAGAGAGGTTCCCAACGAGCATACAGGGTTTTCTCCTTTCGAACTTGTCTTTGGCGCGCAACCGCGCGGGCCAATGTCCTTGTTACACGATTTGATAACTTCCGATAATATTGACGATGATACACAATCGTCATATGAATATGTTATAGCTCTTAGAGAAAAGATTATCGAATCGTGCAGGTTAGCAACTTCATCTTCCGAATTTGCGAAAGAAAAAGCTAGGCGATTTGCTAATAAGAAAAGACGCCTACGTCAACTTTGTCCTGGAGACAAAGCATATGTCTTACTGCCCTCAAGAGAGAATAGACTTCTCATTTCTTGGAAGGGTCCATACACTATAGTCTCGAAAATTTCTGATGTCGACTATATTGTCGATGTGGATGGAAGGCATAAAACCTTCCATATAAATATGTTAACAGAGTTTATTGAACGTCCAGACTATTTACAGCCTATTTTCCAGGCGACGGACGACTCTCCAGTTCAACATGGTCACATCTCATCCCTGTCCGTTATACAGGATGAGGAAACTATTTTTTCTGACGTGAACTTACCTCTTCCTACGATTCCACTTATTTCAACGGAATCGTGGAGAGACGTTACAGTCTCTTCTAACTTGTCTTTTGAGGAACAACGTCAAGTATCCTCTACGTTACAATCATATCAGGATGTCCTTACCGACATTCCTGGACACACAGATGTCATAGAACATGACATCATACTTACTGATCGTAATCCGATCAGAGTAAGACCATACCCAATACCTATTCATTTTCAAGCACAAGTCGAGAAAGAATTGGATGAAATGATTCAACTACAAATAATTGAACCATCCACTTCAGCTTATTCTTCGTCGATAGTTATTGTTCGAAAGAAAGACAATAACATACGTCTTTGCGTTGATTATCGCAAATTAAATCAAGTTACGAAGTTCGATGCTGAACCTATGCCGTTATTAGATGATCTACTTATTAGACTTTCTAAAGCTAAATTCTTTACTAAACTAGACTTGTCGAAAGGTTATTGGCAAGTCCCATTGACGGAACACGCCAAACCTCTCACTGCTTTTTCGACACCTAGGGGTCTGTTTCAATGGAATTTTATGCCTTTCGGGCTTATGAACGCCCCAGCGACTTTCGTGCGCATGATGCGACGAATTCTATCAGATCGTGCAGATGTCATTGCATATTTAGACGACATCTGTCTTTTCAGCGATACTTGGGAAGAACACTATGTGGGTCTGAAGGAATTGCTATCTACTCTACGTGAGCATAGTTTGACTGCTAAACCCTCTAAAGCTTTTGTTGGGTTTAGTGAAATTTCCTTCCTAGGTCATCGAGTTGGTCATGGTCTGTTGAAGACAGAGGACCAAAACATTTCAAAGATATTAAATATCTCGGTTCCGAAGACAAAAAAGCAAGTGCGTAGTCTCTTGGGATTGATACAATTCTATGGAAGATTCATTGAGAATCTGTCCTCCATTATGGCACCACTTTCAACGTTATTGAAAAAAGGTTCTCCTAATATGGTGCGTTGGTCCCAAGAATGCCAATCTTCATTGGATCAGGTTAAGAATTTGTTCTCATCTCATCCTATCTTAAGACTACCGACGATTGATAAGACTTTTGTCCTTCGTAGTGATGCCTCTTCCACTGGCATTGGAGCGGCACTAATGCAGGAATATTCAGGAACTCTGCATCCTGTAATGTATATTTCTAGGAAGCTGAATGCGGCAGAAAGGAATTACTCGGTTTTGGACCGTGAATTGTTAGCTATGGTTTGGTCCATTCTTAAGCTACAAAGGTTCCTTCTGGGCGCGCATTTCTTTATGGAAACCGACCAAAAAGCTCTTACGGCTATGCAAAGTAAGGATTTGAAGAGCTCGAGATCTACTCGTTATGCTATTGCTCTTCAGCCTTTCCATTTCACGGTGCGAGCTATCCGTGGTTCGGATAATGTGATGGCGGACATATTGTCTAGATGCCCACATGATTCCAGTTAAATCTTGTGTCCTAGTTTTTCCTGATATATTTTCAGACTTAGGTCTGTCCTTAATATCATAATATGTTGTAATACAAATGTATTTGGATGATGTTTAGATAATTTAACAAATTTCATTTTGTCCATCCATCAGTGATATGTTGCTAAAATAGCATTGACATTTGTATATTGCTATGATTATATTATTTAGTAATGTTTGATATATGATTGGTATTGCCAGCAACTTAGGTTTCTTGAATGGTATCCCTTAGTTTGTTTGGCTTAAAGGAAATATTTTCTCCTATGTTGGGAGATGATTTGTACCCTCTTCTATTGTACCTGATATTAGGTTCATTGTTTGCATGAGCACAGAAGTGATACTGGTGCTATCTTGCTCATGAACATATTAAAAAAAAAAAAAAAAATTGCATTTTTTTTTTTTACAGGGGGGTGGTAGTAATGTTGCTGTCATTTTCGACGGAGTCATCTGTCAAGTTATTTGCTTATGTTTGTATCATAAGTATAATTGTGTCTTTACCTGCGATGTCAGGTTGATTAGGGGTTGTCTTCCCTTGTTTATTCATTCATTGTGTTTGACCTTTAGGGTCAGAGGTTGACAGTTCGGCGTGGGCCTATGGGAAGGTTTTTTTAAGCGGGAGTGAGATATACTTCCGGGAAGCCGGGAGGTCCTGTTTTTCTGAAGGGACCAAGAGTCCATTGTTTTTCGGGGAGAATCTTCGAAGTAACTGCTATGGCAGTTTTCCCCAGTGAATCTCTGTGCGTCGGGATGACGACAGAATTCCTTGTGTAGTTCTGAGGATTCATTTACCAGGTAATACCGACCTTTATGCATTATTACGCTTTTCGGTGGCAGAACATGTAAAGGATTACCTAGGGTGAACAGCAGTTCACGGATCCGCCATTTCAGAACTTATATATTTGTGCTCGAGGTAGCCATCCAAGACTGTTAGTCTTATATTGTCCAGAAATCCAGTGACGAAGATATATTGTGGGAGCCGCAGATTGGCGGAACTTCTATCTACAATAAGTATTACTGCAGGGTTGGTGATAACCTATTTAACAGAAGTACACGGCCGACGTTAGGACGAGGCCTGTGCTTCCGGCTATTATACTACAGCCTGATATGTGCAATTGGCGGGAGTGCCAAGTTGCACCTGTGTGTCAAGGTAACTAAGGCATCTGACGCGTTTAGTCAGAGACGCCAAGGGCGACGCTACGAACTGTCATTATTGAAGAACTTTGCTATTGACCATGCACGTCTATTCTGATGTTTACCTTTTTGAATGCCAAATGTATACCTATCGATGTCAGGTCAGCATGACCTTGTTACACTGACTGTTCCTGTTGATATTATGTGTGTTCCCGTCAATAAATGTCTTGAAACATGCCTGCAGTGTCAAAGCATCCTTGATTACTGCATGTGAGAGTATGGGTTGCAGGATCTACATCTATACGAGCCTAAACACATTCGCGTCTTCATTCGCACCCACACTCAACTCATCATACGCTCGCACTACACATCTAACAACATGTAAACTGTCTTGGGCCAGTGATCACCTCAACAAGAAAAAAAGACAGTTACACTACATTTGTGGTACTGGTTTTTGTTAATTGCTCTCAATTGTCGAACATTTCTTTCTTTCTTTCTTAGTTATTTTTCTGCTAAGTAACAGATATTTGATTTTATCAAATCATTCGACACTCCCTGTAGGTGATAATAATCACATTTGCTTAGCGTTGCCCAGATTTGTTGGCTATAGGCGCGACAGATTAACACGTACATCGGCCCGCGCTATCGGCTTAATCACCGATAAGACATGGATGACAAGATTACTTTAGATAAAAATAAGATTTCTACATCTCGAACACATGGTCATATGCGGTTACCGCTGTATTCGTAAGTTTGTACACAAGGGCATCGGACATCTTATTACCATATATGGGAAAGTTGACCTCTGCCTTACGTTCAAAATTATCTGGTCGGAATATTTTGAAATTGCCCCATAACCCGCCTGTTTGAATATGATTGAAGTTTTTGATAGCTCGTAACAAACGAAGGCGTGGGAAGGCAGGTGTTAAGTCATGTTTTCGAGTGGGAGTTAATTGTTTGGGATTCTTACGTACGGGTCTGATTTTTTATAGACACGCTAGTAAGCACGTTTAAAGTTATGAGATAGATTTTTTATTTGGGTGCTTTGTGTACGATATTTTTGGAACATAGCTCAACTGAGTATGTGTTAGTTTTTTTAAAAATAAAGAAAGTGTTCAAATGTTCTTAGTAGTAGTTGGGAGAGAGATACGGGTGAGCTTGCTTCACATGTCAAGCAGTTAGTTCGCGCTTGAGCGAAAATTTAGTGAGCTGTACTGAGATACTGTAATCTCGGGCATTAGGTATCTGGCAGGGCTTCGAGACGGGGATAGTCTCGCTAGTGTGTCCAGAGTGTGTTTTGAAGCGAAGAGATTAGATATATATACTATTCAAATGCCATGGAATTTTCTGCAATGTATGATGTATCGCTGTTTATGCGATCAGATTCATTATGGATTATTAGCACATGTTTTGCCATTGTAACTTTTCAACGATTGACTGTTCCTTGATTCGCTGTTCATGCGATCAGATTCATTATGGATTATTAGCACATGTTTTGCCATTGTAAATTTTCAAAGATTGACTGTTCCTTGATTCGCTGTTTATGCGATCAGATTCATTATGGATTATTAGCACACGTTTGCCATTGTAACTTTTGCAACGATTGACTGTTCATCGATTCGCTGTTCACGCGATCAGATTCATTATGGATTGTTGGCATCTGTTTTGCCATTATAACTTGTGACAATGTACTGTTCGTGGTGTCAATGTTGCTGTGATCAATAAACGGTGTATACGTTGGAAAACCCTTATTTGTCGTACCCGTTGGTCGATTTCCTGACCTAACGTTACTGTTGTGTGGGTGATAACAGAATATAGACCTACCTAAAGAACTCATGACATTCGCCCATTATATTTACACACCTGTAGGCCACTAACAGTAAGCCTGACCTTACTGACATTGTCCTTGTCAGTGGTACTACACCACAACACCCACCACAAACATTCAACAATAACAGAAACCACTAACAGAACAGCTTGTAACGAATACCAACAGTAACAGCAGGGAATATAATCTGACCATTTTCTCAAGCTATTTACTACAGTGAAGAATTATAATTCAGAATTCTTTCTTAAAATACCGGACACCTTTTATTGGAGTATTTATCAGGACTTACAATATAGCCCAGGAAATCTCTAACATTTTAAATCCAGAAATCGGGACTGAGGAAACTAAAGAACCACACATGCAGTCAGAGAGGGGACTTTAAATTAACGACACCCCAGACGAGTGTAAGAGGCCGATTCAAGTCTCTTTTAATCATCTGAGCAAAAGTCTGTGAGTAAGGATTGGCGTAAGTTGTGATTTACATTTCGTATTTATTACTAACATGTGAACTAACATATATATATATATATATATATATATATATATATAATATATATATATATAGATATATATATATATATATATATATATATATATATATATATATATATATATATATATATATATAGCAGAAATTATGTGAGGTCATCAGACCATCAGTCAGAAGAGTTCAGGATCACTTCTGGTGTAAGACAAGGTAATATCCTGTCACCTTGTCTTTTCATACTCCTCATGAACGATGTTATCAAGTCATGTAAGGAGAGAACAAGAAAGTATTCAGTGGAGTACTGGAAGATGAGACAGGTCTGTATTTCAGAGCTGGCATTTGCTAATCATGTTACCCTGATTGCTAAGTCAGAGGCACATCTCCAAGTTTGGAAGGAGGAGCTGGAGAGGAGAGGGATGGTCATAAGTAGCTCTAAAACAAAATCCATGGTAATGTCGCGGGAGGAAAAAGGACATCGGATTGGGCTGGGGTGTAGGTCCTGGAGCAGGTCGGCCACTTTGGATGCCTCGGGGCTGTTGTAGACCGAAAAGGAATCATGGGGGGGGGGGGGGGGTTGGCCGCTCGGGGGCGGTGGCTGGGAGACTATTTCAGGCCATAAATCGAGGATTCCTCAGAAAGAGAGAGGGTTGGTTAGAAAACGAAGATGGCTGTATGCCGCTCCACCTATGTCCCGGTCTTTACATATGGTTGCGAGTCATGAGCGGTGACTACAACCACCAAATGCCAGGTCCAAACCTCAGAAATGAGGTACCCGAGGAAGTTGGTTGGGGTAACAAGAAGAGACATGGTCCGCAACCAGACGATACGAGAAGGCCTAAAATCCCACCCCCTGCATACCCAAGTAGAACAGTCCCAACTAAGATGGTTTGGCCATGTCTGCAGAATGGGAGAAGATCGGCTACCACGACAAGCATGGGAAACAAAGAGCCAGAGATCCAGACCCCCAGGACGACCCAGAGTCCGCTGGGAGGACAACATTAGACAATCTTTGAAGGACCGAGGACTAGAATGGAACCAGGCCAGGAGGAAGACAGCCGATGGGATAGTCTGGCGCTCTCTCGTCCAAACCTCTACATCTCACGGTAGAATGGGAACGACGAAGTAAGTATATATATATATATATATATATATATATATATATATATATATATATATATATATATATATATATATATATATATATATATATATATATATATATATATATATATATATATTCATACATACGAGGGGCGTTCAGAAAGTAATGCACCACATCGTTTTTCTCAGCTAATACTGAAGATAGAAGCATGAAATTTTGCACACTTCAAATATGGCATGTGCCAATTGTGTGCACTAAATTGCACCACCAACCGACCAAATAATATGGCTGCCCTAAACCGTTGAAATGGAGCGTGTTAACAATTTGCGTTATAAACAGCGAATTGTGATAGAATTTCTCGTTGCAGAGAAGGAAACTGTTGTGAATATTCACAAGCGTCTATGTGAATTGTATGGAAGTTTTGCAGTCGACAGGAGTAAAGTCAGTCGCTGGGTTCAGAGAATCAAAGAATCAGGAAGTGGAGATACGGAGCTGCTTGATCGGCCGCGCTGTGGACGTCCTGCCACAACCACCAACGCAGAAATGTTGAAATGCGATGACGGCATTATTCTTACTGATAGGCGAATCACTACTCAACAATTGGCCTTACAGCTGTCAGTCAGCATTGGTAGTGCAAATTCATTCATTCATAACCCTCCACTCCCAAAGGAGCATAGGCCTTCAACAAACACATGCCAAGTCCTCCTGTCACGTGTCATCATCTCAAGTTCTTTCCACGTTCTCCTCATCATCTTCACCTCTGTTTCCAGCTCTCTTCTCCATGTGCTTCTTGGTCTACCTCTGCCTCTCTTGCCCTGGGGGTTCCAGAACAAGGATTACAAGGCTATCTGTTGCGTTCTTTTTGCACGCGTAATTTTAAATGTTTAGCACAGCTAAGAATATATATATTATTAATTAGTTACGCGCGATTTGACACAAAGTTGAACAGAGAAGGGCAACGGGTGCGCTCAGGGAGAAAGCCAAGGATGTGAGATTATGAAAGGGGAATGCAAAATGCCTATGGCCTGAGACGGTTGTCTCTAGACGGAGCCAATTTGTAAGTCTTGCCGGATTGAAGGAAGCAGTCCAGTAATCGTCCGCAGTAGTGACGAAATGACCCAAAAAAGTCTCAGCAGTAAGCGTAATGATCAAATAAGGGTTAACAATGTGATGTTTATTATAGCCTTAAGTCGTGTAGTTTCAATCCATTGACGATAAAAGTTATGCACATGCACAACTCCGAGTCCCATCATAAATACGTTCCTGTGAATAAAGAAACGAAACGTTCTTTTTGGTAAAAGTATGATATTTTTAACGCAAGAATTTCAATAAATCTTACCGCATGTGGTCTGGTACTTCCTTGACCACTGTTCCATGACAGTTGATCCTTTCTTTAGGAGACAAGAAAAGTAGTAGTGACAGCAGTCAAAACAGTGATGAATGTATTACCGATATAGGTAGAACAAAAATACCAGCGTGAAATGGAAGTCGCGTTGTGAATAATGTGCTGCAGAAAAAATTGGTCCAAGATAAAACAAGAGCAAACATGAGTGTACGCAATGATGTAAAGAGTAGACATAAATATAAAAAAATTGATATCGAAGCCAATAGGAAAAATAAAAATAAGTGTGTAATGACAACTGGATATCAGAGACATCGCGTATTACAAAGAAAATACTGAGTTAACCGGCCCATTAAAAAAAATAAATAAATAAATAAATATAGATACTACAAGTGAAGTAATGCGAAACAGCCAAGACATAATAAAACTAAAGAACTGTCAATATGCAAGAGGAAATCAAGTAAACAGGAAGAATTAGCAATTAGCAATAGCGGAAGAGACAAGTTCCAAAAATATACCAGAAAGTAGGAAGAAGCACGCACACACAAAACAACTATTAAGTGCGTGGTGCAGAATTTTGCACAAGTTGTACATCTAGAAGATGGTGCGCAAAAATCGAACCATGTTTGAAATGCACAGCTCTGTGAGCGTCATGAAAGTTTTCAAAACGAACAAAAGCTAGCTGATTAAAAGATTTTTGTAGTTCAAACATGCGAACAATTTTAACATTACCGACTTCCTGAAAAAATTTTCGGAGTGCATACCAAGTGGTGTCACAGGAGCCGTGACATACAGACAAAATGACGTAATAAAAAGGAATAGTGGACCGACTATAAGGAGAAGAAAAAGGTACTCTCGATGCGAATGACAGAAAAGAAAAGACATTCGAGAGACCGCCACGTCATACAAAAAAAAAAACGATGACGACACAGTAGGTTACAAGATGTCCCCTGAACCAGAAGGGCGCTCCATTTCACCACAAGGAGAAAAGATCAAGAATAATGAAAGAATTGAGAAGTAAGAACTAGATGCAAATCAACTCTGTATTAGCCGCTTGTTCACGAATGAAATAACCCATCTTTTAACAATTGGTAAGTGCGTTTAATAGTCGAAGAGCGTCTGTGTCGAAGGAAGGAGCAGTTAAAATGACCTGTGGGTCAAACCAAGGGTTTAAATCGTACGTTGTCCAGAGGAATCTCGGGGAAAAGAGAACCCTATGAATTGAATGATTGTCAAGGAAGGGAAAAAGAATATAACAGAATTTCGAAGCCACCTAAATTATATAGCTGGACCTAAATAAAAGAACTATAAACTTTTCAAGTGACTGTGTCTTATTGTGTACCTCCAAGTGGGGTAGTGAATTTGCTTAACTGTCATATAAGTTAAAGTTGGGAAGATTGGTTTCACCACTCACTCACCACTGTCCACCACAACAACAGACTACCACTATCACAACAGACCACTATACGATCACACACCCAAACCACGGGCCAACAAAGGAGGCAGTTACCTAAAGACAGTGAATATTGTCGGGCGCTGCGATGAGAAACGATAACGGCTGCATATAGACAACGAGGAAACTGTAACATGGTGGCGTAGAGTTTGGTGCCGTTACCAGGATTCAGATGTGATGACGGCAACCGGACGCTGTGACATTGGTGGTGTAGAGTATTGGTCCCAGTGACCAGGATTCGGATCCGTCTGGATTGTCGCGGATACAAGAAGTAAACATCACGCTGTGACTTGAGTATGAAACTGGCGTCGTTTGCCAGGATTATGAATCAAAAAGACTCTTGAAACGAGAAATTGCCTACAATCAAAAAAGACTCTTGAAACGTGAAACTGTCTTCTATCAAGAGATCCTAAAACTTGACATTTGTCTGCAATCAAGAGAGCCTGAAACTTGAAACTGCCTACTATCAAGAGATCCTGAAATTGCGGACCTGTCTACAATCAAGAGATCCTGAAACTTGACATTTGTCTACAATCAATAAAGAGATCCTGAAATTTGCGAACCTGTCTACAATCAAGTGATCCTGAAACTTGACATTTGTCTACAATCAAGAGAGCCTGAAACTTGAAACTGTCTACTATCAAGAGATCCTGAAATTGCGGACCTGTCTACAATCAAGAGATCCTGAAACTTGACATTTGTCTACAATCAAGAAATAGATCCTTAAATTTGCGAACCTGTCTACAATCAAGAGAGCCTGAAACTTGAAACTGTCTACTATCAAGAGATCCTGAAATTTGCGAACCTGTCTACAATCAAGAGATCCTGAAAACTTGACATTTGTCTACAATCAAGAGATCCTGAAACTTAAAATTGTCTCCAATCAAGAATCTTGAAACGTGAATCATCTACAATCAAGAATTCCTGAAAACGTTGACCCTGTCTACAAATCAAGGGACAGTCAAGGAATTCAAAAACATGGTAGCAAGGGCCTAACTCAAGGACTGACTAGTTAACTATAAATTAGTTAAATTAATTTTTTGTGTCACAATATTTCCTTTCAGTGAAACATTGTGTATTTTAGAAAATTATTACATTGTTCACGGCAATTAATAGGAAAAAGGTGGAGTGAGGAAAATTAGTAAGTAGGATTATCGACAAAACAGTAAGAAGAGTAAGAAGATTATATTTTCGTTGGAAAATGGCAGTAGGACAAGGATTAGATCCAAATACGCTAGCATTGTTACATGTTACGAATGCCCTAGAGAGGTGGAGCATGGAAAACAGGCAGACTGGTTTGCGACAAAGCATCGAGACCTATAGAGGAGAAGCAGGAGGTTGTAAAAAATGGATTGCCAAAATAGAGAGATATGCTTACTCCATAGGGGCAAACGAAGAAGAAAAGAAAAGGTTGGCTTTTCTAACTAGTGAGGATTTGTTGAATGACTTTTTGAGAAGAAGATTTGAAGAAGAACCTCAAGAAACATGGGAAGAGTTGAAAAGAGGATTGTTGAATAGATATGGGGAATCTGTAGACCAACATTATCTGTGGGGACTACTTAGGCAAGTAAAACAAGAGCCAGGAGAATCGGTCCAGTTGTTCAGTGATAGATTAAAAAACCTGGCAGAAGAAGTTTTTAGAGAACAAGATATGCGGAGTCCAGATATTGAGGGGCAATTAGTTGGAATTTTTATAGATGCATTGTATAAGGATGGAATGAGATTGCTTCTCTTGAGAAAGAGTCCCAGAACCTTGAATGAGGCGATACGATTGGCCTTGTCGGAAGATGACTTAATGAAGAGGTTCCAGCTAAGGTCAGGGAAAAACCATGAAGAAACGAAATGGAAAGGAAATGAAGCTCGGTGGACTGGACAGGCAGTTAGAGATAGACCAAGAGAAAGAAATTATCTTGGGTATCAGAGTAGACAGGACGGAAGTGACAATGGCAGAGAAAACAGGAGGGGAATTATACAGATAGCAGAGGAAAAACGATGTTATTTATGTAATGCCAAGGGACATGTGGCAGCTGTGTGTAAAAAGCGAAAAATGGAGAGTCATAACGGACGACGAAACGAGTGGAAGGAAGGTAGAAATTATAGGCATACAAGTGAGAGAGATGCTTCCGTGGGGTTCAGATAACCACAAAGAGGCATTGAGTACAGACATGGAAACATAGTGGATGAAGGGTACAACCATAGGTCTACTTACAGAAG
The DNA here is from genome assembly GCA_024509875.1 of Oreohelix idahoensis. Lineage (NCBI taxonomy): Eukaryota > Metazoa > Mollusca > Gastropoda > Stylommatophora > Oreohelicidae > Oreohelix > Oreohelix idahoensis. The sequence continues at coordinate 41,744 of JAMPIV010016814.1, read as the reverse complement.
TAGAAATCCAGAATGGGACTTCAATAGAGAAAATGTTCCGCCTAGAGTAGATAGATGGGGACATGAGGAGAGGGGAAGATTAGATAGACAAAGAATTTACCTCGAGAAGAACTCAGCAGACTCATCGAGAAAACTATGCTCCTCAGAACCTCGTTAGACAACATAGAAGTATGAATATAGGAAGAATTTGTGGAATTAGAACCAGGTTTATGAACAGACGATGGGATAGAGAAAGGAATGTTAGAAGAAATGATTTTTATAAACGTAGAGAAAGGAACGTTAGAGAAAACGATTTTCGAAAACGTAGATTACCAAAGGAAGATAACGGACCTAGAATTATCTATAAAGGCAGAGTGTGTAACATTTCTGAAACACCTAGACACTGGGAAGGCTTAAGCAAGAGACGCAATAGAATAGCGGTGCGAAATTTTCTTCAAGAGATAAAAGAGTGGAAGGTGTTTCGAAATAAATGATTTTAATGTGAGGACAGAAAATGGACACTGCCAAGATACAACTGTGTAAAATGAAAGGAACAACGAATAGTAAGATTAATAATGGAGCGGAGATCAATGTATAAGAGAGAGACCAAAGTTGAACTTGAAGAGAAAGCTAGATCCGAATAAGATTAAAGTAGACAAGAAAACAAAAACGGTTTCAACTCAGACAGAAGAGACGGACTTAGTGTCTGAACTTATTAATAAACAGAATAACAAAAGATGTAAACATAACGCAGAGAAAAGAACTAAACCAATGGATTTAAGAGGCTATATAAGGAGTCAGAGTATATATATAGTACAAGAGGAGACAACTGGATAGTACCACTGACTAAAAGGGAGGAAGAAATTCACAGTGTTTCCAGTGATGACTACGGATATACAGCAGCGGGAAAACAGATCGTTACTAAAGCGATAGTCCATGCAGAACCGGGAACAGCATCTGATCGGTTAAACCCAACCCCACAATCTTATACAGGAAACAAGGAGAGATGGGCACATATAGACAAGAGGAAGACAGGATACGGGTATGTCAGGATACAGAGAGCAGACAGTACAATGAGATTCTGGAGGATACAATAGCAATAAGAAATAAATGGAACGGTGCTAATTCAGAAATAGAAAGGAGACAGGAAAATATAGATCAACAAATTAGTGATAGGGAGAGTGATGGAAGAACAGATAATTGGGAGAGTGAGGATGATATTCCGTTGATTGAATATAAGAGGAGATTTCTGACTGACAATTGGGAGAGTGAAGATGATATTCCGTTGATGGAATATAAGAGGAGGTTTCTGACGGACAAAGAGGAAGAGGATGAGAATACGGGATCAGAAGGAACCACGGTTAAACAGAAAACACAGGGAGATACTCAAGACTTTTCGAATCAGACAGAGGGGACCTCGGAAACACAGGAAGTGTTAGGCGTTACAAGTATTAGAGGGTATAATAATGTGGTAAAGTGGGATGATATAAATATTTATAGGGGACTTAGTGTACTGACTGAGATCAGCTGTGAAGGTATCTGTATCTAATAAGTGTAGTGTATTACAGATGACCTTACTTTGCTACCACATTTATACCTCAGTCAGACTTATTCTGGAATATTGAGATGACTACGTTGAATGTCTAGGGTTATGATAGTGATGAAGTGTATGTTCGCAACAACCAACAGACAGATAAACAATTTAATTTAATCCACAATACTTTACAACACTGTGACACTCACATACATAGAACACTCTATAAGACTATCTTAATAAGTCAAGTGTAACTTTTAAAAATATGTATTAATTCCTGTCAATAATAGATATCCTGATTCAACTACAAAGTGAACCAGGAATCACAATCAAATGTAATTACAAGTTGTATGTACACAATTTATAGATATGATCTTTGTATTGACATATTTTATTATTATTACAATTTGTGTGTAAGTTGTGCTGTAGTACTATGAGGTAATACTGGCTTTTCAAGCTAGGTGGTTGTTTGTCATCATGACTTCAAGTGTTTGTTTCTGGTGGAAATAATATTGGAAAGGTTCACAGTTTCTTTTTATTTGAAACAAATAAATGTCCCTCTTGATTTAAGGTAAAGTCACTTTTAGAGGGGGGGGGGGGTACACAAGATTGAGCTGCTCTGGCCAACGAATCTTAACTTCTGTGTGGGCGGCAGGAAACAGTCACCACTGCTCGCTTGCTTCACCGTTTCCTTGAGAAACAATACTGGTCGCTATCTTGACCAAGAAGTAAGCTACCAGCCTCTGGATTCAGCAAAACTCAGACCAGGTGCTGCTTCAATACGTTAGGACCACGGTCCCTGAAACAAGAAGGTTGTACCTCCTACTTCAGAACTAATTTATAATCTATTTCCACACTGAAGCACAATACATAACAAACACCGAGTTCAGCGCGGTAGGCCAACTGCTAGCGTCTCATGAAACAATTTACACCAGTATTCCTCTCCCTAATGGTTAAACGCCTCTGCAATTCCAGCATTATTTCCTTCTATTCAATAAGATAGGTGTCATAGTACTATTTGGCCATCCCATGCAGATATATTCCTCTCCGACAAGTTTTATTCATGGTGGAGCCATATCGAGGTTTTGCCTCTGTTTATTGTTACTGAACCACACACATATAGACATAAATTATCAATTCACATTCAATTTTCATCAACAAGATATCAAATAGGTCTAGCTTACCACAATTCATGGAAATATTAAACAAATACGTTGACTGGCGATGAGTTATGGCACAATTCAGATCTGCCTCTGTCTCAGGCTTTTATTTAGAAAAATATGAGCTGGATCTCAACGCACTTGCTTTTACAAATTGGATTTTCAAAAAGTGGCACTGAACTGACGCTCCTAATTGACTATATCAACTGGTCTAGCCAATGAGACCATGTTTGCAAAAGCTTTTGAAAAAATGTACCCTTCCTATCGTTTCTAGTAACAACCAAAATTAGTATTTGCAATCGACTAATCATGTTTCGCCTTACATATTATTCTAACCAATCAAATCGGATTTAACGTAGTTGCCTCATTCCCCTAAAGCAGTATCCAAACATGAGCAAATATGATCTGGTGCTGTCAGACAACACCCCTATAATATTTTGGCTATATTTTTTTAATTACTAGACTATGTGCATAACACTTAACATATTCTTTGTCAGCAAGTCCTAAGGCACCCAAATATATAAATTTAATGGGGCTAAGTGGCTCCGTTCAAAATATGTATTCTAGGATAGTCGTGTATTTGTTTTTTTATTTTTTTTATCGATTTAGAACCGCCACCTGTCCTGCCTTTTCGACTGTTCTTTCAGTATAATGTCAGGATTTCAGACGTAAAACAGTATTGTGTCATGTTTCCTAATAAGCATTAAACATGTTTCCAAAACCTGACCCTCGTATTGGTAGTGTTTTTTGTCACTGTTTATTTGAAAAAAAAGTTAGTGCTTCATGCCTTACGCGTGGAATTGGCGTTACTATTAATCGCGAGACTGTGGTAGTATTGCATGCGTTCCTCCGTACATCTCTCTATCTATCTCTTCTAAGTCCGTCTGTCTTTTCATTACGCAGTGTATATAATGACATTAATGCTAATATTTTATCTAGGTCATTAAGCAGTGTGCGTATCTCAAGGTTTTCTAAGAAATACAGTACACGTTTTATTTTTAGAAACGCGTGTATGCTGCTGTAGGCTTTACTAGTAAACGTGAAAGCGTTACAATTATGCAGACGAAGTAGAAAAAAAAGGGATTTTTGTACGCCATTGTGACCGCACTGGTCTTTTACCATTCTTCTTTCCTTTTATTGAATTAATTCGTTAGGCTTTACATTTACTTTTTAATTTAAATATGTGGATTTAGAATGTTTCACGACAAATTCTCCCCACTTAAAACAGACGTTATATGTCAGTCTATAATTCTATATACACACAGAGAAATTTATTATTATTCCTGGGGCTTATGGTGATTTTCATCACACGGATGGCGGCTTAGAAAATCCGCTCCCACGTTAGTTTTTCCAGAAATATACTCTATGCTGAACTGGAATGGCTGCAAAAGTAAGGGCCATCTGAGTAACCTCGAATTTTCATGCCTAGCCTGCGCTAGAAACGACAAGGGTTTGTGATCCGTTTGCAACTTAAATGCCTTCCCATACAGATAAATATTGAATTTCTTGATCGCCCATATTACTGCAAGACATTCTTTTTTGCTAGTTGAGTAATTGGTTTCAGCTTTATTCAACTTTCTGCCAGCATATGCCACTGGGGTTAATTCCCCATTCAGTGCATCTGATTTCTGTAACAGGGTCGCGCCCAACCCGATATTACTTGCATCCGTTCTCACAATGAATTCTTGACTTAAGTCAGGCAATTTCAAAATAGGTTTGCTTGTGAGCTTTCCCTTCAATTCCTGGTATGCCAATTCACATTGTGCTGTCCATGTAATTCTATCTGGATTTCCTTTGCGTGTCAAATCAGTTAACGGTGCACATATGGAATTAAAGTTTTTGATATACTTTTGGTAGAAACCACATAATGAGACAAAGGATCTCACGTCTTTCTTGGTTTGTGGTCTCGGTTTCTTTCTTTAGTTTCTCTAAATTCTTGGGGTCAGGGGTCATGTTTCCCTGATGGACTGTGTGTCCCAAGAATTCTAATTCTTTACATCCAACGCAACATTTGGTTGGTCGGGCTGTTAAATTCGCTTCTCTAAGTCGATTAAACAGCATGTTCAGAGAGTCAATGTGTTCCTCAAATGTTTCGGTTGCTATAAGGATATCATCCATGAAATTTGTGATGCATGGATTATTCAGAGGATCCAACAATTTTCTCATCATTCTAGAGAAGACACTAGGCGCATTCTTTAATCCAAATGGCAATCTGTTAAACTCATAGTGTCCCTCTGAGGTACTAAAAGCTAGGTATGGTCTAACCTCAGGCTTTACTGGAATCTGATAGTATCCTTTACTCAGATCCACTTTTGAGAAATATTTAGCTTTATTTAGCATGGCAAACAACTGATTTGTATCCGGCAATGGATCCACCTGACCTTCTGTGATAGCATTCAGTCTCCTGTAATCTATACAGAGTCTATGTTCTCCAGAGGGTTTCCTTAAGAGCACCACACTGGAACTATACGAAGATTCACTGTGTGAAATGATTCCCTCCTTCAACAAATAGTCTATCTCTTCCTTCAAGGCTTTCTCCTTAGCAAAAGGAATCGAATAGGGATTCATACAGACAGGTGTGGGGTCTATCAGCTTCATATCATATTCCAATAAGTTTGTATGCCCCGGTCGGTCCGTTAACACCTCTGTATGATCATCTAGAACCTGTTGCACTCTCTCCTTCTGATTTTTCGTTAAATGTGTACTGATTTTCACCTGTGCCGCTGTCTCACAGGGATGTAATGGATATTCAAATGATGAAAGTGGTTCCTTTTTCATCTCCATAGCAATGGACAAGGTCAACAAGTGTGTCTCTTCCTGATTTTCTCTTTCCAAATATTTCTTCAGGAGATTCACATGATAGATTTTTTCTTTCCCCTTCTTATCTATCTTATAATTTGTTCTAGACACCTTCTCTAGAACTGTATATGGACCTTGCCATCCAATTTGTAGCTTATTCTGACTACCGGGTAGAAGAAGCAGTACCTTCTCTCCCACAGCCAAATCTCTGTCTTTAGCTTTCCTGTTGTAATAGGCAGCATGTTTTTTCCTGGCTTGTCTCAAATTTTCATTGGCAAGTTTCCAGCCAGTTTTTAAACGAGTGGTCAGCTCATTCACATATTGGTATGAGGATGTAATATTTTCCTCTGCCTTTTCATCAGTCCACGTTCTTAACAGAGCTTCGAGTGGACCTTTTATTGGCCTTCCAAATAATAATGTTGCCGGGGCCATACCGGTTGAACTATGGGGTACCTCCCGATAAGCAAAGAGGGCGGCGTGAAGGTACTGGTCCCATGTATCTGGTTTTTCGTGTGCCAACTTTCTCAGGATCGACATCAACGTGCCATTAAATCTTTCCACTTGGCCGTTCCCTTGGGGATGGTACACACTACAATGGAAGTGTTTGGCCTGGAAGATCCTGAAAACTTCTTCTGTTAGTTTCCCCTTGAACTGAGAGCCATTATCAGTCAAGATTTGATTGGGAAAGCCTAACCTTGTGAAAATTGTGAGTAATGCCTCTGCCACATGTTTAGAGTCAATGGATGACAAGGCTACCGCCTCTCCCCACATAGAACAAGTGTCCACCAGAGTCAGAATGTAGCTGTTCCTCCTCTTGGTTCGAGTGAGAGGTCCCACAAGGTCCACGGCAACTCTCTCAAAGGGTGTTCCCACTATGGGCATTTCCCCTAGAGTTGCTGGTGCAGTCCAATGCTTAGGTGCTACTCGTTGGCACTCTGGACAGGATTTTACATATCGTTTGATATCTTCAGTTATCCCTGGCCAGAAATAGTGACAAGCTATACGCTGTCCTGTTGCGCTGATCCCCATATGACCACTGAAGGGAATCGCATGCCCTAGTTTCAACACTTTAGTCCTATATGAAGTGGGAAGGACCAGCTGTCCGTGACCATTGGATTCAGATCCAGCCTTCCTATAAATCAGCTTGTTCTTCATATAAAATTCTCCCTTGCCTGGAGGTGTATGAGATTTGGGCAACTTCTTGAAACACGGCTTGAGTGTTTTGTCTTCCGCCCGTGCCTTCCTCATCTCATCTGGATGAGTATTTATTGGATTTTCCTTTTTGGACTGTGATCTGGTCTGCACCGTTGCCAATATCACAGGTCTCTTGGGATTCCCCAAGAAGACATATCTACACCCCAATATCAGAGGGTAGATTGGCTCATTTATCACTGCTGCTTTTATGATTCCTTCCACATATCGCGTTTTCACTTTTATCCGGGCGACGGGAAGTGTCATGGTCGCTACATCATTGGTTGCAGTTTGAATCTCCACTGTTTCTGTGGTGTATTGATCTGCCTGCACCAGGTGAGAACTCACAACGGAATCATAATCTAGACCTGTATCATATAAGCACCTTATGGTGACTCCATTACAGATGACATCTTCACACACTGGGGGGTGGTATGGTTCCTGTAGTTCCGCAGGTTTGACCTTTTTTCCCTTTTTTCCAGATGTCATAGCAGCACAATGAGGAGGTTTCCTTCTACAATGGTCAGTATCATGATTGTCCATCCGACAATTCTTACACCACCTCCTTTTTTGGTTGAAAGATTTTCTTTCATCAAATTTCCTTTCATCGAATTGTGGGGTTTTATTTTTATTGTCATACCGTGGCCTATCAAACTGGTGCTTACCTTTGTTCTGATCTCTAGGATCAAATTTATTAAAGTTCTGTGGTGCCTTAAAATTATCTACCTGTTTCTTTTTATTACCTGTTACCTCTGCCTGAGCTGCTTGATACCTTTCAGCAACATTTAGCAACTCACCCAGCCTCTCTGCACCTTGTTCCATGAGAAACTTTCTCAGGTCTGGAGCCATGGACTCTCTTAGTTGTTCTATAAGGATCATTTCCTTAAGATCTTGGGTTTTCCCCAGAGAAGTCCATTTCTCCAAGTATGTCTCTAACCGTGCAGAGAACTGGTGATAGGTTTCACCTGACAGTAGTTTAGCATTCCTAAATTTTTTTCTATAAAATTCACCATTCTTTTCATATCTTAACAAAAGAGCCTGCTTTAGCATGTCATAATTTTCTTGATCACCTCTGCTCATTTTGGCAAAAACATCATAAGCCGTACCACGAAGCCCTTGAGATAACTTTAAGCTCCACCTTTCTGTCTCTAACCCATACGTGGTAGCTAATAGTTCATATCTATTTAGATAGCTCTCGATATCATCTTCTTTCTCAACAAAATGATCTAAATGAAAGTTCATAGCTGAGGTTGAGGCTCCCTGACTAGCAGTGGCATCAGAGGTAAAGGGACTGGCACCATTTTCAGGAGCATGGCCTTGAAATTTCAACTCCCTTAGTCGTAACTCGTGCTCCCTTTGTAATCTCTTATCTTCTGCTTCCCTCTGTGCAGCCTGCCTTCTTTCTTCTGCTTCCCTTTCTGCAGCTAATCTTTTGTATTCCCTTTCGGCAGTCACTCTTTTTTCTTCTGCCTCCAATTGGAACTTCTTAGCCTCAGCCTCCAATTGTAACTTCTTAGCCTCAGCCTCTAATGCCCTAGCCTCCTTTTCAGCCTCAATCTGCAGCCTCTTAATTTCTTTTTCAGCCTCTAACTTTCTTTACGCTTCAAATTTTCTTTCTTCACGTTCAATAAATTTGTCACATTCAGTAGTGACATAGGCAATCATAACTTGCCCGTCCATTCCTAACTCTTTAGCAGCCTGCACAGCAGCAGATCGAAATTTTGCTAGGTCCGCCATTTTCTAACAGGCAAATGTATACAATATTTAACTAAACAATTCAATCTATAAATAATTATCTAAGGACAACCACAGGCACTGAGAGCTCAACCTTATTTATTTTCCACCCAAGGATACCTTTTAAATTTTTATTATTCCCAATATATATAATAGGAGAAGATTCAAAATCCCGGACAGGACCCCAATATATGTGGTAAAGTGGGTTGATATAAATATTTATAGGGACTTAGTGTACTGACTGAGATCAGCTGTGAAGGTATCTGTATCTAATAAGTGTGGTGTATTACAGATGACCTTACTTTGCTACCACATTTATACCTCAGTCAGACTTATTCTGGAATATTGAGATGACTACGTTGAATGTCTAGGGTTATGATAGTGATGAAGTGTATGTTCGCAACAACCAACAGACAGATAAACAATTTAATTTAATCCACAATACTTTACAACACTGTGACACTCACATACATAGAACACTCTATAAGACTATCTTAATAAGTCAAGTGTAACTTTTAAAAATATGTATTAATTCCTGTCAATAATAGATATCCTGATTCAACTACAAAGTGAACCAGGAATCACAATCAAATGTAATTACAAGTTGTATGTACACAATTTATAGATATGATCTTTGTATTGACATATTTTATTATTATTACAATTTGTGTGTAAGTTGTGCTGTAGTACTATGAGGTAATACTGGCTTTTCAAGCTAGGTGGTTGTTTGTCATCATGACTTCAAGTGTTTGTTTCTGGTGGAAATAATATTGGAAAGGTTCACAGTTTCTTTTTATTTGAAACAAATAAATGTCCCTCTTGATTTAAGGTAAAGTCACTTTTAGAGGGGGGTACACAAGATTGAGCTGCTCTGGCCAACGAATCTTAACTTCTGTGTGGGCGGCAGGAAACAGTCTCCACTGCTCGCTTGCTTCACCGTTTCCTTGAGAAACAATACTGGTCGCTATCTTGACCAAGGAGTATGCTACCAGCCTCTGGATTCAGCAAAACTCAGACCAGGTGCTGCTTCAATACGTTAGGACCACGGTCCCTGAAACAAGAAGGTTGTGCCTCCTACTTCAGAACTAATTTATAATCTATTTCCACACTGAAGCACAATACATAACAAACACCGAGTTCAGCGCGGTAGGCCAACTGCTAGCGTCTCATGAAACAATTTACACCAGTATTCCTCTCCCTAATGGTTACAACGCCTCTGCAATTATAGCATTATTTCCTTCTATTCAATAAGATAGGTGTCATAGTACTATTTGGCCATCCCATGCAGATATATTCCTCTCCGACAAGTTTTATTCATGGTGGAGCCATATCGAGGTTTTGCCTCTGTTTATTGTTACTGAACCACACACATATAGACATAAATTATCAATTCACATTCAATTTTCATCAATAAGATATCAAATAGGTCTAGCTTACCACAATTCATGGAAATATTAAACAAATACGTTGACTGGCGATGAGTTATGGCACAATTCCGATCTGCCTCTGTCTCAGGCTTTTATTTAGAAAAATATGAGCTGGATCTCAACGCACTTGCTTTTACAAATTGGATTTTCAAAAAGTGGCACTGAACTGACGCTCCTAATTGACTATATCAACTGGTCTAGCCAATGAGACCATGTTTACAAAAGCTTTTGAAAAAATGTACCCTTCCTATCGTTTCTAGTAACAACCAAAATTAGTATTTGCAATCGACTAATCATGTTTCGCCTTACATATTATTCTAACCAATCAAATCGGATTTAACGTAGTGGCCTCATTCCCCTAAAGCAGTATCCAAACATGAGCAAATATGATCTGGTGCTGTCAGACAACACCCCTATAATATTTTGGCTATAATTTTTTAATTACTAGACTATGTGCATAACACTTAACATATTCTTTGTCAGCAAGTCCTAAGGCACCCAAATATATAAATTTAATGGGGCTAAGTGGCTCCGTTCAAAATATGTATTCTAGGATAGTCGTGTATTTGTTTTTTTTATTTTTTTATCGATTTAGAACCGCCACCTGTCCTGCCTTTTCGACTGTTCTGTCAGTATAATGTCAGGATTTCAGACGTAAAACAGTATTGTGTCATGTTTCCTAATAAGCATTAAACATGTTTCCAAAACCTGACCCTCGTATTGGTAGTGTTTTTTGTCACTGTTTATTTGAAAAAAGTTAGTGCTTCATGCCTTACGCGTGGGATTGGCGTTACTATTAATCGCGAGACTGGGGTTAGTATTGCAGCGTTCCTCCGTACATCTCTCTATCTCTCTCTTCTAAGTCCGTCTGTCTTTTCATTACGCAGTGTATATAATGACATTAATGCTAGTATTTTATCTAGGTCATTAAGCAGTGTGCGTATCTCAAGGTTTTCTAAGAAATACAGTACACGTTTTATTTTTAGAAACGCGTGTATGCTGCTGTAGGCTTTACTAGTAAACGTGAAAGCGTTACAATTATGCAGACGAAGTAGAAAAAGGGGGATTTTTGTACGCCATTGTGACAGCACTGGTCTTTTACCATTCTTCTTTCCTTTTATTGAATTAATTCGTTAGGCTTTACATTTACTTTTTAATTTAAATATGTGGATTTAGAATGTTTTACGACAAATAACAAGTCTGATGTATCGTCGGATGATTCATCAGATTTTGAAAGACGTCTCAAAAGACTGAGAGATGAAAAACCGTCGGAGATGAGACAAAGAAAGGAGAACACGATTAAGGGTTGTGATATGACAGAAGTTGAAGAAATAACTGCATTGTGTGCAGAGATCGAGAAGGAGTTTGACGATTTAGAAGCCAGGAAGAACAAGATTGAGGTAACTAAAGATACTAGAGAACCAAGCAGAAGTCGATGTAACGATGGAATTAAGAATAAAGAAGTTAAGAGGAACTTAAGAAATATTAGTAGAAGAGAAGACGAGGAAGAGTTAGCAGCACATTGTACCTATAACGAAACAAAAATTAGAGAGCGGGATGGAGAGGAAAGAGCACAGAGAGTTAACAGTGGTTCGGAGAAGATGAAGGAAGCGATAAAGGATGAACTGAGAGGAGCTAAACCCGACACCGTAGTACTAAAGTATGTGCAGAAATTTCTGGAGAGAAAGTTTGATACAGACTTATCAGAAAGAAAAGAAAAAATTCGCAAGCTGGTAATGAGAGTGATGGAGGAACTTGATTACTGGGGAATCAAAATAGTGGAAAGAGACGTGTACTCCGATTCGGAGTCAAGTTATTCAGACGGTGTATCGTCAGATGAAGAAGATAAGTTAGAGAGACGATAGAGAAGGATAGAGCAAGCATATCGTATTAGAAGTCAGAAAATAAATAAAGGAGGAAGCAATTATAGAAATTGCTAACCAGATTCGTGGGAGAGATATAGGGACCAGGAGGTCAATGTGGCGGAAATAATGGAGTTATGAATAAGAGAGGTAGAGGGGCTGTAATGATGAAAATGTGAAAATAATGAATAATTAAAGTAGGGTAAAAGGTCATGAAAAAATGACGAGGATATATAGTGTGAAGAAGAAGAGGCCATAGGAGATGGCGAAAGTAAGAGGGGGCTGAGAGATCATACGAAAATGTCTGAAGGGCCATGAGAGATGGCGTGTATAAAAGAATGGTTAAGATAACTATGAGTAAACGGGGACGTCACAGAGGAGTGACGAACCTAGAGAGCAAGATAAAAGGTGAGAATAGTTCCAGTGAGGGAACGGGATTAAGAGGCAGTGTGGAGTGCAGAGATGTTGTGGCGATTGCTAAAGTCTAGTGAGAAATTATGAGGAGATATGCTTCTCCGAAACCTAGAGGTAAGGTAAAATGTTGAGATATAGTTCCGGTGAGGGAACGAGATCAGGAGGTAGTGTGGAGCACAGGGTTGTTGCGGCGATTGCTGTAGCCTTGTAGAGACTTATGAGGAGATAGGCTTCTCCGAAATTCAGAGAGTAAAGTGGAATGGTGAGAGGAAAATAGGGAACGAAATGAGATACAAGGCAGGATTGAAAGAAAGAGAATTGAGAGAATCTTTGAAGGCTGCTTATAACAGTTATAAGTACAAGATGGAAGCGATGGCTAATTCTTGTATAAGGGCATAAATAGGGTCCAAACGGACTTGTGTGAGCTGAGTTGGAGAAAACGATAATGCCCATACCGCAGAGCAAAGGGTGAAATCGTAGATGCAGTGGCGGAAAGACAGGAGGGTGACTATAGAGGTAAGGAGGGACCGGTGAGAGTTGTGTTCCTTAGTGGGAATACAAGTCGTTAGGAGAAACGAGTATAAGTTGAGGGGCTGAGTTGTGGTTGTGGCGAGAGACGAGTGTAGGGTGAGGGCCGAGCTAATTGAGTGTCAATTGTTGTATGTTAAATTGAGAAAGTAAACTTGTTAAAGTTGTAGGTTTAATTGATAATTAAGAAGTTAATCATGTTATTATTTAAGTATTAGAATTTGTAAAGAATTAGTTCACGTTTTTAGTATTGGGTGATTTGGGAAAGGGGAAGGTTATGGATCTGTGGGAGATAGGGCCAGGGGAGAATGATGCTTTAGACATCATTTTTTTTCTATGAGGGACCCTGGGGTGAATATGTCACAGGAGCCGTGACATACAGACAAAATGACGTAATAAAAAGGAAAAGTGGACCGACTATAAGGAGAAGAAAAAGGTACTCTTGATGCGGATGACAGAAAAGAAAAGACATTCGAGAGACCGCCACGTCATACAAAAAAACGATGACGACACAGTAGGTTACAAGATGTCCCCTGAACCAGAAGGGCGCTCCATTTCACCACAAGGAGAAAAGATCAAGAATAATGAAAGAATTGAGAAGTAAGAACTAGATGCAAATCAACTCTGTATTAGCCGCTTGTTCACGAATGAAATAACCCATCTTTTAACAATTGGTAAGTGCGTTTAATAGTCGAAGAGCGTCTGTGTCGAAGGAAGGAGCAGTTAAAATGACCTGTGGGTCAAACCAAGGGTTTAAATCGTACGTTGTCCAGAGGAATCTCGGGGAAAAGAGAACCCTATGAATTGAATGATTGTCAAGGAAGGGAAAAAGAATATAACAGAATTTCGAAGCCACCTAAATTATATAGCTGGAGCTAAATAAAAGAACTATAAACTTTTCATGTGACTGTGTCTTACTGTGTACCTCCAAGTGGGGTAGTGAATTTGCTTAACTGTCATATAAGTTAAAGTTGGGAAGATTGGTTTCACCACCCACCCACCACTGTCCACCACAACAACAGACCACCACTATCACAACAGACCACTATACGATCACACACCCAAACCACGGGCCAACAAAGGAGGCAGTTACCTAAAGACAGTGAATATTGTCGGGTTCTGCGATGAGAAACGATAACGGCTGCATATAGACAACGAGGAAACTGTGACAGTGGTATGAGACGGAATGTTGCACACCAGAACAGTGCGATTCAATGTAATATGATCTCGGCCAGATCGCAACTGAGCCCGAGTATCATTTAAATCATTATGTTTAGCGCGTAGTGAGCGCGAAGAGGAATTTGTACGGACATGTAGATTTTTGCATGTCGTAATAGTTGGAAAATCACGGTTGTACTTGTGATTATCATGATGAATATTAATATCATCAACGCGCCGAATAATGTCACGACTCTTACAAGTGAATTTTGTGTCACCTTTGACAACATCATTCACACTATTGGGAGTATAAGTCCCCTGAGCATGCTGTATATAACGATTCTCATCGAAATAAATAGAACCAGTGTGAACGATATCGGTCACACTATCCTCATATGGAACAAACTTGTCTTTCCCTGTACGTCTCAGATTCCGCAAGTTTGGAATGTTCTTAACAAACTTTTTAGGCTTCTCATGTAACGAAGTGACATTGTGGGAAACAATTTTATTTGGGGGCTTAGGATGATACGATAAACTGTTTGTCAGCCCGCTTTTACTGTTATCGACATGTCGCCATGACGAACTCCCAGAGGAAGCAGTATATTTATGACCAGATACACTGGCATCAGGGTGATGTCGAGGAAAGTTTTAATTATCTCTGTATGATATCTTTACTTTGGCAGGTTGTACATACCTGTTTGTATCACACTTGGGACTACCGGCATGTTGTACAGTAGTATTTCCATTATTAAGATTTGACAATATATTTTTATGTAACACCACATCGAGTAAATCATCAACCCTAGTTCTCAATTTCATAATTTCCAAATCTCTGAGAGAAATCTCTTCACTCTGCCTCTTATTTAACTCTATCAGGTTAACAACTTTACTTCTATCATCAAGTAATGACTCAATGTGAGCCAACGTATCGAGGGTAAAATTTTCTTGTCGACCCTTAAGTTCTGGAATTTCGAGTTCAAGTGCTGTCACTTTACTCTCCAACTTTTCCTCCTGAAGCAGGGAGCATGAGATTGAATTTCCTGTGGTTTCCCTTTCTCCAATTCTATCTCCCTCATGGCTTTTATTTTTCTTGCCATTTTCATAAATCTCTTTTTATGGGCTTCCACCGTATGTGGCTGTAGTAGGGCAACTTGAACATTAAGACCCAGAATTTGGGAAGCCTGTGCCTGAATGTTACCTTGTAGTTCTTGAACCTCAGAGTTCAAATCTCCATTATTCCTCAAGGCAGTTTCTAATGAATCCTTAGAATTCGCCAGTTCTAACTGTAATGATTTGAGGTTTGAATTATCAACCTCGACCTGTAGATTTAATGTCTTCACTTCTTCGTTTAAATTTTTAATTAACGTCTCCTTGTCTTTAAGAATCTCCGATAACTCAACTATTTTGCTTTCCTCAGCAATATCTTCTAACAACTGTATCTTGTCACGACGACACCTTTTTTCGTGAGTTATTTGTTCCTCATAAAAATTGTCATTGCGTATAGCGCGGAATATTTTTTCATTACATTACCATGTGGTTCATGGGTGTAATTCACTAAAAACAAACGCAGATCCCTACGCAGTAGTTGTGCCATGTCCGTGGCAATATTTATGTGTGGAATAGAACAAAAATGCCAACTCGCAAAGTCCTCCAAATCTGATGCTGACTGCCCTAAAAAACGATCCATCACATATTCTTCAAGTTCTGGGCCTTGAAATCTCTGATCCCTACCCTTCTGGAGCAGCATCTCCAATGCAGGTATCATGTCCTCCCGTAGACATTTTTGTCTAATTTATATGAGGTCCACTTACCTAATCAAATATCACTTACTGAGGGTAAAATGTATCCTGTAATTAGCATGTGACAAGTTCCTGTCCAGAGAACTCGTATACTAATTATCATCAATGTCAGAAATATGTTATATTATTATCTAGCCATTAATTATTCATGCATTAAAATCATATAAGTAGAAAATACAAGATGTAGACAATGAGACTATAGTTACAAAGACAAGATACTAAGGAACAAATGAAAACATTCGCAGAATCAACTGAACAATAAAGTAGAACTAAAAGGAGAATTTTGCAAAGAGTGCAATGACACTGCGATCAAAATGACAAGACAAGTAACAATACAAGGTATAAACATAAATGGTGTATACAAATAAGCGATAGTGAGGTTGAGGGTGACGTTTACGAACAAAATACATCATGCAAATAAGGCACATATAAGAAATTACTACAAAAACGATAATAAAAACTTGACGTAACAGCTAAACAATTACTATTATAAGAAACAAGTAGCGATCAGAACTTCAGCAAGGTTTTTAGCCTTGAACTGGAATTACCGCTCAATTGAAACTTACAAACTAAATCCTATAGAACGTCTGACAAGAGCCCGAATTAGCTTCGAGATGAACCTCGTTGTGTTAAAGTGGGATGTTATAAATATTTATAGGGACTTAGTGTACTGACTGAGATCAGCTGTGAAGGTATCTGTATCTAATAAGTGTGGTGTATTACAGATGACCTTACTTGCTACCACATTTATACCTCAGTCAGAATTATTCTGGAATATTGTGATGACTACGTTAAATGTCTAGGGTTATGAAAATGATGAAGTGTAAGTCACAACAACAACAGACAGATAAACAGTTTAATTTATTCCACAACACTCTACAACACTGTGACACTCACACACATATAACACTCTATAAGACTATCTTAAATGAGTCAAGTGTTTAAGTTTACAAATATATGTATTAATTCTTTCAATGATGGGTATCCTGATTCAACTACACAGTGAACCAGGAATCACAATCAAATGTAATTACAAGTATTATGTACACAGTTTATATATATGAACTTTGTATTGACATAGTTTATTATTATTATTCTATGTGTGTAATTTGTGCAGTAGTAATATGAGGTAATACCGGTTTTGTTCAAGCTTGGTTGTTGTTTTTCATCATGACTTCAAGTGTTTGATTATCGGGGAAATAGTATTGGGAAAAGTTCACAGTTCCTGTCATTTGAACCAATTAATTGTCCCTCTGTGGTTAACAAAATGTCAATTTTTGAGGGGGCCCATAATGTTGAGCTACTCTGGCCACAGAAGCTTATCTTTCGTGATGGCGGCAGGAAAAGACTCCTCTGCTCGATTGCTTCACTGTGTTCTGGAGACACCTCACTGGTCGCTATCTGGACCAAGGAGTATGCTGTCAGCCTCTGGATTCAGCAAAACTCAGACCAGGTGCTGCTTAAATAACTAGGACCACAGTCCCTGAAACAAGAAGGTTGTACCTCCTACTTCATAACTAATTTATAATCTATTTCCACACTGAACACAATACATAACAAACACTGAGTTCAGAGCGATAGGCCAACTGCTAGCTTCATCTGAAACAATTTACACCAGTATTCTCCTCCTAAATGGTTACTACGCCTCTGTAATTCCAGCATTAGTTCTTTCTAGTCAATAAGATAGGTGTCAGTGTACTGTTTGGCAATTCCATGCAGTTTTACTTTTCTCCGACACGTCCTGTTCAGGTTGGAGCAATATTTAGGCTTTGCCTCATGTTGGCTACTGAACCACACACATATACAGACATAAATTATCAATTTACATTCAATTTTCATTAAAAAGATATCAAATATTTCCAGCTTACCACAATTCATGGAAATAATACACAGATACGTTGACTGGCGATGAATAATGGCACAAATTCCGATCTGCCTCTGTCCCAGACTTTTATTTAGCAAAATATGATCTGGCTCTCAACGCACTGTTTCTTAGTAAGTTTATTTTAAAATGTGGCACTGACCTGACGCTCCTAATTGACTATATTGGCGGGTCTAACCAATCGGGCCATGTTTACACAGCTTTTCAAAAAAGTACCCCTACTCACGTTTCCCTAACAACAAAAAATTAGTATTTGTAGTCCGACTAATCGTGTTTCGCCTTACATTTACTTCTATCCAATCAAATAGGATTTAACTTGTTGGCCTATTTCCCGTAAATGGTGGTTTCAAAACATGCCACTGTGCGAATATTATTTGGTGTTGTCTGACACCCTCACTATTTTCTTTTGGCTATAATTTGTTAATTCCTAGACTATTTGCGTAACACTTAACATATTCTTTGTCAGCAAGTCCTAAGGAACCCAAATATATAAGTTTTAAGGGAGCTAAGTGGCGGCGTTCAAAATATGTATTTTCTTCTAGGATAGTCGTGCTGTTACCACCTCCTCACTTCCAAACTTTTAGGGTGTCTGCTGTACTGTCAGGCTTTCAAACGTAAACCAGTATAATGTCATGTTTCCTAATAAGCGTTTTTTCAGGTTTTTAAACCTAACTCTCGTAGTTGTAGTGTTTTTTATCACGGTCTATTTGAAAAAAAAGTTAGTGCCTCTGGCCTTTCGCGCGGGGAGGGTGGCATTAATTGTATATCGCGAGACGCGTGTTCGTGTTGCATGCGTTCCTGCTTTCAGCCCTCCCTCTCTCTATCCTAAGTTCATCTGTCTTTCCGTTTATGTTAACGTAGTGTATAAAATGAAATTAATGGAAGTATTAATTTAGGTCATTACGCAGTGTGCCTAGCTCAAGGTTTTCTTAGAAATACAGTACACGTTTTATTGTAGAAAGCGTGTAGTGATGCAGTAGGCTTTACTATCAACTCGAAAGCGTGAGAATATGCAGACGAAGCATAAAACAGGGGTTTTTATTGTTCAACTAGCATGACGTTCTATTAACACAGGCGTACGCTATTGGAAAGCACGGGTCTTTAACCATTTCTCTTTTCTTTTATTGAATTTATGTGTTAGGCTTTACATTTACCTTTTAATTTATATATGTGGATTTAGAATGTTTCACGACACTCGTTTGTCAGATCGGCCTCCCTACCGCCTACATAGAACATGGAACATTGAACATGGAACACTAAAGCATATAGTGGACATATTAAGAAAGGCTCATCAATAACATGCAACAGTGGTACAGAGTACAAACAATTAGTGACCACTTATCTTTTTAAGAAGAAAAAATTCCCGGCCCTCGCAAAGCTAGCGATGATGGTTCTCGGGTGTTGCATGTAGGTGCTTGAATATAGGACGTGATGCAGTCCAACGTTGATCTTTGCTATAGTTTTTGAACACCGGATCATCAAAGGTCAAGGAGGTTGACCGTTAAGAGACAAGTCGTGTCCTTGAAGTTATAAATTTGCTATATCAGTTCTCGAAGCATGAGTTCTTGATTACAGAAAAAATTCTTATCCCCTTTGACTTGGCCACCAGATGTTGGAAGGTTCCTGTTGCGGAGTGATGAATATAGATCTGTTGGTGTTCTTGATTGGCACTACTGGCAAGGGCGATGCCAGAAAATGTCGGGCTTAAAGTCTCTATAACCAACTTACAAATGTTCAACGCAAAATATATATAGTGGGCCATGTAACTGTATGATCAACGTAGACAATGTCAACACGGTACAGTGACGACTGGCACGTCAATTAGATTGGAGCCAAGTATTAAAGTTGACGACATAATTTATTGTGCACTGACAGGTTCATTGACATCACAAAGTCAGACGACGTAGCATCATAAATAATGGCATGTCATAAACGTTATGTATTCTGATCAATCATGGCTCATCAATCATGTAGAAGTAGGCATCAACATCAATAGTATAGGTTACAGCATCGGGGCATCACAATTCATTGCATTTTCAATCATGAACTTGATTGAAATCTTATAACGGCCGACCTCTCAAGGACGGCGCTGAACTTCACGGCCGGTAATTCTATCATTCCTTTCAATACGGAGCTTGCCTACAACGCCAAGGATTTTATTGAATAACCCTCAAATATGTACGAAGAATAATCCCGATAATATTCGGTCAGGATCTGGATCCCACTAGCAACACAACATGGTGTATGTGTTGAAGTACAGCCAGATTTTAATAAAAATGACGAAATTAGCATATTAGGAATATGCAACGAGCCCTGCACTGGCTAACATAGATACTCCCTACCAGGAGGTTTATAATCTCTACATGACTGCTTCCCTCAATCCGGCAAGACTTACAAATTGGCTCCGTCTAGAGACAACCGTCTCAGGCCATAGGCATTTTGCATTCCCCTTTCATAATCTCACATCCTTGGCTTTCTCCCTGAGCGCACCCGTTGCCCTTCTCTGTTCAACTTTGTGTCAAATCGCGCGTAACTAATTAATAATATATATATTCTTAGCTGTGCTAAACATTTAAAATTACGCGCGCAAAAAGAACGCAACAGATAGCCTTGTAATCCTTGTTCTGGAACCCCCAGGGCAAGAGAGGCAGAGGTAGACCAAGAAGCACATGGAGAAGAGAGCTGGAAACAGAGGTGAAGATGATGAGGAGAACGTGGAAAGAACTTGAGATGATGGCACGTGACAGGAGGACTTGACATGTGTTTGTTGAAGGCCTATGCTCCTTTGGGAGTGGAGGGTTATGAATGAATGAATTTGCACTACCAATGCTGACTGACAGCTGTAAGGCCAATTGTTGAGTAGTGATTCGCCTATCAGTAAGAATAATGCCGTCATCGCATTTCAACATTTCTGCGTTGGTGGTTGTGGCAGGACGTCCACAGCGCGGCCGATCAAGCAACTCCGTATCTCCACTTCCTGATTATTTAATTCTCTGAACCCAGCGACTGACTTTACTCCTGTCGACTGCAAAACTTCCATACAATTCACATTCTCCTTCTTCTTCAAGTAATGTTTTGTTGTCTCTTCTATAATGTTCGTTTATTAGCTATTTTAGATTGTCCTTCGTTTTTGGAAATAAACAAATTAAACAAAAAACTTGTCAATCAATAGTTATGCACTATCACACTTGAGTGGCTATACCACATCTTTAAAACACTTTGGCTAAGTGGCCATGCCACACATTTTGAAACACTGCCATTTGGCTTGAAGGCCACACAATGACTCTCGTAACTACTGACGCTCATGGTTTCCTTCTTTATACTTCATCGCATCAACAACATTATTTTTGACAGTCATAGATTGGGTGATGCGCCAGACAACAGAGGGCAGTCCAAGAGGAATTAGATGGACAACGTTTTCTACACTGGAAGATTTGGAATATGCAGATGACATTGCACTACTCGCGCATTCACACCATTTCATTCAAGACAAAACCGATAGACTGAATAAGTATGGCCAGCAGGTTGGCCTGAACATCAATTTGAAGAAGACAGAGGTCATGACACTAAATGTGGGTAATCCTGAGCCAGTAACAGTAAGGAACCAGAAGTTGGAACAGACAGACACATTTACTTACCTAGGAAGCATAGTAACACCTGACGGCGGAACAAGCAAGGACATTAACAACAGAATGAATAAAGCGAGAACAGCCTTTGCTGTTCTCAACAACATTTGGAAGTCTTCCCAATACAGCACAAACACCAAATTAAGACTGTATGAGAGCTGTGTACTTTCTGTGCTTCTCTATGGTGCGGAATGTTGGAGAGTAACAGAGAAGGAAATGTCGAAACTGTCCTCCTTCCACACAATCTGCCTAAGGAAAATTCTCCGAATCTTTTGGCCAAACACCATCAGCAACCAAGAACTACTTATTCGGAGTAACCAGGAGGACATGCACACCATCATAGCTGGCAGACGCTGGAGTTGGATTGGCCATGTCCTCAGAAGGGACCCTGATACCATCACAAGAACAGCTATGCTATGGACCCCCGAGGGAAAGCGAAAGAGAGGCCGACCAAAAACAACTTGGCGGAGAACTGTGGAAGCTGAGATGCAAAGAATGAACCACAGTTGGGCACTGTACGAAGGATGGCCGCCGACCGAGCAAAGTGGAATCAATTTGTTGCTGCCCTACAAGACGCCACCAGGCGTGATGGCCGCTGACTGCTTTGACGGTTGGCGGTTATGGATCAAAGAAGAAGAAGATATTCTTAGCTGTGCTAAACATTTAAAATTACGCGCGCAGAAAGAACGCAACAGATACCTTCCCCCCATGAGACAAAAAAAAGCGAAGCTTTTTTTTTTGATTTAACTTATACTCACGAAATCGATCAAGTTCATTTCACAATTAATGTAATATCATTGCATTTAAATGTGAAGGTATGTGTAAATATTACTATGTGGGGTGAAGTATGGAAAAAAGGAACATAGATTCCAAATTCAAAACTCAAACAAAAGAAATGACACATAATGTATCAAAATGGTACAAAATAACAAGTTAAGAAGTCGCAAATGAAATGAGATACTGAAATAAAGTAAAGAAGAATGGAAAGAAATGGTGATTAATGGAGACAGTAATCAAATAGGATGATAAAAGAGAAAATCTCAATCAGTGAACGCAATTAAATTAAGTAGTGTATGTATGCAAATATCTGTAAGAGGAAGAAATAATTAAATAAAATCAATACGAAACACAACATACTCGAAGAAAATAACACGATCCAAAGGATGTGTAGGCAAGATTAGCCACACAGCAAGTACGCTACAATGGTCACATGAATTATGTCTATGTGCCAAAGATTATTAAGCGCGGATGATGCGCGGTTATAAAATAATTAGGGCGTTATGGAATAGCGTATTTCGAGTACTGAAATAATTAAGTGAATATGAATGTCATAGATGTCACCCAAAGTTATGGAAGTTTAAAATGTTACCAAGTAATCTATAATGAAATTAACTTAAATTAATTAAAATGTCAAGAAATCATCACGTAAGCAATGAAGATTGTCTTCAGCTCGTATCGACGTGAATTAAAATCATGAAACTCTATGAAAGTTAAATGTCCTGTAATCATTTATGTATCTAATAAGTTCGATTTATGTCAATTTATGTTTCCAGTGGAATAGAAGTAAACTTACACCACAGTTAGTTTTGCACCAACACAATTACTTCTAGTTATTTGAAATGGAAAAGCACCAAAATAATATATTTAAAAATGGTGCGAAGAATGTAATGATATATTCAAAGGTTAGGTTATTAACGGAAAACCCATAGTAGTACGTGTCGGAATAGTTCGTAAGCAATCATTCATAGTGCTGACTTGGTCACGTAGTGGCGTCACAACTTGAGGGGAGCAGAGGCTCCGTAGAGTCAAGGTGGTTTCGAGAGAAATATTCATCCATTGAGGTGTCAGGATTGCGGATGGCTTGAGTAGCGAAAACAAAATTACTGACGATGATAGAGACTCGTGCAGGAATGAAATTCGTGAGGTATGCACACGTAAGTCCAATAATCGTCCGCAGTAGTGACGAAATGACCCAAAAAAGTCTCAGCAGTAAGCGTAACGACCAAATAAGGGTTAACAATGTGATGTTTATCATAGCCTTAAGTCGTGTAGTTTCAATCCATTGACGATAAAAGTTATGCACATGCACAACTCCGAGTCCCATCATAAATACGTTCCTGTGAATAAAGAAACGAAACGTTCTTTTTGGTAAAAGTATGATATTTTTAACGCAAGAATTTCAATAAATCTTACCGCATGTGGTCTGGTACTTCCTTGACCACTGTTCCATGACAGTTGATCCTTTCTTTAGGAGACAAGAAAAGGTAGTAGTGACAGCATTGAAAACAGTGATGAATCTATTACCGATATAGGTAGAACAAAAATACCAGCGTGAAATGGAAGTCGCGTTGTGAATAATGTGCTTCAGAAATAAAATTGGTCAAAGATAAAACAAGAGCAAACATGAGTGTACGCAATGATGTAAAGAGTAGACATAAATATAAAAAAATGATATCGAAGCCAATAGGAAAAATAAAAATAAGTGTGTAATGACAACTGGATATCACAGACATCGCGTATTACAAAGAAAAGACTGAGTTAACCGGCCCATTAAATAAAAATAAATAAATAAATAAATATAGATACTACAAGTGAAGTAATGCGAAACAGCCAAGACATAATAAAACTAAAGAACTGTCAATATGCAAGAGGAAATCAAGTAAACAGGAAGAATTAGCAATTAGCAATAGCGGAAGAGACAAGTTCCAAAAATATACCAGAAAGTAGGAAGAAGCACGCACACACAAAACAACTATTAAGTGCGTGGTGCAGAATTTTGCACAAGTTGTACATCTAGAAGATGGTGCGCAAAAATCGAACCATGTTTGAAATGCACAGCTCTGTGAGCGTCATGAAAGTTTTCAAAACGAACAAAAGCTAGCTGATTAAAAGATTTTTGTAGTTCAAACATGCGAACAAATTTAACATTACCGACTCCCTGAAAAAATTTTCGGAGTGCATACCAAGTGGTATGAGACGGAATGTTGCACACCAGAACAGTGCGATTCAATGTAATATGATCTCGGCCAGATCGCAACTGAGCCCGAGTATCATTTAAATTATTATGTTTAGCGCGTAGTGAGCGCGAAGAGGAATTTGTACGGACATGTAGATTCTTGCATGTCGTAATAGTTGGAAAATCACGGTTGTACTTGTGATTATCATGATGAATATTAATATCATCAACGCGCCGAATAATGTCACGACTCTTACAAGTGAATTTTGTGTCACCTTTGACAACATCATTCACACTATTGGGAGTATAAGTCCCCTGAGCATGCTGTATATAACGATTCTCATCGAAATAAATAGAACCAGTGTGAACGATATCGGTCACACTATCCTCATATAGAACAAACTTGTCTGTCCCTGTACGTCTCAGATTCCGCAAGTTTGGAATGTTCTTAACAAACTTTTTAGGCTTCTCATGTAACGAAGTGACATGATTTTGTTGATTATGGGAAACAATTTTATTTGGGGGCTTAGGATGATACGATAAACTGTTTGTCACCCCGTTTTTACTGTTATCGACATGTCGCCATGACGAACTCCCAGAGGAAGCAGTATATTTATGACCAGATACACTGGCATCAGGGTGATGTCGAGGAAAGTTGTAATTATCTCTGTATGATATCTTTACTTTGGCAGGTTGTACATACCTGTTTGTATCACACTTGAGACTACCGGCATGTTGTACAAAAGTATTTCCATTATTAAGATTTGACAATATATTTTTATGTAACACCACATCGAGTAAATCATCAACCCTATTTCTCAATTTCATAATTTCCAAATCTCTGAGAGAAATCTCTTCACTCTGCCTCTTATTTAACTCTATCAGGTTAACAACTTTACATCTATCATCAAGTAATGACTCAATGTGAGCCAAGTATCGAGGGTAAAATTTTCTTGTCGACCCTTAAGTTCTGGAATTTCGAGTTCAAGTGCTGTCACTTTACTCTCCAGCTTTTCCTCCTGAAGCAGGGAGCATGAGATTGAATTTCCTGTGGTTTCCATTTCTCCAATTCTATCTCCCTCATGGCTTTTATTTTTCTTGCCATTTTCATAAATCTCTTTTTATGGGCTTCCACCGTATGTGGCTGTAGTAGGGCAACTTGAACATTAAGACCCAGAATTTGGGAAGCCTGTGCCTGAATGTTATCTTGTAGTTCTTGAACCTCAGAGTTCAAATCTCCATTATTCCTCAAGGCAGTTTCTAATGAATCCTTAGAATTCGCCAGTTCTAACTGTAATGATTTGAGGTTTGAATTATCAACCTCGACCTGTAGATTTAATGTCTTCACTTCTTCGTTTAAATTTTTAATTAACGTCTCCTTGTCTTTAAGAATCTCCGATAACTCAACTATTTTGCTTTCCTCAGCAATATCTTCTAACAACTGTATCTTGTCATGACGACACCTTTTTTCGTGAGTTATTTGTTCCTCATGAAAATTGTCATTGCGTATAGCGCGGAATATTTTTTTCATTACATTACCATGTGGTTCATGGGTGTAATTCACTAAAAACAAACGCAGATCCCTACGCAGTAGTTGTGCCATGTCCGTGGCAATATTTATGTGTGGAATAGAACGAAAATGCCAACTCGCAAAGTCCTCCAAATCTGACGCTGACTGCCCTAAAAAACGATCCATCACATATTCTTCAAGTTCTGGGCCTTGAAATCTCTGATCCCTACCCTTCTGGAGCAGCATCTCCAATGCAGGTATCATGTCCTCCGTAGACATTTTTGTCTAATTTATATGAGGTCCACTTACCTAATCAAATATCACTTACTGAGGGTAAAATGTATCCTGTAATTAGCATGTGACAAGTTCCTGTCCAGAGAACTCGTATACTAATTATCATCAATGTCAGAAATATGTTATATTATTACCTAGCCATTAATTATTGTGATGGACGAACTCGGCTGACCCTGAACTTTGTTGTAATTCTTGTAAAACGGGACTTCTTTCACGTGGATTCATTAGCTATGCAACTGTTCCACACAGAGGGCAAACACGTTTGCTGATTGATATGCGGAGAGTTTACCTATCGTTCATTCTGGTCATCGCATTGATTTAAGGAGAGATTAAATCACGCCCACTAACATCTCTTGAACAATCATAGGCAGTTATTTTCATTAACTTGGCCAGTGGGGGGCGTCGCCAGAATCAAACCGATAATGCGACCACGATCAAAGAGACAGACTGAGGGATTTCAGGGGAGACTATCGGCGCTATCAAAGACAGTAGTGGTCCCTGATACGAGACGCAGTTGCTTGCCGCTATTTTCGCGTCTCGGTGTCAACCGCAGAACCGAGCGAACGGGGAAAGCCGAAACGGGCAGCAGCGAACAGAGATACGAAGACCAGGGGGCGGCTTCTTCCCTTGATTTGGCGGTCAGATCCCCAAAAGTTCCTGGGATGAAATAAGCTGTCAAGTTTATCATGTCCCACTCAACTTACATTCCATTTTAGATAAATAGACCATGAAGAATGGACTTTTTATCACTCGCTGGCCAGACCTTTACAGAAGCACTAGCTTTATAGAAATCTGGTTATAGATTTTCCCCTGGATTTTATATATATATATTTGCAGTGATTTCTATTCTGTGCAAAGCGGTAATATATTGTGTAAAGTGATCAGTGGTCTAGTTCAGTCATTCTATTTCAATGGATTTTGTGTTAATTTAAATCTATTAAATTAAACCATCTCAATAGTTCCAGTTTTAAATATAATGATCTATCTATTATATTATTTCAAAAGATAATAGATGCTTAAATTAACTTTTAAAGTCGCGAAGGAATTTATAATTAATAAATTCAGTTAAGTCCTAGTTTTATAGATGTGTGTTTTTAACCACTAGAATTCGCGCAGTGTTTATTAAATACATAATTAAATACTCGAGTGTATTATAGGCTTAACGGGAAATTTATCGCGCTTGATTTTTCGGTATGTTACATGTCTTTTTTCTTTCATACAGAGTGATCGTAACCTGCGGTCCCAGCTAAATAAAGAAAGAAATAAAGAAATCATCCTATAAACTTCCAGTCATATTGAAGAAGCATTTCTTTTAAATATAATCTTGTGGCGGTCCTTGCGACCTAGCTGTCAGAATTAAATGAAATAAAGCCCACCCAAGAACATTTTAAAGAACAATCATCAAATTACCATTACAAACCTGTAAGATAAACTGGAAGGTAATCATCGCCAGTAGCGATATCATATTTACTGTTTACTGTGAGAGAGTACATATTTTCCTGACTGTGACTGAGCCTAGTTTTTGCCTCAATTGGATTTAATAAAACTATCATCACGCATTGAAGGAATTTTACCATAGCGGAGGAGTAAAAGAGACCACTTCATTTTCACCCCTGTGCCGAACTGTGTCAGTGCCATCCCATAGACTCCTTTTTTTTATATAATAAAAAAACACAAGAACTCTTAGTCTTCAAGTCTTGCGATAAGTGAGAATATTTGTTACCCGCAAAACCTCGCAAACATCTGGGGCGGGACATCGAAGGACTAGACAGTTCATATGTCAAGAGAATACTTGCTGTTTTATATATTTTATGGATCGTCTGAGGCTGCATTCGGTAAGTGTGTGAGTATATGAGTGTGGATCCTCACGCGTGTGCATGAATGACAGGAAATTTAATCTTTTTTTCTCTTGTAACCATGTTGTTAACTTTCTTGCCTAGTAATATAATTTTTCTGTATTCCCTGCATTGTTCCTTTAAGGGGGAGTTGATAATTGGTTAACTCTGTTTAAACCCCCCTCATTTCCATTTGCTTAGTAAAGGGAAGAACAGCTGGGAAGAACAGGTTTTTTTCTATCACCTATACCTAACTTTGTAACACCTCTTTCAGAGCAATTAACTTCACTGTTAGGTTAACGTACCTGTGTTCCTGATATTATCTATCTCTGGACTGGGTTTATCTTTGTCTAATAAGCGGGAAGGGCTTAGTCGATACCAATCTTCTTCACCCCTCCCAAACTTGTTATTTGCATTTGTGTACTTATGATAATTTATGTAATACCTGATATTTGTTAGTGATTGATGTTTAAAGTGAATAAAATCACATAAACTCATTTAGTTCTGTGTTGGATGTACCCAAAGCCCAACTTTTCCCCTATTCGTTTAATATAGTTTGTATCTACGTCGTCTGTGTGTTTGAAAACACCAAATCGGTGTGCGCGCAGATGCGTGTCTGGAAAACTGGCAAATAATTGTTTGACCAGGAGAGTGGAAGAGAAGATTGAGAGAAACGATTTGTCGTAAATAAGTCTGTCTTTACTCTCCTCCAGCACGCTGTGAAGCAACTATTTAATCTCTACATTTTCTATCACTGAGCTTTCCATCATCATTTTCACTCTAAACCGGACCACTATTTCTAAGACTCTTTTCTCTCAAAATAAATTTACGACAATATTTGGCTGGCTCGCCGGGATAATTTTTAGATACATTTGATGCACACATATTGGTGGGCTGGTTCTGAGATCTTGAGCTACATTTGAGGCAATCGCATAGCCGGGTTAAAGATATTTTGAGTCTGATTTAGTCTGGGTCTAACTAGGTAGAGTGTGAATGATTTGTCTTTGTGAATTAGGGAAATAAATAAATAATTACACCCCTAGACAAACGTTCTTTAAGTATTTGGGTTGTCCACACAGCATATTTACAGGTTGTTTTCTCTCCACAGCAGTAGAAAGTACAGATAAACAAAAATATTTGCTATTTTAATTATCCTCTGGCGGAGATAATTATATTTCTTTCTTTATAAGAGTTGCTGGGATTGCGTGATTGTTTTACAGTCACTAAGGTTTTTGAAGTTAAAAAGAGTTGAGCTTAGCTAAAGACGGATTGTTCTGATTTTTAAAAATTAAGTTAACAACGTCTCATCTCAATAATTGACTTTAGGGACGGAGTTTGTTGTCAGAGATTTAAAATTTAGGGGAAAATTTTTTTTTTCTTTTAAATTGTTTTAATATAAATTTTTCTCTACTGTTAGTAAAAGTAGATTCTTTTCCAGTGTAACTTACCATTTAGTGGCATAGTCGCTTGCGTTTAGAGCCTAAATTGCCAGATAATAGCAGCGATAAGTTTGCACAGTACAGGTAGGAGGTAACACAGGTAAATTTGTACTTGTGTTTTTTTCGTCTCGCGGTTCACAGTTCCTCCCTTTCGCGTTGCTTCTTACTAGTTCTCTAGGCATACTTCATCTTATTCTTTAACAATGGCAGAGAGGATAAAGATGAGGTCCATCTTGAGGCTGGAAGCGAAAGAGGCAGGATTAGATGCAGAAGCTGCAAACGCGTTTATTAACCAGGAATTGGAAATATATGACGCGGAGCAACAGAGAGCCGAAGCTGAGAGGAAGGCGGAGCAACAGAGAGCCGAAGCTGAGAGGAAGGCGGAGCAACAGAGAGCAGAAGCTGAGAGGAAGGAAGAGAAAGAAAGAACAGAGAGGAGAGAAGCCCAGGAGAGGGCAGATAAGAAAGAAGCGGAAGAACGTCTTTTGGAACAGAAGAAAATTGAAGCAGAGATGGAAACTCGCAGGGAGAGAGAGAGAGACAAGGAAAGACAGCATCAACTGGCGCTTAAGGCTCTAGAGAGTCGGGGCGCCTCTACTTCGACTAACGGAGAGCCGTCTTCGCCCCAGTCTCAATCAATGGACCTCTCCAGTACTCAATCTGCCCAATTAACTGCTATGTCGTTTTCTTTAGAATCTTTTCCTAGCCCTAACGAAAAAATTGACAGCTACCTAGAAAAATTCGAGAGACTCGCGAATCTTTATGGGTTAGAGAGTACCCGCTGGGCGCTTAAACTCTCAATGTCACTGAAAGGCAATGCTTATGACGTGTACACAAAGCTGGGACCGAATCAACATGATTATGACCTGTTGAAGAAGGCCTTACTACAGCAGTTTGAGATGACTGCCCGAAAGTTTCTGCAGTTGTTCAGAAACAGCCGAAAAGAGAGCACGGAAACATTTCCCCAGTTCTCTTCACGTCTCACGGGTTATCTGACAAAGTGCATTGAATTATCTGACCTACCTCTTTCATATGAGGGACTCCTCGAACTTGTTCTTGTGGAGCAGATAAAATCCACTTTGTCGAATGAAACACGTAGATTTTTGGCGGAACAGGGGGCAGTCAGGCTTGAAGACATACTCAATAAAGCCGAACGCTATAGCAATGCAATGGCCGAACTTCCCAGCACTAAACGTAAACCCACAGATGAGCCATCTCGAAAACAGAATCTAGAGCAGGCATCCTATTCTTCCACTTCCTCTCAACATTATAACCAACGAGATAACAATACCCAGAAACCTCCCCAGGAAAAATCGAAA
This sequence comes from Oreohelix idahoensis, assembly GCA_024509875.1. NCBI lineage: Eukaryota > Metazoa > Mollusca > Gastropoda > Stylommatophora > Oreohelicidae > Oreohelix > Oreohelix idahoensis. Next base: position 11,298 of record JAMPIV010016814.1, on the reverse strand, counting down.
TTCTACAAAACCCGATACCCCCCCAACAACAATTCTGATCAACCCAACAAGCCTACGTGGCAGCGCGGCCACCAAGGTCAAGGAAAAGGGAAGACCCCTACACCAGGAACGTCTGATCAGGGCAAACAAACCGGTGCAAACCGCATTGGATGTTTGCATACAGCCTCGAAAGGTAGAGTCAATGTCAGTGATTCTCAACCTGAGGGGGACCGACCCTCAACTCGAGGAACTGTAATTTTGAACGGTACCTCTACTACTTGTCTTTTTGACACTGGATTAAGTTTTGATTGTATTGTCGCTAGGCACCTAGTCAAACCCGGTCAGGAGACAGAGGAAACCGTCAAACTTAGTGGAGTTTTCAGGAGTGATGCACCCAGGACGCTTCCTATCGCATTGGTAGAAATACACTCTGATTTTGTCAGAGGGGTTATTAAAGCGGCCATTATGGATGATCCTATCTACCCAGTTATCTTGGGATGTAGATATGTGTTCATTGGGAGACCTAAGGAGCCGATTGTGGCAGCGGTAACCACAAGAGGGCAAGCCAAGAAGGAGAGGGAGCCTGCGCCAAACTTGTTGCCGAATGAACTGAAGGAGGCGCAACAAAAGGACCCTACTCTGGCGCCCTGCTTTAAAAAACTGCCCATGGCTAAGGACCCCAGACACAACGGAGACATCTTTTCTAAGGATGGTGTATTGTATCGTAGAACGGGCAACCCGGACACGGGGAATAACCAGCTCCTAGTACCGACGCAGTACAGAAACCAGATCTTAGAAATGGGGCACTCTCTTCCCTTTAGCGGACATATGGGACAAAACGCCACTATTCAGCGAATAAAAAACCACTATTGGTGGCCAGGAATGAACTCTGACATTGTCAGGTATGTGAAATCCTGCGCCCAGTGCCAACGGGTAGCACCCAAGCACTTGACACCCCCAGTACCTATGGGGCAAATGCCAATAGTAGGGACTCCATTTGAACGGGTTGCTGTCGACATTATTGGTCCCCTGGAAAAGACCAAAAGAAGGAACAGGTTCATCCTGACCTTAGTCGACACTTGCACTATGTGGGCCGAAGCCGTACCGCTACCATGCACTAATTCCAAGCATGTCGCAGAAGCCCTTGTGCAAATTTTTACACGGTTGGGATTCCCTCAACAAGTTTTGACGGACAATGGATCCCAATTCCGTAGCCTGTTAATGGAGGAGATCTTTAAGATCTTGAGGGCCAAACATATCCACACAAGTCCCTACCATCCGGCCGGAAATGGGCTCGTGGAACGTTTTAACGGTACCCTCACCATGATGTTACGTAAGCTGGGTCAGGAGAAACCGGAAGACTGGGACCAATATATATCGGCTGCCTTATTCGCCTACCGAGAGGTACCCCAAGCGTCTACGGGTTTTGCGCCAGCTACACTTTTATTTGGCAGACCTATTAAGGGGCCACTAGAAGCCTTACTTCGGTCCCTGACAGACCAGAAGGCTGACGAGACAGTCGTCTCTGCAAGCAAGTATGTATCTGAGCTTAAGGAAAGGCTAAAGCTAGGATGGGATCTAGCTACTACCAACCTTAAGAAAGCCCGCGCTAAAATTACTAAAAGATACAACAAAGCTGCAAAAGAGAGAGAACTACAACCAGGGGAGAAAGTCCTATTGCTACTTCCAACCGGAAGCAATAAACTTCGCATCGGATGGCAAGGACCGTTTACCGTCCTTAAAAAGATCTCACGTACCAACTACAAGATCTCCATCAAAGGAAAGGAGAAGGTCTTCCACATAAATCTGCTAAAGAAATATTTGGAAAGACCGGTGCCATCCTCCGAGCATCTCCTGGCTGTCGCCATAGCAACGGAAGACGAGGAAGATGATGATGATGGTTGCATGGAGTATCCACTGCAACCCACAGAATCCTTTAAAGATGTCAAGTTCGGCGACAATCTCTCACCAGAACAACAAACAGAAACCAGGGCTCTACTAAAACAGTACAGTGCAGTCTTAACGGATGTACCTGGTCGAACAAATCTCATTGAATTTGATATGAAATTAACAAACGAGACCCCTGTTCGAACCAGAGTTTACCCCATCCCGTACGCTAAAGCTGATGCACTTCGCGGAGAAATAGACAAGCTGCGTCAGGCAGGAATTATCAGTGAGTCTACATCTCCTTACAGCTCGAGTGTAGTGCTGTTGCAGAAGCCCAATAAGGAAGTTCGGCTGTGCATTGATTACAGGTTGCTAAACGCTGTAACGGAATTCCAGCCCGAACCTCTCCAAACTGTTTCTGAGTTGTTCACCAAGCTCAGCAAAGCAAAGATCTTCTCCAAGATTGACCTCAGTAAAGGTTATTATCAAATACCAGTCAAGGAGGAAATTAAACCTTTGTTAGCTTTCAGCACTAGCGAAGGACATTACACATTTAATGTGATGCCGTTCGGTTTGCATAACGCACCAGGAGTGTTCACCAGGATGATGAGGAAGCTTCTAGAACCTTTGCAAAGTCCCCATATCCATAATTTCATGGATGACATCTTAATTGCATCGGAAACCTATGAAGAACATATTGCTACGGTTGCTATGCTCCTCAGGAGACTACAGGAAACGGGTCTCACAGCCAGACCTAGCAAATGTCTCATCGGGTTTGAACAGTTAGACTTCCTGGGGCACACTATTTCTCACGGATGCAGTTGGCCTATTAAGAAGAACGTGGAGAAAATAGTGGCAGCAAAAAGACCCCGAACGAAGAAAGACGTACGTTCCTTCATATCGCTATGTGCATACTATCAGAAGTACATCCAGAACTTCAACGGACTGACGGCACCTCTGACTGACCTCACAAAGAAAGGTTGTCCTGATAAGGTCATATGGGATCAAAAGTGCGACACGCGTATAGCACTTTGAAAGGACAGTTGTCTGCATACCCCATTTTGAGGTTGCCTGACCTCAAGAAACCTTTTGTACTGAGAGTCGACGCGTCAGGTCAGGGCATCGGGTCAACACTGCTTCAAGCCGATGACAGTGACCTGAACATGCTATTTCCAGTTGCCTATGGCAGTCGGAAATTAAATAAAGCGGAACGGAACTACAGCGTAGTTGAAAGGGAATGTCTTGCTCTGATTGACGGTATCAGACGCCATCATGAGTTTCTTTATGGTACATCTTTCACGGTGCAAACAGACCACGCTCCGTTAGCATTTCTTGGTGCCAATAAAGAATTTAACGCTAGGATCATGCGTTGGGCCCTCCTTTTAAGCGTTTATTCTTTCAAAGTGGAATATATTCCGGGAAGACAGAATGTCGGGGCTGATTTCCTGAGTAGAAACTGGACTACAGAGGAAGAGGAGGAAGGTGAAGATACCAATCATCCAAAAGTTACCGATCAGGGCAGCTTCATCGTCATAAATCAAACATGAAAACACGTTTTCACGTCTCAAAAGAGGGGACGATTGTGATGGACGAACTCGGCTGACCCTGAACTTTGTTGTAATTCTTGTAAAACGGGACTTCTTTCACGTGGATTCATTAGCTATGCAACTGTTCCACACAGAGGGCAAACACGTTTGCTGATTGATATGCGGAAAGTTTACCTATCGTTCATTCTGGTCATCGCATTGATTTAAGGAGAGATTAAATCACGCCCACTAACATCTCTTGAACAATCATAGGCAGTTATTTTAATTAACTTGGCCAGTGGGGGGGGGGGGGCGGCGCCAGAATCAAACAGATACAGCGACCACGATCAAAGAGACAGACTGAGGGATTTCAGGGGAGACTATCGGCGCTATCAAAGACAGTAGTGGTCCCTGATACGAGACGCAGTTGCTTGCCGCTATTTTCGCGTCTCGGTGTCAACCGCAGAACCGAGCGAACGGGGAAAGCCGAAACGGGCAGCAGCGAACAGAGATACGAAGACCAGGGGGCGGCTTCTTCCCTTGATTTGGCGGTCAGATCCCCAAAAGTTCCTGGGATGAAATAAGCTGTCAAGTTTATCATGTCCCACTCAACTTACATTCCATTTTAGATAAATAGACCATGAAGAATAGACATTTTATCACTCGCTGGCCAGACCTTTACAGAAGCACTAGCTTTATTGAAATCTTGTTATAGATTTTCCCCTGGATTTTATATATATATTTGCAGTGATTTCTATTCTGTGCAAAGCGGTAATATATTGTGTAAAGTGATCAGTGGTCTAGTTCAGTCATTCTATTTCAATGGATTTTGTGTTAATTTAAATCTATTAAATTAAACCATCTCAATAGTTCCAGTTGTAAATATAATGATCTATCTATTATATTATTTCAAAAGATAATAGATGCTTAAATTAACTTTTAAAGTCGCGAAGGAATTTATAATTAATAAATTCAGTTAAGTCCTAGTTTTATAGATGTGTGTTTTTAACCACTAGAATTCGCGCAGTGTTTATTAAATACATAATTAAATACTCGAGTGTATTATAGGCTTAACGGGAAATTTATCGCGCTTGATTTTTCGGTATGTTACATGTCTTTTTTCTTTCATACAGAGTGATCGTAACCTGCGGTCCCAGCTAAATAAAGAAAGAAATAAAGAAATCATCCTATAAACTTCCAGTCATATTGAAGAAACATTTCTTTTAAATATAATCTTGTGGCGGTCCTTGCGACCTAGCTGTCAGAATTAAATGAAATAAAGCCCACCCAAGAACATTTTAAAGAACAATCATCAAATTACCATTACAAACCTGTAAGATAAACTGGAAGGTAATCATCGCCAGTAGCGATATTATATTTACTGTTTACTGTGAGAGAGTACATATTTTCCTGACTGTGACTGAGCCTAGTTTTTCCTCAATTGGATTTAATAAAACTATCATCACGCATTGAAGGAATTTTACCATAGCGGAGGATTAAAAGAGACCACTTCATTTTCACCCCTGTGCCGAACTGTGTCAGTGCCATCCCATAGACTCCTTTTTTTATATAATAAAAACACAAGAACTCTTAGTCTTCAAGTCTTGCGATAAGTGAGAATATTTGTTACCAGCAAAAACCTCGCAAACATCTGGGGCGGGACATCGAAGGACTAGACAGTTCATATGTCAAGAGAATACTTGCTGTTTTATATACTTTTATGGATCGTCTGAGGCTGCATTCGGTAAGTGTGTGAGTATATGAGTGTGGATCCTCACGCGTGTGCATGAATGACAGGAAATTTAATCTTTTTTCTTTTGTAACCCTGTTGTTAACTTTCTTGCCTAGTAATATAATTTTTCTGTATTCCCTGCATTGGGCAATGACCTGGCTTAGTCGATACCAATCTTCTTCACCCCTCCCAAACTTGTTATTTGCATTTGTGTACTTATGATAATTTATGTAATACCTGATATTTGTTAGTGATTGATGTTTAAAGTGAATAAAATCACATAAACTCATTTAGTTCTGTGTTGGATGTACCCAAAGCCCAACTTTTCCCCTATTCGTTTAATATAGTTTGTATCTACGTCGTCTGTGTGTTTGAAAACACCAAATCGGTGTGCGCGCAGATGCGTGTCTGGAAAACTGGCAAATAATTGTTTGACCAGGAGAGTGGAAGAGAAGATTGAGAGAAACGATTTGTCGTAAATAAGTCTGTCTTTACTCTCCTCCAGCACGCTGTGAAGCAACTATTTAATCGCTACATTTTCTATCACTGAGCTTTCCATCATCATTTTCACTCTAAACCGGACCACTATTTCTAAGACTCTTTTCTCTCAAAATAAATTTACGACAATTATTCATGCATTCAAATCATATAAGTAGAAAATACAAGATGTAGACAATGAGACTATAGTTACAAAGACAAGATACTAAGGAACAAATGAAAACATTCGCAGGAAAAGACAAGTAATAATACAAGGTATAAACATAAATGGTGTATACAAATAAGCGATAGTGAGGTTGAGGGTGACGTTTACGAACAAAATACATCATGCAAATAAGGCACATATAAGAAATTACTACAAAAACAATAATAAAAACTTGACGTAACAGCTAAACAATTACTATTATAAGAAACAAGTAGCGATCAGAACTTCAGCAAGGTTTTTAGCCTTGAACTGGAATTACCGCTCAATTGAAACTTACAAACTAAATCCTATAGAACGTCTGACAAGAGCCCGAATTAGCTTCGAGATGAACCTCGTTTGTCAGATCGGCCTCCCTACCGCCCACATAGAACATGGAACATTGAACATGGAACACTAAAGCATATAGTGGACATATTAAGAAAGGCTCATCAATAACATGCAACAGTGGTACAGAGTACAAACAATTAGTGACCACTTATCTTTTTATGAAGAAAAAATTCCCGGCCCTCGCAAAGCTAGCGATGATGGTTCTCGGGTGTTGCATGTAGGTGCTTGAATATAGGACGTGATACAGTCCAACGTTGATCTTTGCTATAGTGTTACGCACAGATATTTTTTCTAAAGACATTGTATAATCATTTTTCTAAAGACATTGTATAATCATTTTTTCTAAAGACATTGTATAATTAGCTTGTCTGAAATGTACACTTTAATTTTTTTCAGTCAAAGCTAGATAACTCTAGTTTGACTGAGATTACCATTTTCAATGATGGCTACCTTCTCTTGTGACGGAACACGTCGGTCCATATTTTTTGAACGATGTGTGACCATTCTCCTTATATGGTAGTATCGGTCAACTGTTTCTTGGAATGATTGAAACCAGTGTTGAGGTTGTTATTCCTGTCCATATAAGGCGCGATTTTATTACAGATCTTTATCTGGAATGTTCCTTTCATCGTCTCATTTGATTCTTGATCAGGTGTATGCGTTCTGCGCATGTCCGGACGTTAGGTGTGTCTGGGAAGTTTTCCTGTCTAGGAGTCGATGGAAAGTTGTGAAGCAGAGAGAACGCTTCTTGCGTCTCTGTGATTCTTGATAGGGAATTAGGAGCCTTATTGTGAGTTAGTTAGCTTACAAGGTCCTTCCCTTGAGTATTCAAAACGCCTGGAGGCGTATGATTTGTGGTGTTGATTTCGAAACAAGGTAATACCTCATTTAGGTCTTAAATCTGTAATCTAACTTTATGTTTGACAATGGTCGATCTCTGCTCACACACGATTTACAGAAATAGAGGTTCTTCTACTAGAAGTCACGCCCCAGGTATCTTCATACCTGAGATTAATATGTACACGGGTCGTACTAAGCCCGAAGGACAGTTCTATGTTCTATGAACGTCGCTATGTCAGCGATTGCACCTACGTCGTGGTTAGACTTAGGAATGCCTGTAAAGGTCAGCTTGACCTATACTCCTGGAGCACCATCCTCGTGCGGACAATAATAGACTTATTTTGTACATCTGATCTGCCAGCATCAGAGAGGAGTATTGATTATTATTTAATGAACATTGATGATATGCAGCTGACACTGTTGCAGGATTTTGATGAACCTTATGTATGAAGATCCATAAACAACACTTTAGAATGCTGAATATATTGAACTATTGACATCTATGACTTATGTAACGTATCTGTACTTGTGGCGTCAAATAAATGATGAAACGTCAAGAGCAGTTTACCCTTTTTATGACTTCGCATGTCATATCTCATGTGCTGTAACTCTGTGAACTACCTCACTACTATATACACAGCAACAACAAAAACCAGATAAGACACCCTACACTTCAACTATAATATACCTGGTGTCGATAGGGGTGGTATTTGACAGAGCTAAAGGTTTACAACATACTTGGACTTATACTTGCAACGTCCATAGTGGCCAGACAGTGTGGCCTTATCATCATTGAGTAAACATCACGTAATCCACCCTTATCATATAGTTGTTGAACACCGGATCATCAAAGGTCAAGGAGGTCGACCGTTAAGAGACAAGTCGTGTCCTTGAAGTTATAAATTTGCTGTATCAGGTCTCGAAGCATGAGTTCTTGATTACAGAAAAAATTCTTATCCCCTTTGACTTGGCCACCAGATGTTGGAAGGTTCCTGTTGCGGAGTGATGAATATAGATCTGTTGGTGTTCTTGATTGGCACTACTGGCAAGGGCGATGCCAGAAAATGTCGGGCTTAAAGTCTCTATAACCAACTTACAAATGTTCAACGCAAAATATATATAGTGGGCCAAGTAACTGTATGATCAACGTAGACAATGTCAACACGGTACAGTGACGACTGGCACGTCAATTAGATTGGAGCCAAGTATTAAAGTTGACGACATAAATTATTGTGCACTGACAGGTTCATTGACATCACAAAGTCAGACGACGTAGCGTCATAAATAATGGCATGGCATAAACGTTATGTATTCTGATCAATCATGGCTCATCAATCATGTAGAAGTAGGCATCAACATCAATAGTATAGGTTACAGCATCGGGGCATCACAATTCATTGCATTTTCAATCATGAACTTGATTGAAATCTTATAACGGCCGACCTCTCAAGGACGGCGCTGAACTTCACGGCCGGTAATTCTATCATGCCTTTCAATACGGAGCTTGCCTACAACGCCAAGGATTTTATTGAATAACCCTCAAATGTGTACGAAGAATAATCCCGATAATATTCGGTCAGGATCTGGATCCCACTAGCAACACAACATGGCGTATGTGTTGAAGTACAGCCAGATTTTAATAAAAATGACGAAATTAGCATATTAGGAATATGCAACGAGCCCTGCACTGGCTAACATAGATACTCCCTACCAGAAGGTTTATAATCTCTACATGACTGCTTCCCTCAATCCGGCAAGACTTACAAATTGGCTCCGTCTAGAGACAACCGTCTCAGGCCATAGGCATTTTGCATTCCCCTTTCATAATCTCACATCCTTGGCTTTCTCCCTGAGCGCACCCGTTGCCCTTCTCTGTTCATCTTTGTGTCAAATCATGCGTAACTAATTAATAATATATATATATATTCTTAGCTGTGCTAAACATTTAAAATTACGCGCTCAAAAAGAACGCAACAGATAGCCTTGTAATCCTTGTTCTGGAACCCCCAGGGCAAGAGAGGCAGAGGTAGACCAAGAAGCACATGGAGAAGAGAGCTGGAAACAGAGGTGAAGATAATGAGGAGAACGTGGAAAGAACTTGAGATGATGGCACGTGACAGGAGGACTTGGCATGTGTTTGTTGAAGGCCTATGCTCCTTTGGGAGTGGAGGGTTATGAATGAATGAATTTGCACTACCAATGCTGACTGACAGCTGTAAGGCCAATTGTTGAGTAGTGATTCGCCTATCAGTAAGAATAATGCCGTCATCGCATTTCAACATTTCTGCGTTGGTGGTTGTGGCAGGACGTCCACAGCGCGGCCGATCAAGCAGCTCCGTATCTCCACTTCCTGATTCTTTGATTCTCTGAACCCAGCGACTGACTTTACTCATGTCGACTGCAAAACTTCCATACGATTCACATTCTCCTTCTTCTTCAAGTAATGTTTTGTTGTCTCTTCTATAATGTTCGTTTATTAGCTATTTTAGATTGTCCTTCTTTTTTGGAAATAAACAAATTAAACAAAAAACTTGTCAATCAATTGACTAGTTATGCACTATCACACTTGAGTGGCTATACCACATCTTTAAAACACTTTGGCTAAGTGGCCATGCCACACATTTTGAAACACTGCCATTTGGCTTGAAGGCCACACAATGACTCTCGTAACTACTGACGCTCATGGTTTCCTTCTTTATACTTCATCGCATCCTCTTAGTTGTAAAAATTCCATTACCTTTTCTCAACTTCTTCGCTTTCGTCGGTTATGTCACGATGACGATGATTTTCATCAGCTAGCTCAAGAGATCTTCTTCTTCTTCTTCGATCCTTAACCGCCGACCGTCAAAGCAGTCAGTGGCCATCACGCCTAGTGGCGTCTTGTAGGGCAACAACAAATTGATTCCACTTTGCACGGTCGGTGGCCATCCTTCCTGCAGTGCCCCAACTCTGGTTCATTCTTTGCATCTCAGCCTCCACAGTCCTCCGATAGGTTGTTTTTTGGTCGGCCTCTCTTTCGTTTTCCTTCAGGTGTCCAAAGCATAGCTGTTCTTGTGATGGTATCGGCGTCTCTTCTGAGGACATGGCCAACCCAGCTCCAGCGTCTGCCAGCTATGATGGTGTGCATGTCCTCTTGCTTGCTCCGAGTAAGCAGATCTTGGTTGGTGATGGTATTCGGCCAAAAGATTCGGTGAATTTTTCTTAGTCATGTTGTGTGAAAAGAGGACAATTTTGACATTTCCTTCTCTGTGACTCTCCAGCATTCCACACCATAGAGAAGCACAGAAAGCACGCAGCTCTGATATAATCTTAATTTTGTGCTTGTGCTGTACTGAGAGGACTTCCAGATGTTGTTTAGACTAAAAAAGGCTGTTCTTGCTTTGTTCATTCTGTTGTTGATGTCTTTGCTTGCTCCGCCGTCTGGTGTTACTATGCATCCTAGACATGTGAAGGTGTCTGTCTGTTCCAGTTGCTGATTCCTTGCTGATATGGGCTCAGGGTTGCTCACATTGAGCGTCATGACCTCTGACTTCTTTAGATTGATGTTCAAGCCCACCTGCTGGCTATACTTATTAAGTCTATCCGTTTTTTCCTAGATGTGTTAATGTGAATGAGTTCTGCATTACCTCTACACATTATGTCCGTCGCTGGACTAACACTGCAAGCACGTGTTTCTCGAACTATCTTCACGTTTTATAACTAGCAATGATTTACATACCAATTGTTCCTTGATGAAATGCTGGAACAACATAACTTGACGCAGCTCGAAAACAACATTCTGTTGTCATGAAGAAACTTGTCTTGTCTTCCCGCAAACTACAGTTGGTACAACTATTCACAATTGTACCCGAGCTGGTACTAACTTTACATTACGCAGATGGCTGCTTCAGTTAGCCCATGCTAACCTTCCTCACGCAGAATACACGAGCAGAGAGAGATTAGTTCTACGTCTGCTCACGAGTTTTATAAACCTATGTCGCGTGATCAAGTCCCGCTATTCACTAATTTTTAACATCGTCATCCCAATCTCAGTTATCTCCCTTCCTGACATTCCTACCACAAATATAAGATTGTGCATGCGGCTGGCAACACATCCTGTACAACAAATTACCACATGAATCATCGCTGCACGTGCATGTGACTGCTTGATGCAGGCTTCCTTCAAGGGGACTAGCTGCAGAAGTGGATCCATGCGCCATAGGAAGCGCGAAGAAAAATGATGCTCTACTTGGTAGATTGTATAACAGACTGTACTTTCAGTAGGTGGGCTCATATAATATCTTGGCGGTAGCATGGATAGCAGC
>JAMPIV010016813.1:0-93249 GCA_024509875.1 Oreohelix idahoensis | reverse complement strand
ACCCCCCCCAAGTTTGTTTTTCTACATGGATATGCTAAACCTCACCTCCCACTAAATATTTAATGCACATATATATATTACTTCTCTATTCTTAATTTTATATCTCTGATCATGGCGAAAACTATTCTGGAATGTAACCGACCCATTCATATTCAATGTCCATGATAACCTGTCGCTCATTTATGTCGACGACAGTCTCTAGTACGTTGTTTATTATCGCCATTTGTTTCAGAAATAAAGTTATGCGCGATTGAATCTTTGGTACTAACAAACAGAGCCGCTGGTAATAATGACCTCGCTTGGCTTCCTCCCCGTAATTCATAGCGTGGGGCTTCCAGTTAAGTCTATCAAGGAGTATGTGTTCTCAGCTAGGGTATGTGATCAGAGTCGTGATCGATTACAGGGACAAACGTCGACACTTTGGTTACAGTCATAGAGAATTAAATCTGTGCAGGTAACCTAGTATAGACCGGGTGCCAACATCCGCATCAAAGTGTGCTAAGTTGCTTTATTATCCATTCTAGGCTAACGTTGATTTTGGCCGCGCTCAGCTGCTACCCGATATAAGGTTATTGACACAAATCTAGAATATTCTCATGCAACCCAGTTTCCACTGATATATACAACATTCCACGGGCGCTCCAGCGGGTGCCTAAAGGCAGCCAAAACGAATGTACTCTAACACAAAATTGTGACCCTCTTAATTACGGCTTGTCATCTGCGTTGGCTGGCACAGGCTATAAACTACCAAATCCAGGACCACTCGTGAAGACATTTCGACACGAGCTAGAGTGTGACATAAGCGGCCATCCATCTCTAAATATCTCATCAGAAGTTAACCCGTTCACTACTGTTCTGGTGGGGGAAAATGAGGAAAAGGGCGAGCTCGGTTACTTCAGTTTTATTCTATTATCCGGCTTCGGGGCACACGGCATGGTGGCCAGCCTACTACTTGTTTTTCAACTTTTTCATGCTTAAGCACCGCTACCCGAATTGGTTAGATGCGTGAGGTGGGTCAACCGACACCACCCCTCCCTGCTAATAAACGCCTGACCCGGACATTTATGGCTCGCTTCCATCGAAATGGATACCTTCACCAATATTTCTCAGTCCAAGCTAACGCCTATCGCTCGCGCACTGTGTAGACCGCGTGCCAACCCCCTCATCTCTGAGCTTAAAGCACTTTGCTTCTTCCAGTTTTTAACCACCGGGAGAACCATGCGACCACGAAGCGCACTGAAACCAAAACTTACCCAATGCCATTGTCACTCTTTGACTTCTGCCCTTCCGTAATAATACACTGGCAATCAGCATCGTTGGACACAGCTTGCGTTTGTGAATATGCAGGTAAAACTCATCATACAATTTTGGGGTTTCGTTCTATATTTGGTTTACGTGTTCTGCTACCAATTCTTCTATTTTAAAGTCAAAATCCGCTCTGTGAGTCTCGACCAAGTGGAAGTTGTCAACACCGAAGCTCCGATATGTGAATTGGTATAGGATCTAGTCTTCCCAATGGTCAATTAGGTTAAAATGCGATTTTCACACGGAAGTGTCTGTATCCAACGATAGACGAATAGGCCTCTCAGGCCAGTGTATCGTAAGTGGGGTTGCCGTCGTGAGATTTCCTAAAAAACCGAAAAGCGGTAAGTCTTGTCCATAAATAGGAACAATCACAAGCTACAACAAAGGAACAGAGGCGTCCCACCAACCGGTTCTTCGCCACTACTGATGTAAATGACTATTAGGTCGCAGTTACAGCGATATACATTCTTTATGTCCGCTATCCATTTGTACTTCAGTCTCTCCTACTCGTAGTATTGGTGAGTCGAGTTCCAGTCTGTGCGGCGAAGTGATGGAAGCCCGTAAAACCTCCAAACCATGTCGTCCATTCAACGTACTCGCTAAGTTCTCAACGTTCTGCCTCCGGATCATGTACAGGATTCAATGTGGCTTTATTATTGTGTATTTTGACATGGAATCTAACTCGGGAATTTTTCACTTAGTACATCCGTGATCCCTAAAGCGAACGACTACAACCCTATTCAACCTCGTTGACTCAGCGCCTGAATCGGAAGAATGGACGTGTAAAGGACCGGCGTTTGGGCGTAAGTTTCAGTTACGTATAGACTAATCGTCTTTGTTGGGAAAAGTAAATGTATCTCAGAACTTTCAATCACTCTAAAGCCCAAAGTTAAATTAAATCTTTCTGGGACATTGAATCTTCAATCCATAAGCGCAACCACTCGTAACGCGAGTCCCGTCAAAGTTCTATAGTTCTTCGGCAATTTGACGATATAAAGTGCACCGGCCGTTATAGTTCGAGGATTTATTTTCATCGAAGCCTATTTGCTTGGGTAAACAGTCATCGTAAAAACTCATCTCTGTCTTGCAGGGTTAGGTTAACGCATGTTAACCCAGAAAGAAAACTGCTACTTCTAAGGGCCATCCCAATTCTTGGCCTGTCAGTTCCCACGGCGTTGCTCCGACTCAGATTGAATAACGAGGGACACCCGATGACGACATACATAAAACGAGCATAACTCGGACCAAGATGGAAAACGATCTCTAGCCGCGTCGAGGACTCCCTCCCCTCCTCCCCCCCCCCCACACACCCCCTCTCTCAAGGCTCTCAGACCGAGAGCAGTTCTCTCGTGGCCTTGGGAAAGGGTTGACCGCAAAAAACTGGGGTGCCTCACTTCTATCTAATCTCACATCAGCTCTCGATATTTCGCTAGTTGTTGGCCGGAAATCCAGCTGTTGGAATGAACGAGTTATAACCGAACCATTTGACTCTAAATACTCTTTCAAACACCGCACTTGACACCTCGCGCTTCGTCTTAGCTAAACATTGGACTCGAATTCGATAAACTAACTACTTGTCACCGACCCGCATGCCAAGCTATCTATCCTTCGTGCTAAAAGAAGCCTTTCAGATCTTCCCTCACCAGATTTCATTTTTAACAGGATGTAACGTAATCACAGGTTCTTGTTTGGTTTAGTCGGCTGAACAGTTAATACATTTCTGGCGGGTCCACGAACGTTGGCGAGTTATAACCTTTTATAACAAAGTTTGTCTGGCTTGTGCAATCACGCACGCGATCCACCGGCTTTTAAAAATAGGACTTTTTCTGACGACGACGTCAGGGGGTCACGAATACAACGTATACGTTCATGCCACACCTACTTCTTGATTAGTATCGGGGTCTGTAACCTTTCCGCACCCGGCCGCCATCATTAATACTTTCACGGTGGATACGTTATAGTTGGATGTTGTGGGACCAGTTGCTTCAATGATCACGTCGACGGTAGCGAAAGGACTGTTGCGGTTTTGCGCTTATAAGTAGACGGCCACGTTTTGCGTTTCTTTGAGGGTTCGATTAATTTATTAAACCGACTCGACCATATAGAGGCTTTTAGTGTACTTTCATTCTCCGTAGTGAAAGAAATGGATAACACCCTTCAGTCTTGTAAGATAACTGTTAAGAATCGTTTTTGTTGTCTCGAACTCAACTGCCCTTTGTCTGTCAGTTGAAACGCCATATCTAGTCTAGGAAGTTTGGCGAGACGGGTGTAAATGGGTCTTTAACCGCTGCCTAATAATAGCATTTCCTCCAGTTTGTGTTTTTCAGGGGAACAGACCCAAGACAAATTATTACCTAAATACATCTGATACACCGTCACTAGATAGGCGAAAACACCATCGTTTGAATCTTCTTTAAAACCCGGCAAGTACTAATTAAAATCAGAACCCTGTGAACTGTTCGATTCAGAATACCCACCGCAAGATGGTGGCGCGTTCTTTTTAAATTTTCCTACGCCACCGGACAGTCTTGCGCAAGAGTTGTCCAGTATCCTAGATGGACTTTAAAACACATACTTTCATTTTTTCTACTGATGTATAGTTTGGTGCTACTCGTTGCCAAGGCATCCGACCTCCGCCACTTGAGATCTCAGGTAGCTCTTGGCGTTTCCGTAGTACTGTTTTGTTTATAAAATCTCTATTACACTTACTTTCGGCACCATGCTTTCAACTTTGGTCGTTATTTGTTCTTTTTCCATTCTTCTGCAGCGAATACGACGATTGTTTCTCGCAATTTACTATGATAAACCTCATCCCTTTTTTCGATTAGATGGGTGTGACTTGTTCGAGGTGGAGATCATGAAATAGTTTTATCCACGACACCTCATCCTTTAAGTACAGTGGGTTGATCTGATGGAGAGCTTCTGAGCTCGACTCGTTAAGAGAATTGGAGACCATTAATGTCAACGACGCCTAGAAAGGAGCACGTGACTGTACTGACCTCTAGGACTGAGGTCAAATAACGCTGCCAGTGTACGTTTGATAAAATCTAGCCTTTGTCACCCTACCCGGTATAAGATCTTGCTCGACCACAAGATCTAGTTGCATTTGAATCGTGTTCCAATTCTCACGTTAGATTATCCCTCAAGAGCGTCGGGAGCACGTATCTTATAAGACTTTTTAAGCCTCTAACAAACACAAGGGTCCATACAAAATATCATTTTCATTAGAGCCATCTTACGAAGACCTCACACTCTAAGAGCTACTGGTTAAGTAAGAGGGGGAGGGTGTTAACAAAGCACTTAAAAAATACCGCCAGTTTGCTTAAAAAACATTCTTCGTCTGTCTTTGAACGACAATTTCTCTCTTGGGTCTGATGCGCTCTCAGAGGTGCCTTTTTGTAACGACGCATACGCCTCTTTGAGGTGCTAGCCTCCATGGACAGGTATGTAAGTGAAAACTGTTACCTTTTCAATACGTTATGTTGACATACACGCTCAGCAGAGAGTGTTCTCCTATGACTGTATCGGGCTGGACCGCTGTTTTTCATAACAGCTCTTGAATGACCTGGGGGTTTATGCTCCTACTAGAAACATTCAGCCCATTTCTGTCATGTCGTCTCACCTTGGTTCCCCCATCTCCGTTATTTGGTAGTACGTAGACGACTTGTTGTTACGTGCGAAGCGAAATATGTGGAACTACAGTCATAAAATCTTAATTACTCGTCAGGTGTTGACCTGACCAGTAAGGTCGATTCAGACCAAAATAACTCACGTGCTTGGGCCGAGACGTGCCGATCGTTACTTTAAAAAAAATCTTTCTAGGACATAGGCTCGTACAACCCTGGGTACATCTGACTCTGGGCTAGGATTTAATAATCCTGAAGAAAACCATCTACGTGGTTGGATTTTGACACAACGAGTACTTATATAATGATGAATTCCAATGCTAATGGTTCTTGTGTTCTTTGTTCTTGCCAAATAGGATTTTGACCACAATGTTACATTACAGACCTAACTATCACGATGATGATCCTAACTTTTTCAGTAAATAGATTTAGTTATTCTATTACTTCGTCTCACTCAATCAGATCAATCATGAATAAACCAGCCTGGCGTTTTTCTTATTCTAAACTATGCTCCACTGCGCACATGGCTGGCAAAACCACTTCATATAAAAACTGCAACACAACCGCCAATGGTATATGGTACAGCGGACTGCTGACACTAACCTCCAGTAACAACCATATTTAATTTCGTCAGGCAGCAACGCTATCATCATGATCTTAGGATATTGTTGTATAAAAACACTTTGGTACACAAGACAGATTTGCCGCACGAACCAACAGTGGGACCTCTTCTATCTAGCGTCTTGTGCTCCTGACTGTGAAGGGGATGAGTCCATCTTGGTATCCATCTTTCGTAAACAAATGAGTAATACTTGACACATCCTACACCAGTCTACTTTTATATTCAACGTGAGCAAACCATCTGTTGTCAAACTAACGTTGCAGACCTCCCTGGCGACGTAGTTTTTCAAACAGCCCCATATTTGAGAACACACTCTACTTCGTTACTCACTCAGTTCACGAGCGCTTTTTTACCATTAACAATACATACATATTCAATGAGTCACGTGACTTTATTCATTTTTTTAGGCTCGATAATACCCAAATAAAAATGTGTGTATGTATCACCATTTGGTTTTTAAAGGTTTGACTTTTTAAAAGGCTTGGTTCTAATATAAGTGTCTACAATGTCCTATATACTATTCACATACTAACGAAACATGTCACACTGTCAACAGATAAAATATCTAGTTTGACAATTTATTAATATTCCTTGTTACCATAACTAGACTTTAACACTAACAAACAGACCAAACGGCACAACACGATCACTAACAAGACATAACCAGTGTCACGCGGACCACACAGGTTATATCCTTAACACTAACCAAAAACGATAGTTCTCATTTTTGTAAATGCCCATCACTTTTGCTTGCAACAAGTTCGTATCGTGTAAAAACTTCATTTAACTTTTCTCCGAATCCAGACGAGGCCATATTAATTTTTTTCCATTGCGCACCCACCTGCCATCCAACTATGTAAATACTTCCGATGGGTTCTCAAAGTTTCCTAATCGATAACAGATCGTTCCGACCATTGTATACATACTAGCCTCAAAATGGTCATCGCAGAGAGCCTTTGAAATTATCGAATCACCGCATAATGGGCACACTGCTGACGATGTGGAACTGACATCACTTTATGTCTTAGGCATATTGAATCAGGACAATATCCGACCTATGGACGCGCTCATTCACGATCAACAGTAACTCGACGAGTTATAAGGTCTCACCTCGAGAACACCAATAGTCATTACTCCAAACCATCAACCCCAACTGACATATCCACTTCTCCGAATGACAATCTTTGAACATCCCAACATATTATAACGACTACATGTTTACTTCTCCTCGTATTCTATTATGTTTGCTTCGATGTAATTAAATATAAATATCCCTCCTCGATCGTTTCTGTCCTTGTTATATAAAACAATAATCTATTACAAGTTTATATCGTACCCAGCCCGTTGTTTTGCAGATTACCAGCGGCAGTTTTATTCTTGCTTTACAAAATGTTTATTTTATATTTATGTTTAACTGTGTCCATGTGTCATCAATCCGTACCCCCAACAGTCTAAGTGTCAATGTCCTTGTAAACTCTTAGTAATCGTTTTCTACGTCCCCTAGCGCCGTGCTTTAATAAAATATATTATAACACCCTTAATCCTATTTTTCATCTAGTTCAGTGTTTCAGTTTTCCGATAAGCTAAAGAAGTTTAAAAATCAAAAATAACACCTACAATTATTTATTTATCTAGTAATGACTACACTAGCAGGCGTATCTAAAACAATATTATGGTTTTCTATACTAGTTTGCTTGTTTGTTTTCAGTCCTACGTGGCCTGTTAAATTATCTTCGATCGTCTATTTCTTTTCTTAAATGCTCGGCACCTATGGTGGGGTTTTCTGCCCATCTACATGTTATAGATAAAATTTCACCCCGATAAAAGTACTCTATTATCCCCCTACCACGCCACTATATCTCAGTTAAAAAAAATTTAGCCAGGTCACCCTTGATGCGTTATATTCACGTTCAAAAGTAAATAGATTATGCGCAAGTTTTTTTTTCACCCATATTCTGAGCACCCATACTATTTCTTACATCTCTTTTTTCTCTACAATAATTTTTTTTCGCGCTGGCGAGGCGGGAGTTAGCTACATGTGGCACTGGTATAAGGACGAGGTTTGCGGCGTCTTTGTCTATTTACTGCATTTTCCAGGGCAAGGCGTAGGTCCGCTAGATAGCATTGCGGTCATTGTTTCATATTTATTATCATTTCTTAATGATAATTACTTTTCTGCCACTCTGTCCTTGGCGACGGCGCGTCGCCGAACAGGACTGCTTGGCCTAAAGCCTATAAGCAAGTTCATTGCTCACGTGCGTGTACAAACAATTCCCCATATCAATCTTCAGACGGCTCTACCTTCTTGTCTCGTAGGACCGCCATATAGCTTTATATATACCCCCGAAGGGATTCATAGAGTGCACCATGCTGTATCTCCAAATATGCTTGGCTCAGAAGCATTGCCAGAGAAGAATACTTTGCACTGGTAGTATTTGAAATTCATCTTTGGTTGAATGTTAGGGACAACGAGCCCTGTTGATCGCGCACTTTCTACCTTTTTTGCCTTCTTTTCATTGCCTTCATCTGAAAATATAATCCCCAACACCTCTGTTTTATTGCCCAGAAAAGCGCTGTTGGTAAAAGTGTTTTTGATCGCACTTTTGCCCAAGCGGACCACATTGGTATCTGACAGCTCTTTTTCAACAAAGGGGCAAATCTGGGAACTTTTTATTATGACTACCGACCACAAGCAAATAACGCAGATAGAAAGGACCAGACCCCCAACTTGGCTAGGTATGACAGCCAGAAAAAAGAAGCTTGTACAGGCTTTCAATATAAATCCAAAGTACAAATTGGACTGCTTCTCTGTCTCCGCAAACACAGTTGAGATAAAAGTAATAAAGAAGTCACACAAACTAATCGTCACCCTGTTATGCTCTTTCTCTTCAACAATTTTCCGTGACATCAAAAGCAAAGACGCCTAAACGATGGAATACATCACACAATCGATCATTGGTTTAACAGCTGCCATCTTAGAAGATCGACAAAAAACTTGACTGCTACATCTATTTAGTTGGCGCTGCGGGCCCTAAAAAGTCAATGGCGGCTTCGTACGCCCACTATGCTTACATTTGCTACACTAGTTAAATCCCGCTCTCCCCACTCGTAGAGTAAAAATATTTGACGCAGGATCAGTATCACTTAGTGAGGGAGGGGACCAGTTTTCCCCATTCCAGAACCCTACTCCACACTCCATGGCCCTAACACCACCCACACACCCACGTAACCTTTCTTTGCTCACTTATGTTTTTGTCAATCTTGAAAAAAATACAAACTTACTCGAATGTTTTTTTTTTTTAAGTTTTATGTATCTACGATGTATCTGGCGAGGCGTCGATGGCGCGTCCCGATACACACCTAGTCGTGCTTTAGTAATGATATATTAAGTGCTATCGCTCAATGTCCAAATTATAATAAAGGACCACTTAAAGTCTCAGGGTAATTTCCATAGTCATTCAATAATCATCCATCATCATCAGCTTCAAGTTCTACTAATCAGAGTCCAGGTAGCCCATTTACAAGTCGATTGACTGATGCGTGAGCACCTTGTTCCCGTTCCTCGCTGCCTGTTGACCCTTCTCTTAACTCTAGATCAGAGCCTCATCGTACCCATTTTCAGCTGGCTTTAGACTTGATGTCGTGGAACTACTCAGCTCGAGAGGTGCGCGGACCCTCTTACCTAGCTATAAATGCGTGAACCTGTTACCAATTCCTCGATGCTGTTGCCCTTCTTCTGACTTCAGATCAGAGTCATGTTAGCCCATTTTCAGCTGGTTTAGACTGATGACGTGACACTACCAAGCCTCGTGAGGTAGAGGGCGCTACCTTAGCTATAAAATGCGTGGACACACGTATCAACTTTTTCGAGCTGATTCAATACCGTTTTATTGCCGTCTTATAACCAGCTTAAAATGGTGGAGGGCGGTGACTCATCTTGAGGGGTAGATGAAGGCTAACGGCCTGACTTCCCTAAGTGTGTCAACTATTGTATGCCGTTAACTGTAATCGATGCAAAGACCGTTTATTGTTTATAAAACTTAAAATATTGGGGGGTGAGGGCGTCTGTCGTTACGTCGTCAAATAGAAGCAATGTGAACGTTTGTTTTTACTGGCACATAAACCAATTCACAATGTGATACCAAAATCACCTTTTTTCAGTCAAGAAAAAGTTACGAGTCTCAGTTCTGGGTAATAATTTTTCCACAATTTGATTTTGCGGTGAATTAGCACAAGAACCAAACAATTTGCTATAATGGCTGTCTTGTCTCTTCTAAGGACAGTTAAAATATAGAACATTTATGTATTTTAACAAATGTGTATATGCACTAGGCAGTGTTAAACGGCCTGGAGAATGAACGACATGTTCATTTTTTGTTCTTTAGCATATTGTTAAGCAAGTGTAAAAGCCACACCTCGTTGTTTGTCTGCAAACAGGATGACTAATCCATCGCTGTCTGTTCACTGTCTACAAACAGTATGACTCATCCTCGATTGCCCCACACTGAGAAATCGAACATAATTACAACTTGTACGAGACTAGCTATTTCAAATAATTACAGAACAACGGAGAGCAAAAGCAATAAAGCGGAGTATAAATTTATTATACACTCAGGTTGAGGATGCTATAAAAAACAGACTCACAGGCAATTTTACCTGGCGCTGCTTAAGGTCGAAACAAAGAACAAAGCAATCTCTCGTGTTCTAATAATTCTCCATGGTATGTGTTTTTTCTTCTGATGAAAAAATTAAATAATTTCCTTTCTGATCAGCGAACACCGCTGGGAGGACACTGCACTCGATCGATGGTGTAAACTTCTGTTATTGAAAAGTTAATAAAAACACTATATTACTTTAAACACCTAACATATAAAAAAATAAAAAAGTAACTTTAAAAAATTAAATAAGAGACCATGAGTACGAGGTCACTACAAACTGATAAAATTTACAGATTCAATACAGATTAAACTGTGGTTCACGATGATGAAAATTAAAAAAAAACATACTAGCTTAGAAAAGAGCATTTTTTGGATTTTCCAAAAAACAATACTAAACTAACGCAAGGAAACATCCCACTACTAGAGATAACCACAAAAATAAATACAAACAACATATCTACATTATTCGGTCCTGCTATAAACAAACAACCGTGTTACAAACTAGCAAACACGTTAAATAACAAACTTATATTTTCGTTATTTTTACAAAGAAAAGGGTAGATCAACTCGTCACTTGTCGCTGTCTGCGGACTTGAAAATAATTGATCTGGAATCACACTTCCACAGCGCGCGCGCGGGGTCTTTCTGATATGTTAACAGCGCAGACTAACAACAAAATAAAAACCAAAAAAAAATTCATTTGATAACAGAATAAAAATAAGACTGGTTATAACTAAGAGTGCGCACTTGTGATTGTGCGCTTATATACCTACATAGGTATGTGCCTATCTGTCTATAAGTCTTATTTATTTTTATGTTTAATTTTCTTTTCTCTCTTTCTGTCTGTCTGTCTGTCTGTCTCTCTCTCTCTCTCTTTCTTTCTCTCTCTCTCTCTCTCTCTCTCTCTCTCTCTATCAGTTTGTCTGTTTTGTCTAGGTTACCTCATTATTACATGTATTTAATTTTATATTTAATTTTATATATATTAAATCTTCGTTCCTCTTCTATTCAACAGATGTATGCACCTCAACGATATGCTTGCACGGAGTGCAATCGTTCTTTTACCAGGGACTGCGACCTAACTCTTCATATGCATACGGTGCGTGTGGAACAGAGACACGAGTGTCGTGTATGAGTCTAGTATTTACCAGACCCGATAATCTTCAACGGCACATAGAGAATCCAGCATTCCCTCCAGGAGCAACCAGAACTACCAGACACCCCCACCCTGAGGGGTCGACCACACACCTACCCCACATCAGCTTCCAATCCTTCCAAAACACATTTTATGCCCGGTGCTGACCAACACTTTCCCCGTCACCGCCACCATACCGCCAACCCCCCCCCCACGAACCCCCCCCCCCACATAAGAATAAGCCCATTCTCTCCCACCCCCATGACACCCCCCTTTTGACTGACCATGGGGGTACCAACTCACACAGTACCTACTAAGTTTCACTTTACCAACACAAAAACAACCAAACAAACATTACGGAGTCCTTTACGCCTGTTTAGAAACAAACCAAATCGCCAACTGGAGACACTGACGACTAACTAAACAAAGACAAATGTCCTGCCCGAACTGCCACTAGCAACACAACCTCATCAACAAACATCGGCTACCAAAAACTTGGATTCATCTTAAAGGTACTGCAAAGTGTATTGAAACACCTGCGAACCAACAAGCCCACAGTCACACCCGCGTGTATACGTAAACAAAAAATCGGCCCCAACATGAGCCGAAGTAGTCCATTATACTCCCCAAAACTGTAAACACACTAGGTCATGAATACCACCAACACACCAACGTCTAACCTGTAACGAGAGTTACTAACAACACAAAGTAAGCTAATTCTCGATTTACGATGACTACTCACAAATTGCGTCACAACCACTTCCCTGCGTCCATTCATCTAGTACCTCATCATCAATTATTACTACATAGTAATAGTCCGATCTGGAAGAAATGAGTCCAATGCTACGTGATATACAAAAAATGTGCTCAATGGTTATGATCAAAAAAATATAACAGAAGAGGACGATTTGCAGTAGCCTTTAGAAAGATTGAATTTGCCTTCAAGTATCAATACATTGCCTGTACAAGATAATTCAGCCTAACTCTGCAAAAAGTACGAAGCATACCCTAACCTCACCTCGTTCATAGGGTTCAAACCTCCACTCACCCTGTAAATTTGCTTCGAGCGCCTCACAAATAAATCCATATACGTATCTAAGAATCACTAACTTCTTCTACAGAAAACTAGCACCACATGGACTTTAGACAATTTTGTATCATTCCGTGACAATCAGATCTAATAGCACTCCACGTTTACACACCACCCCCACCCCCACGACTCCCACCACCCAATACCCTCATCTTTATTGGTGTATCTACACAAGAAAATAGGATACTCAAACACAAGTTGAAAGTGTCTGATAGTCCCCCGAACAAAGAAGGGCCATGTCACTGGGATATCCTCCACATTCATTAATGACCTATCCAGGTACTTGGAGTGAGAACCTTTAGAACCATCAACTCCCCAAATCAGATATAAGTAAACTATCACGAACGCCCTCCCATTGTTCTGATACCAAGATAAAATATAAGAAGCTAACATAGTTAAGTCTTTCAGATCAGCAAATTTTTGCAAAGAATGGCAATTCTATGAGTGTAAGCAGGCCACCACCAGTTTGCACACTAAGTAGGCCATTAGCGCACTTGTGATTAAAAAAAGCACAATATAGCAAACATGATGTGGAAGAAGGTAGCACCAATCAGTAGAGTGGTATGCGTTCTACGAATCCTAATTTACTTTTTAGTTTTATACATCTGCCGCTATTTTACTAATTAATATTATAATTCTACAGATAATAGGAGTACGTTATGTCAAAACTTTTACTCAAACGTTCACAGAATAAACCTCATATATATTATGTGACTTGACTCGTTAATTTTCTGGTTGGTGGGTTAGTCCTATTTTTGCCATGAATACGTGTAATCTAAGTTTGCTTATCTCACTTATGCCAGGGAACACTAACCAAACTTAAAGTTATTATATCACGCGTCAAGAAAAGTGATGTGTGTCTTTATTTAATTGTACCCAGTACCTTTTTTTTATGTAAACATTATATATTACCTCTGCGCATGACTTGATCAGGCGATTTCAGGCGGGTCAAGGTCCGGAAGAGTTAGGCTTGGATTGATTGTTATTAAGATGCCGACCACGTATCTGGGTGATTTCGATGTCGTGAGCGTTCACATAAGACCGGGTAGTTGCATCTACTATGTGCGCTTCAAAGGATGTCACAATTTGATTATGAAGTAGGTTTTGTCTCTTCTTACTTTCTTATTCTTTTGTTTGTGCTTTGTTCCAACCGTGTTTTATCCTCGTGTGTAATTTCGTTCTTATCTTCTGACACTCTTTTATATTTTCTTATACGAGATTTTTATTACCATCCATGTATGATTTTGTGATAGTCAGACTTAACGAACTCAGAATATAGTCTTCAAATTCAGGGCCGACGGTAAGGATCCTGGTCCATTCATTGAAGGGCATGAGTGCAGAACAATGCTTAGATAGCAAGTCACACAATTTAGTCAACTTATCATGACACCCTAGCTAGATTATATACCCTTATAACTCTTTATGACTACTACCCCGATACTTATTAAGAGGTTTCTTAAAAAAATTAGTGGTGAACAACAATCCTTTTCATGGATGTACTAATCCTATTATGAGATAATGGAAGCTAAGTAGAAACCCTTGTGCCAAAAATTCATATGAAACCTCAGGCGAGAATCTAGTCGCGTCGTATGTTCAAAACGATTATGAAACTTCTACATAGTTGAAAATTTTCTGCTCTTTTATACTCTGTCGCTGCGAAACATTTACTCTTCGTTGTTCAAAAACACTCTTGTAAACCCGCAGTATGCGCTTCCACAAAACCTTCACAACGGTGCTTACAAGATTCCTATATCCCATAGCAAATAATACAACAGTATATCGAAAGCCAAAATTTGTAGTAAATTGAATTACAGGGTCATGACTTCTATCCGATTGAAATGCAATCTTTTAGTGATAACCACCCTATACGGCCACGACGTACTGTAACGCCACAAACACTCCCTCATGTCTGAGTGCCAGTATGGACAACAATTACACGTTGCAAGGAGTCCACACCATCGGATTGCGCCCCACATTACGCCTGCTTGCAAATGTACGAATATCTGCATGTACAATCCACCACCCACAATACCCGAACACCCCCTCATTTGTTACCGACCACGCATAAAAATCCATACCAAATTATCCAATTAATTCACTCAAACAATGTTCTCAATAATCCCACCACCAATCATGCCCACCCCATAACGCTAGAACAATGACATGGGTGTAGGGACAATTGGTAGCCGCCTAAAATTTCCAAAAACTACAATCACTTGATAATTACAACTGCTCACAACCGAAAAATACTCCCTGATGTGTATCCATTAACCCAGTCCTTTGCGTCTGCATAAAACCATCACTACCCATTGCCAAATAGCCAAACCTGTGTGTCTGATAACGGACCCAACCCACACACTCCCACGGTTCCAACACTTTGTAATGTTGGATCATACAGTCTCTACATCCACCACCCTCCCCACATTAAACCCATATAAACATTCATATAACAAACCCACCCTACACACTACGAGCAGCGAATTGTATTCCTTTTGATAGGCAGCAGTAAGCGATGAGTGATATATTAGCACATGTCAGCCGCATAACTATTCGTCTAAAATACAACTCAGCTCTACAACAGCATTCGGCGTAGGCCTAGGGAAGGTTTTTTCTTGAGCGAAGGGTCAGATATACTCTTCCCGGCAAGCCGGGAAGGTCCTCAGTTTTTTCTCTACAATCTGGTACCTACTAGTCCATTTGTTTTTCGCGGAGAGTAGAATCTTCCGAAGTCTTAACTGAGCCATGGCAGAGTATATCCCCATGTGATCTCTGTGCTTTCCGGGAATAGAAGCAAACTAGAATATCACTTGTGAAGTTCCCTGAGTGATTCATTTTTTGCGATGGTAATACCTACCTTTTATACTGCATTATTACGACTATTCGTGGCATAACATGCTAAAGATTACCTAGGGTGACACAGCAGCTCACTGATCCTAAAATTTCAGACACTTAACTAAATTTGTCTCGTCTCAGAGGTAGCCATCCAAGACTGCGATAAGTCGTATCATTGTCCAGAACAACTTAGTGACCTTATCGGAAGATATAATTTTGGTGTCAGCCGCAGAACTTTGGCGATATCATTATCTACAATCCAAGTAATTACTGCAGGAAATGTATGATAATCCATATTTACACACTGAAGTTCTACATCGTCCAGAGCGTCACAATGACCACGAGGCCTGTGCTATCGCTATTCTAGACTTTGATACCTGAATTAATGTTCAATTGGCGGGGAGTGACCAAGTTAATGCCACCTAAGTGTCATCAGTTAGAATAATGAGCATCATGATTCGCGTTTAGTCATTAGTGATCATTACTTAGGGTCTACGCTTGACGAACTGCAATCATTATTTGAAGAACTTTGTTTAATTTGTCTCATTGACGGAGATCCATGCCTTCCGAAGTATACTACATTTGATTATTAATGAATGACTTTTGTAATGCTATAATTAAAAATGTCAGGTTCATCATGACCTTGTTTACATACTTCACTGGGGGTTCACTGTATAGATAGCATGATACTATGCGTTATAGTTTCCTTTCGGGTAGTGCATCATTAATAATAATGCCTCTGTGATACCACGATAGAGCCTAGCAGTTGTGCAATAGTGCATCCTGTGACCTCGTTACTGCATGTGAGAGTATCGAAGGTTGCAGCTGATCTCGAACCGATACGAGCCCTAAACACATTCGCTGATCCTTCATTGATACAATCCTGAACGACAACAGCTCCATCAAAGCTCAATTCATCGAGGTACTGCTCGAACATTGGTGTGCTGCACATACTAGAGCAAAGCATGTATAGAATAGATGATCTATGGGCCAGTGATCTTACATTCTGATGTGCAATGAACGCGTCTGATATTGACAGTCCAGACAGTTTTCATGACTCGGTCAATAGAATTTAAGATTTGGTCCTTTCCTGTAAAAATGCTTCAATTCAGTAATGCATGAGGATAAAACTTTATCTCGCATCATGAGTTCATATAACACATCATATTGTTTTTATGTAATACCAGACCGAGATCAATCCATTCTGCCTATAAAAAAATGCTTAATTCATGCAATGAATTCGCCAAAATCTGCATCTTACTTGTCTTAGCCCCCTATCGAAACACGCATCCTCTAGAATCCAGACCTCAGGTTAACTGCGACGACGTCTCAGTAAATACCGCTTTTACGACTCGAAATCGTTTTACTACTCTTTTCATCAAGACCTCAAGACAAAATTTTAGTGAGTCACACGTCAAAAAACTCAAGATTAAAGATACTGCCTCCATTCTTTCTTTGGGTATGCATTCATGAGATGTGAACCTTAATGATGAATCTAGAACTAAAAGAGAGTCAATGCAATCGCAAAGTTTGACCAAATATGTGGCATTTTAGCTATTCGTGATGAAAAATATTTGCTACAGCTGCAGTCATAAGTCTCGTTCGACTGCACACTTTTGCTAATTCTAAAGCTTTTCGTTCGTCCCATTTTCTGCATTAAGTTTTAATGCATTCAAGCTCCATGCAATCTATGAAGCGCCAATGATCTAGTTTTGACATCAGTTCCATTTTTTCTCCCCCTTAATTCCATTTCTTTATCTCGTTGTGCCTGATTCTACTCCTTCTCTAGTTCTTACTTTCTCTTTCTTGTCTGAGCCATTTATCTTTCTCGAATTCTCTGTCTTTTTTTGTTGCGACCATAGTCATTCGTTCTAATTCCAATTTCTTTATGGAACATTTTTTTTTTTTGAGACCATATCTTTTTCCTTCAATTTCCCCTTTATTCGAGGTTAATTTCAAACTTACCCCCTAAGACTCATCGTTTAGCGCTTAGCACTGCTTCCATTCTTTCAGACGCGATAAATATTATATATTTCGTATCTAGCCAAAGTTTGTAGTTCGCTCTCTGATTTTCCGATATTTTTTCCTAATGTCAATGAACTTCCTTGATAGTGTAGTACATGATACTAGTTTCAGCGGTTACCTTCACATAGTCATATAATATACACAGGATATAGAACTCACTGATACATACTGTACAATAAAATATATTAATCAATAACAAAACAAGTTATACCTCAGAACAGGTGACAAAGGACCAATCGAAACATCAAATGAATTCAATGAAATGATTTCTCAGTTATGCGACAAAATTTACAATCATAAGTAAATAAGGGAGACTTATACAGAAATGTATAATCAGCTAAAAAGAAAGTGAAGAATCGATTATCACAAAAAGCTATAACGAGACAGGTCGTTCTTAAAACTAACGTGTTTAGCTACGTGATAGTACAAACGAAATTTTAGAAGACACACGAAAACAATTGTCAATCCAAGTACTGAAATGACGGTTTATGCCAATAATGATGACGTAATTACATGACGACGCAAAACTGCTAAGTACACATACAAAGTCTATTGGTTATATTGCGAACTGAAGAAAATTTATTTCCTGACTCAACAGAAAATATTAATCAAGTCCAGTTACTCAGCGTCAGCAATTATAAGCATGAAACTCCTAATAGCATTAACATTCCACCTGAAGTTTTCTGGAAAATTCCAGCCCACATATTAAGCCCTTTCCTTGTAACCCGACGAATATTCATATATACGGAGATAAATGAATGATGGAGAACACAAGATTGATAAATAGAAAAAGTAAGCAAAGTGATGAGCTGAACTGTAGACAAAGCTAATTCAAGCGAGTATTGAATAATGTTTCAAGCGTCCTAAGTAAAAATCAAGATATTAATCTGTTTATCTGTAACCCTACTGAGAATTACATGAGTGCATGTAAAGATCTAATCCGTAGTTCCAACAAAGTGCCTAGTCAAGCTGAGAGTCCATGGATTGTCGACCTCTGACCTTCAGTAGTAGGACCGTTTGAACAGTCTTGCTCCGATAGTATCTTTCGAACGTAGCTTCTTCAATCATTTGACGTCGCTTGCTTTAGATGGTTTTGATGATGAAGAAAGAAATACCATTATCTACACTGGTTCAGAGTTCTCGAGGGAAACGATTACCGTGTCGTATCAGCTATGGTTCAGTCTCTAGTGGTGGAAATGAAAACAGGATTCTACTCATGGCAATGTTTAGTCTGCTAGCGAGGTGACGCATCAGTTATAGTGACGTCACTTACTGGAACATGATGCATTTACCAAGTTGCCCAGTTCTGGCTTGAAACATGAATGAATTTTGCTTCAAACGTCCAATCTTTCATATTTAAACTTTTTTCTATAGACTGAGAGGGGGGAATCCAGTATTCACAGAAATCTAGGCGCTTCATGACACAAGGTATGCTTTAACATGAGAGCTAGACTCCTAGTCCTGATTGGAGGCGTATGGCACTAAGATGTTTGGATGCGTTATTCTGTTTTCTAAGAGTCAAAGTCCTTCGTGGTTCTTATTATCTTTTATAGGATTCATAATATGTTTCGATTGGTATTGCTCATTGTCTAGCTTTAACACCGTGTTGATGCCATTATTAGAATGAACCATGTATCCTATTAAATATATCGGACCATTGAACTGACCTGTATTAAGTTACTTTGTACTTATTGATATATATTAGCAGTGTTAGATGCCAGCGATGTTCATGGCTTATTAATTATCACATGGTCATGATTAGGTTGAACTATAAACAGCATTTCAAACTCAACTCAGAATACGTCAGCCTTTGATTAAGCACAACGTTCGCATTTTGACGACTCAAAACATTTAGATTAATTCAATTTCTCATCTCCCATGAGCCAGACCACCAAACCTTACATCGGCTGAACAAAACGTTCACATCACTATTCATGTAAGTATCTGCAAGGAGCTTCTCGTTATTTCATTAACACATAGTTCCTTAAATCTTTATCTAGAGTTCTGCGTTAGAGGTCAGCTTCCTTTTACCGGAACTGTCCGGTTAGGGCCATAAATTCAGAGGTCTAACTTAGATCTATGACTCCAGTCGCTAGTTTTAACTAATTAGCCTCTTGCACTAGATCTTACTCTATTCTGCCTAGTTTCTGTCAATATACTTCTTACGCCTAAGCTTAAGTCCTAACTGCTTTTCGTCTACATGATCCATGTTACACTAGGCTTACCGTCCTCTGCCGCCTAGCATATAACTAATATTTACATCTGATTACTTAGTACTTACTAACTGATTGTCTAGCTAATGTAATAGTTCGCCTTTGGCCCAAACCCACGGCCAGGCTATCTGCCATTAAATTATAAAAACATGCGTTAAGTCAACGAAGACAGACTTACGTTTGATCCACGAAATACAGGCTGCCTCAATTGGCTTCCCAGCCACAATCACAATCTTAAGTAAGCGACAATGCCACACATTTCGAATCGTGGTTGTATACCCACATATAACATTGTGGCTTAAGGCCGACACTTCTTAATATACACTGCCGTATGAGGGTCAAATACCCACAAGTCGAATTGGACGCTACAAACGACATACAGCGTCTATGCATAGAGAATATTGCATACTATGTCGTTAATATATATTACATTGCCGGATGTCTACCTATGGTGCGGACGCATTCGAGTCTGGCCAAACTCAAATGCATAGCACGACATGCGAACATCATCGACATCGGTGAATGATGAATTATCTCTTATTCGTTTGAGGTGCTTCCTTACATGATACGTCATTCGCGATCGTCGACTAATCCAAATGCCCTGTAAACATAGAAACAATCCTCAACAGTACCGCGCTAAGTCAGTTTCAATCAAGACTTAACCCGTCTGCATTGCGGGAGGCAAGCTTCACACTTCAGCCGGACTATCCCTTGACGGATACTCACGCAGTATGCTGCAAAAAGGTAGACAATCGTCTGACATGCTGTCCCGAAACGGAGTAGCGAATTCTCACACCCCAGCCAGAAATCTGTGCGGGCATGCGCTCTGACCGGGAAATGCAGACAGTTCTGATTCTGGCTAGCAGAGAAGACGAGAACCAGTTATATTCACAGCTTATCGTTTCGACAAGCAGAGATCTGACAATTCTACGTAATACCACTCATAGTGCGATTCTCAGTTTTTTGAGAAAATAACACAAGTAAACGTTAGAATGGGGAAGAAAATATTTTTCAAATGATGAGATGCCAAAAAATCACAGGGGAAAAGGCTTAAAGAGTGTAATAAAATTATATGAGGATACGACGTGAAAGAAAAAGAGGAAGATCTTATAGACAATTTATAGTAATCATAAATGTCTACGTGACTAGTGATAGCGTGTGTGCAGGAGTTTGTCCAGTCAGGACCATAAGCTAGAATAGTGGTCAGTTATCTACTAAATCTGTTGCTCAGTTGGATCAGATCTGTAGCCAGCTGTAAACTCACAAGTATGTCCAGGCATTTCATACTAATGTTTGTTATAATCTAACATTACAGAATCTTTCTCAGATTATCTCATCCCCATGTGTACGTATCTAGTCAACAATACAAATACTGAACAACAATCAGATCATCTGTTAGTTACTGTCACATTACAAATCTGTCACAATTATCTGCATGCTCAATATGTTAGTTCTGTAAATAAGAATATAAACTCAAAATACTGTTCCTATCAGTTGAGAGTGCTATCTGTGTAAGTTCTTGCCAACATTTACATCTACCTCTCAATGTCGCCCAAAATTGTATGCTTTACTCGGGCACCGTTCCCATCTGGTTGTTCTGCTAATAGAATACAAAGTAGTCTGTATCCACGGTTAGATCAATTTTGAATGTGCCTGTTACTGTTAAGATTACATAATCTATAGGTCCACAGTATAGGTCATAGGCCATCATTTCTTAATTTCAGTGGTAGCAAATTGGTTTCTGGATTTCTGAAGGTAAAATCTAAATGTCGCAAAGCTGTACCCATTACGCAGTGTATTATTGTAACAGGTTGTGAGATGGTTATAACAAACAAATAGTGTCATATCTAGGAACACAGTACGACTACGCACAGACAAATTTGTCTACGCTTACACTCGTTACTTGAGTTTTGTCTCCGAACATACTACAAACGGTGGGTGGAAAAGTACAGCAACTAACTGAAACGGAATGGAAATGAGTAGAATTTTAACAAGTTTAAAAATGTCATTCTAACAGACATAAATACACATAGATTAACGATAATAGTGACGATATACACGTTAGTAGATGTTCGATTTCTAGACAAGTTCTGTCTGTTTCACAGTATGATAGAGATTCTTCTCTTTAGTTCTGCTACTTGTCTTCTTGCGAGTAAGATATCAACTGTATTTTATCTAGTTTTCTACCTCTTCGCAAGTGTTGCTGTTCATCTTTACACTCTTGTCATATAAGGGGTGGGGAAACCGATCGTTGTTTCAATACCTTCTATAATCAAGACGTGTTTGAATCGTTAAGAAGCAAAGGATGCAATATGCCTGATAATTTTAGATCGCAACGGACTTGCATGAATACTAATATCCCTGATATCTCTGCCGGTAATTAAATGCAAGTAGCGTAGTAGTTTCGAAATCTATTTCTTTAGAATGTTTATAGGTACAATGTTTTGGACGTGTCTGGGCTCCAATCTGCATCGTCAAGGTTGCTGAAGCTTTCTACCGCCTAACAGTGTAAGAATATTATGTGTTTCTCTTGTAGAAATTTGCTATTGTTGCGATTCAACTTATGCTAAATGAAAATGTGTTTGTAAAACCTGTAGTCTCGAAGGAAACATGTTCTGACTGTTTTTGGGAGCTAAGCTAGAAGTGGTTGAGTATTGATATGACAATTTGTACAATGCCGGCTTCATGGTCATCTCTATGTGCTTCTTTGGGTCCATCGGGTCGCGTGCTGGCGTGGCTAATTGGCAGATCAGTTGACCTACTCACGTCCTATTGGCATCTTG
The DNA here is from genome assembly GCA_024509875.1 of Oreohelix idahoensis. Lineage (NCBI taxonomy): Eukaryota > Metazoa > Mollusca > Gastropoda > Stylommatophora > Oreohelicidae > Oreohelix > Oreohelix idahoensis. The sequence continues at coordinate 70,960 of JAMPIV010016813.1, read as the reverse complement.
TTAGGGCTACGCAAACAAACTAATCTTCCCTATGGCTCGGATTGGTAATCAGTCCTCTTCGTATATTTGGTGGCCCATGCCCATACCTTTTCATGTGTCTACTGCATCTGTACAAATTAACATCAATTACGGAAACTACCGTGTGATCCAACAACTCAATAGCCTGAAGCGAGTTTTATAAGAATACTTACACTGTTGCACGGCTTGGTTGGGAAAGGGGGGGGGGAGGGGGGAGAGCATCACGAGACCTCCAACCACCTTAAAACATCCCTAAACCGTCTCTGTGCATGGGAGGGACGGGGGAGACGGGAGAAGGAGAAAATTACTGACAATAATTTGACAGAAGTTAAAACATGTAGCCAGTTAACGTAAATCTAGGACTTACGGCAGCACTGCCTTTTTTTTTAACTTTTAAAGGTTATGTCTTTTAGTGGTAGCCTCCTCGAGCCATAACCGACTCTGGAAATGATGCATGCTTGAAGTAATAACACACAGCCTCTTTTACTTTTTTGCCTGGTGTACTTTTTGACGTTTACTTTACTCTTCTGCTTGCTGTATGAGCATTTTGTCACCAATTTTAAAGCGATGCCGAAGGGAGCGTCTCCATATGGTGCGATCCGCAGCTTCGTCTTTAATATGTATGTCTCTAGCAATGACACAAATGTACTGCTTGAAATTGAAGAGGAAGTAACTTTTGTTAATTGATTTAGCAAGGGAGATAACACTAATTTTATGCTCAATATCTGCAAAATATGAAACTGGCAACTAATTTAGCGCCATTAATTCTGGTGGTTCTAGTTATTGAACTGACTTTAACAGATATTTAATTGACTTTCATTTGTTAAAAGCCATATGCATTGTAATAACAGCATCAGACCTTCACATTCACAGCCACTATATATTAACCTTTGTTCGTGTTAAATATTGTTTGATTATATTATGCAGTTCCCTAGGTCTGTCTATTCTTAACACCTCTTCTATATTTATAGGTAAGTTTGATGCTTGCAAATAATCTAATATTGGTATTCTCATTTGTTCATACCTCTTATATTTTAACAAGAAATGTTCTATATTTTTGTCTTGAAGACATCCTGCACAGAAATGTTCTTCTATTCTAAAATAGCCTTTTACCAGCTGTAGTCTGAGAAGTTTCTTATTACTGGGAATTTTTAATTCCCTAGATATCTGACATTTTCTTGTTGGAACCTTGAACATATGCATGTCTTCCTTTCAGATTTTTATCCCACTCTGCTTTCCATTCATCTGTTATTAAATCTTTAACTAAGCTCTTAATCTCTGATTTACTCGTCCTTACATTTATTAGATTTTTATCAGATCTACCTTTCTTGGCTTCTTAATCTGCCTGTCCATGTCCTTCTATGCCAACATGGGAAGGTAACCAAGCAATTAAGATTGAACATCCTCTGGAATATAATTATTTAATAGCCAGAAATATCTCCTCTGCTATATCAGGTCTACTACATTCTCGTAGTTTCTAAGTGCTTTAAATTGTTGAAAGAGAGTCAGTTAAAACTGTTAGTTTTTTGGGAGGGTTATTAGAGAATATTTCTAGTGATTTTAGTATTGCCACCATCTCTGCAGTGAAAATGGATGTATTTTCCGTGATGCTATATTCTTGTGCCATTTTCCATATTGGAATATATATTCCTATCCCCAATTTGCCATCCTCTCCCTTGGATCCATCTGTGTATACAGTAATGATGTCTTTTGATATTCGTTGTATGTATTTGTTGGCTGTGTTTTTTATATTTTCTATATTATTTGTTTTCTTAAGTATTTCTGCTAGGTGGTAGTCTATGTCTGGTTTCTTGATCTCCCAGTGTGGAATCACTGGCTTGCATTCACAACTGTTATTAATTGAAGTAATTAATGTACCCAGATGGACAATTTCCTCCATACACTTCCATCCTGTAGGGTATCTAGTGGTATTCAATGGATTGGCCTGAGTTGTTAGTTGGCTTCTGGTAAAAGCTGTACGTGCTGGTTGAGACTTATCTAACATAACTCTGTTCATGTTATTTAGTCTTAACTCCTTTCTCCGTAATTCTAAGGGTAGAATTCCTAAAGCCACATCAATAGCTCCCATTGATGTTGATCTGATTGCACCTGCTATTGTACATAAAGCCTGATGCTGAATTCTGTCTAATTTAATCGTGTTGCTGTGTGTAGCAGAGTCATATATTATACTTCCATAATCTATTTTTCCTCTAATAAACGATTTATAAAAAGTGAGCATTGTCTTAGCGCTTGCACCCCATCCATTACCTTTCAAATATCTTAATAAGTTAGTCAAACTATAGTCAATCCTCTGTTTATCTGTGTGTTTATTCCAGTTCAGCTGTTGGTTCAATATCATTCCTCGATATCGAGTAGTTTGCACTGTATTAATGTTTTGTCCTTGGATATTTATGTCTATCAATTTATTTTTTACAACCCTACCTTTACTGAAGATCATTCCCAATGTTTTATTTGTATTCATCTGCTGAAAATCCCATAAAGCAGACAATCCGTCAACAACGAACAAAAACCGTAGAACAAAAGACACTTTTTATCACTGACATATAAAACAAAAAAACACAGTGAAACAATATTTTGATACGAGAAGTAAGACACACTGATACTATAAATAACTAACCGGAATTTCAGAGGGCACATGTCGTCCATTACTTTAAAAAAAAGTGTTATTAATTAACACACGTGATATTATTTTGTGTGAAAGTTGCTCTAGACAAGAAGAGCAGAATAAATCAAACAACATAAATACAGCACTTATGACAATGGTTATAACGAACACAACAACAAATGAGAATACCACTACAAAAATAATTATTATTTTCGTGACTACCGCGGTCACACAAGAGATACCAATAGCAAGGGATCCAGATCTCCAGGAATACCCAGAGTTCGCTGGGGGGGACACCATGAGATAATCCCCGAGGGACCGAAGACTGGACTGGAACCAGGCCAAAGGAAACACAGCCTACGGGATGACATCAAAAATATTCCCTGTTCTGTGTTTGAACCCGGTACCTTTAGAACTAGAGGCGGACTCCACACCTTATATATACTCTGGCCCCCAGGATAGAAAAGGAACCGGCCCCCAGGGTAGAAGAGGAACCGGCCCCCACGGTAGAAGAGGAACGACCAAGTAAGAAAAAGCGTTTAAAAGATTGTTGTAGTGCGCTATTTGGCGCCAATAACACATTTTGTTGTGCTCATTTTTTTTTTTTTTTTTTTTTTTTTTTTTTTTATTCCTCGCATGAGGTTGCATATTTTTTCCTCGCATGAGGTTGCATTTGCCCCACCCATACCCAGCCCTGGTCAAGACCACATGTCCCAACACAAGAAGATCCAATGACAACATGTGGCATTGTAGTGATCTCTGGCATCAAGGACCATGACATAATGTCCCATGATCCACCAAGAACCAGATACAGTGTAAAATACACTGTTTTGTTTAACATGTGTCACATGTAGAAGATCCTCAACATGTGTCATTGTAGTGATCCTCTGTGTTCTCACACTAGGTACCTCATGACATGAATGTCACTACTGTTTCCCGTGTGTAGACACATGATCCCAGCCAAAAGCCAGATATTAGGCCGTGGGGTTGTACAGTGTAAAATACACTGTTTTGTTGTGCTCATCTGCGATTACAGAAAACGACGGATCAGTGCGATTGTCATTGAAAGTGGCAGAGGATATAAGTGTTCACTACTTTAACATGTGCATCAAACTCCTTATTATTTAAAGTATTTGTTATTCTAAACATGGGAAACAAAACACGTTTCAACAGTTTAACAAAAGTACTGATCAAAATAAGAGAATATTTTATGTCTTACATAATTTTGTAAAATGAATTGACAAAATTAAATAAATAATGAACCTCTGTTTTTTAGTTTGATATTTTTTTAATATTTGAATTGTTCCCCTTTGGAAGTAAATTGAATGTATTCCCCTAACTTTATTTTCTCTCTGCTGTTTAAAGTATCACGTGGTTAAGTTTTATTTGTTTGTTCCACTTTCGTCTAAGATTCAACATCCCGTCAAAACCTGACTAGAGATGTGATCTTTTGGTTAAAAGTGGGGTATTTTTGACCGCTGGACTGTTATCTCTGTCCTTTTCTTCTTTTTTTTTTAAATTAAAGGTGGGAGGAAAGGGGGGGGGGGGAGAATTTTATTAGCCATGAAAAGGTCTATTTCTGTGAAGGACTGCTAGCTGGCTGTCTTGCCGTCACGTCGCAGGTTTATTCGAGTGTTGCTGCTTACTCAGTTCATATACTTCTTTATTTATATATTCTAAGTGTAATGATTTTACCTCTATATCTATTATTGCTAGTGTACCGACGTGTCGTTAAAAGTACTTCTAGCTGAAATGAAGATCCAAATGCTTTTTTTTTTTCTTCTTGTGTCTACCAATAGTGGTCTTCCTTAACTCCAGCTGATTTATGACTTTGTCAATGATGATTTGACATATGGTGTCTAATTCTTTCTTTGGATTGTTTATTGTTTTAGTGTGTTGTTTTATTTGATATGTCAGTGATAAATTTCTCTCTTGTTCTACGGTTTTGTTGGGGGAATGTCTGTTTTACTTTTCTACCAGTATTTATACAACTGTAATCCCTGTAGACAGATGTCATAGTTGGGGTTTGATGTGTAGTTTCTGCTTACTTGACAGCGTGTTTGTTGTCAATCTATTTATTGTCTTAGTTAAACGTTTCAACAATCATTCTCATACCACTATGACACATATTAATAATTTCATAAAACATAAGTGATAGCGTTGTAGTTCTGCTCCAGTCAGACCATAAGTAGATCTGTCAGTATTACTAATCTGTTGCAGTTGGATCGTCTGTAGCTCTGTCAACTTACAAGTATGTCCCAGGCATTTCTCTGTAGTTCTATCAACATTACAGATCTTTCTCAGTAATCTCATCCCATGTGTAGTTCTGTCAACAATACAAATCTGTCTCAATTATTTCAGCCCATCTGTAGCTCTGTAAAGATCACAAATCTGTTCCAGGCAGATCATCTATAGTTCTGCCAACATTACAAATATGTCCCAATTATTTCACCCCATCTGTAGTTCTGTAAAGAATACAAATCTGTTCCAGTCAGATAATTTGTAGTTCTGTTAACATTACAAATCAGTCCCAGTTAGGTCAGCCCGTTTCTTAGTTTCAGGGTAACAATGGTTCTGGTTTCCGAGGAACAAAGTCCAAAATTTATTACCAGTTTTATTAAAGTTGGGTTAACAAAAAAATAGTTTCATACTAGGACACAGTACACACACACAAATTGTCAACGTTACGGTCAGGTCTACATGAAGGACACAACAAATGAAAACGGAATGGCAAAGAAAGAATTAAAAAGTAAAATTCAAAACAAATAAATACACAAGATTAATTAAGAGAAACGTGTATTCTTTTAGCAAGTTCTGTTTTCACATGTAGATTCTTCTCTTTAGTTCTGCTACTTTCTTCTTTCAGTAGTATCACTTATTTTCTTTTTCACCTTCAGTGTTGCTGTTCTACTGTCCAAAGACCGACTCTGTTCATACTTATAACAGAGTGTTTGAATCGTAAGAACAAAGACTGCCTGATAATTTTATCAACAACTTCATAATAAATACCTGAAATCTGGTAATAAAACCAGTAGTTCGAAATCTATTTCTTTAGAAGTTTTAGGTACAATGTTTAGAGTCAGGGCAATCTGCATGTCAGGTAGAGGTGTAAGAAATTATTGTTTCTTGTAGATTTGTTACTGTTGGACAACTATGCTAAATAAAATTTAAAAACCCGTAGACACAGTCTACATTTTGGAGCAGGTTAAGATGTCTCTGTGGAAATTTGTACAATGGGCTTTATGTCATCTTGTTCTCTGGTCCATGGTCGCTGGCTGTCAAGGCAATCAGTGACCATCACGCCTAATGGCAACAAACTGTCTTCCCTTTGCTCGGTTGGTAACCACACTTCGTATGGTGCCCCTGCTCTGGCTCATGTTTTGCATCTCTGAGTCCACAGTTCTCCGCCAGGTAGCTCTTGGTCGGCCTCGCTTTCGCTTTCTTTCTGGAGTCCATAGCATGACAGTTCTGGTGATAGTGTCAGGAAGGCGAACGGTGCCTCAATTGGTTGTGTGTGGTGTTCTCGGAAACGAGGCCTCCCAGATCTGGGGTAGAGTTGCATCTCGGCTCTGATGACGCTCCCTGGTGCAGCCACCTCACTGCACTGTTGGATGGACATAAGGTATAGCATTCATATAAGCTTGAGGTGGCAGGGAAGCTAACCCGTAAAAACTGCTTGCTGAAATCGGATGTGTCGGGCTGAAAGGTGCAGATATGGCAGCCTAGTTGTAAACTACGACACAACGTACTTACCGCTCAAAACTAACGGTCAGCATTGTAAGAGAGACATATGGCTGAGAGCAAACACAAACAACATCTTCTGGGGACGTGCCTAACCCAGTTCCAGCGTCTACCTGCTGTGATGGTGTGCATGTCGTCATAAAGCTTGTTCATCTGTTTCTGTTTCGGTAGCGTGTTTTTTTTTTTTTTTACATAGACAGGGGACGCAGCTTTCTTGGGGCGTGACACAAGTCGAGTACAAATGCAAAGTAAAGTACGTACCTACCTACCATTTTTCCCTACCTACCTACCTACCTACCGATGTATCTATCTATCTATCTGTCTGTCTCCAGACTGACCTACCCTAATACCTACCTTCCTACTTACCTACCTACCTTCTTACCTACCTACTTACACACCCACCTACCTACCGCCTTAACCACTAACCAATCTACCTACCTTCCTACCTACCAACCTCTCTACCTACCTACCTACGGGCCTGCCTGTGTATCTAACCGCACCTGATGCCGCCTTGATTGAGGCGATGAAATGAATTAACAATTATTAAAACATGTAAATTTAAAACGAACAAGAATTATAAAACACAAAAGTTCTCAGTAAATAAGCCTTATCCATATATATCTACACTATCCTTTTTTCAAAAGCAGAACATCGAGCGTCCATCTATAATTCAAATGGACAAAGGAAAAAAATATCATTTTCAATAAGATGTTAGAAACTTTTTTATGTAAAACTGATAAACTTATTATATATATAAAAACTATTATATTTCTGTACAAATTTACATCAATTACGGAAACTACCGTGTGATCCAACAACTCAATAGCCTGAAGCGAGTTTTACAAGAATACTTACACTGCTTGATACGGGTATTTGGGTGATGGTAACCCACTTTGAATTTAGTACGTGTGAACATATTGAGATGCCACCAATGTAAGGTGCTTTGCACTTAAAGCCATTATATTGACCGCGATGTTATAGGGTTGACTAGGGATAGTCATGACGTAGTTAGCTGATAGGCTTGGACATGGCAACGCGATTCCTTTACCCTTCTATAGACTGACGTTGAAGAAGTCAGACGCGTTATGAATTGTGCAGTGTTTTCTCTTGGATTGTAAGGCATAGGTCAGCCTCTATTATATATGGATGCTATGATAAGCGATCCTGAATGAATAAGTAATTTACGGATGAATTCCTAGAGTTATAATATCTTCAAACGTCAATGATCACTACCGAATGTTCGCCTGTCGACATTGCGTGTAAAAACGTTGACACTTTGATGATTGATGAATGTATAAGGAGACAGTAGTCGGACTGCACTAACGTATGTATTTTAATCATGAGATGACTTGTCTATGAACTGTTTTATAGTGTCATTAAATATTGAAATTGTGATGGACTCTCACACGGAATGAGTTTTCACCTTTGTGAATTAAGGTTGATATTTTCTACACTCAGCTTTCGCGTAATATATCAGCACAGCTGCTCAAAAGGGCAGACATTATAACATTAAGGCACAAGCATGAAGTTCAAGGAACGAATCAGAGACACCAGATCATGAATTATTACTTTAATAATTGGGCCAGCTAACTAGCTCCTTGATATACGTTACGCCTCTATATGAACACTCTGTAACAGAAATGGTGGCTGGTATGGGGACGAGAAAATTTTTATTTCTAAGGAGAAATAGCAGTAACAGAATTGTTTCAGAGTGACTATTTATTGTGCCAAGAACTTTTCAATTTTTCCTGTGTAACCAAGACGCATGCGTACTACGGATGCAAATGACGTCACAACATTCCCAATTTCATTGACGACAGCCGTTGGGAAAATTTTCAACAATGCAGCAGGAATTGGAAGTATTCAAGAGAACTGAAACAAATACGAATGAACCAGTGCTATGAAAGAATGATCAATATTGCATGCCATCCACGTCGTTCTATGGCGCATGCTTACACTGGCGAAGATTGTTGTTCTTCAAAAAGATAAGTACTTTTCGTGCATTATGCAATGTTGGTCCGGTTTAGTTTGCAGGCATATTTTTCTCCTAATAATACATGTTACATGGATTTTTTAAATTATAATGTTATATGTATGTTCAGTCAGCGGGTCGGATGGCGGGAATTCTAGATTTGTCTGCAATGTCGCTTCGCTGACCGCAGAATCTAGAATCGTTCGATAGGGATCAATTGACTGAAGTCAATTCGTGAAAAATCCGCTAAATACTGCGGCATACTTTGTTCACGTTGGAATCAGTCAATATTAGTTGTTAGCTGTAAAGTATTGTATATAACCGTTGTATTATTATTGTCCTAAGTTTCAGGTTTATTAATTTTTGTCTATTGTTTGTCAGATGTGCGTGAAGACTCATCTTACTATCGTTTAGTTCTACACATAAAACTGTTACGTCATTTGTAGAGAGTCCATGTTTTTGTGTACAATTTCGTAGATTTCCTGTGCTTTGACCTAATTTCAGTTCTGTCATAAATTTTGTAACTTCCGCCATTATATTTAGTTATTAATATCGTTTTGGTGTTTGTAAATCGACAATTGTGGCGTAATTTTGTAATAATGCTTCTTTGGTTTATTGTATATGTTGTTCTTCTCTAATTAATTTTAATAATATGATGAAATAGATACATAATTATAAAATATAACATTGATAAATAATTAATCGAAAATATTTGATGCCTGAGATATTTTCTTGATGTTTGCACTAGTAGTTTAAGTAGCAACCATTTTTTCTGCCTGACTATGGCATAATATTATAAAATATTAAATAAAATTAATTTATTAGCTTACACTAATTTGTAAGACACGTCATAAGTAACTGTTTGACATAGTGGGTCACGGTACGGTATTAGCCATGGTGGCATAGATATTTAAGTAGATATAGACTCGAGATTGATATAATTTATTGGTTAAGTTATATTGGTGATTAATATACATACTGTTGACTAAGCGAGTAAGTCACTATGGATTTTGATATGAATCCTGAGGATATGAGGCCTGTGTTGGAGTATTTATTTGAGGAAGGTAGAGATTATAATAAATTGCAAGTCCCAGCACTTCAAAAATATGTGATGGACCGTTTCTTGGTTCATACGTCATCAGCTTTAAGGTTTTTTGCTGAGGATAAGTTTCATTCCGTTCCTCATTTAATAATGGCAAAGGATCTGGCGGATTTACTGCTTGGGACATTTCGTGTGTTTTTGGATCGACATATTGATGTTAAACACGATCATATATTGAAGAATATAAAGAATCTCCTTGACATCGACATTCCTGATGGTCAGAAAAAGGTGGAACATTTATGTTAAGAGAAGGCTCTTACTGATGAACTACAGCAGTTGAAAATGCAGTATGAGAAGAAGTTGTCAGCAATGGATTTTGAAAATACCGTATTGAAGAATAAGGTGACGTTGTTGATAGCAGATAATAAGATTGATACTGCTTTAAGAACAGATTGTTATACAGACCAGTCCATTCAATGTGAGTTGATTCTGACTGATGATATGCAGTTGGGATCCATTTATTATGATAGGGATCAATATACACGGTTCTGTCAACATAGGGGCAGTAAGTCAAAGATTGAAATAGAAAAAGGGGCAAATGGGAGTATGTTAGTTAATAAGAATAATATAATGGAAGTATTTCATACTGATAATAATAAATTGTGTTAATTTTCTCTTAGACGAAAGAATGAGTTATCGGAGATCCTTGAAGCCAAGGAGATGTTGATTAAAAATTTACACGAAAAAGTGAATACTTTAAATCTACAGATCGAGGCTGATAATTCAAACCTCAAATCATTACAGTTAGAACTGACGAATTCTAAGGAGTCATTAGTAACTGCTTTGATGAATAATAGGGATTTGAACTCTGATGTTCAAGAACTACAAGATAGCATTGCAGCATATAAGAGGAAACTTACTGGCAACAGTAATGAGTTTGATGATAAGATTGCTGGTATTAAAGAAAATGTTTTCAAAGCCAAAGAATCTTTGTAGTCACGAATTCTTCTTCTTCTTCTTCTTCCTCGTTCGCCCTGAAAAGGACGGTGGTTGCGTTGTGTCTATTTACGCCTAAGCTGTGATATCTGCACCTTTCGGTCGACACATCCGACTTCAGCACGGCATTTTTAGGGACCGGGTTTGAATTCCCATTGCGATCCGCACTCGCTCAGCCAGACTGCACTGCTGCAGACTGTTTCCAGGACCACCACGTATAGGTGGAGTGCGGTCTTGACCAGCTCTGGTTCGCTGGTCCTGATGCAAGCAGTACAGCATTCTCTATTGTTGCATCTTGGGGTCCCGTCACAAATTCAGGCACAGGCTGCCCAAATTCTGGGTCTTAATGCTCAAGTTGCCCTACTACAGCCACATACGGTGGAAGCCCATAAGAAGAGATTTATGAAAATGGCAAGAAAAATAAAAGCCATGAATAAGAAAGAATTAGAAGATGAGGTGAGTTTATTGAAACATAAACATTGCGAACTAGAAAAGATAACACAACAGCAGATTGATGAACTTTCAACTAAATTGAAAACAGTTGATTCTTTCCGTGTTAGTGAGAGGAATATAACAACTAGCTTAGATAAGTTAAATAAGAATCAGAAGCAGGAGATTGCATTCCTGACTTCTGTAGTGGTTTTTGATGGTACTGTATGGTTGTGATATCACCTAATGTGATGCATGAGGTCAGCTGTGAAGGCTCCTGAGATAAATGTAGCTGTGAATTTACAGAAGGCCCTTCTTGCTACCACTTACGACCTCACACATATCATTTTTTACTAATGAATGTGGCTACGTTAAAAAAATCTAGGGTACTGAATGTAAGGTGTTGTATTATTATATACAAACACACACACAGATATTTAATAAGTCTAATAATATTAATAAACTTTATAACACACTGAACTAACTCAAGCTGTGTAAAATTTTGATATTAAATTTTCTTTAAGTTTATTTGTTCTGAACCAAGGTTTTATTTTGGTCAGAACATATGAAAGGTTTTGAATTTATGAATGAAATGCATGAATATATGGCATAATAAATGAAAGGTGTGTACATATGAATTTTACAAGACTAGTTAATATTAATACTGTTTATATTTGTAATTTATCTGGGAGAACGGTTAATGGATGTGCTGTTGGAGTGGCCTCATCACTCCCTGTCTATGGTTACTAAACATTGTCCATTACTGACGGGAGGAATACAAGTTTTATTTCCCACCATGGTGTGTTTTAGTTAATGGGAATATAGTTGGTGTTAGTTATGAAATAAATTGGTGAAGCTCCAGCAAGCCAGACGCTCACGTATCTTTGACTGAGTAGTTCTGGTGCTGGAATCTGGTGGCCCCACCTCTCCGTGCTTGGGGGCTATATAGGCTGCTCTGCCAAAATCCTCGACTGCACGGGTCCACTCTTGGATTTCTCAACATATCATTTGACACCACTTTGGTGCCAAATAAAAAAAACTCACAGTTCTGAAATAAAAGTATTGGGTCATGTGTCAGAACTCTACCTCCTGAGCCACTACTACACTCAACATTATACAACAACACCACATAGACGGGGTCAGATCTCTCTGACCATACAGCACACCTTACCCAGTTGGTTTCACATAGTATAAGTTCCCCAAGACTACATATTCTGAAATATGTTCATTAGCTTCCTGCCATTGAATAGGATAGGTGATATGTTCCACTGATCTCAACACTTGATCCGCCCTTCATAATCCTTGCTGGCGTTTTTGTATTAGTTTGTCTCTAGACCCTGAACTGGGGCTGGGGGTCTAGAGCGAATCCTTACTTGTTGTAAGGGATAGATTTCGATATGGCAGTATCAAATCACTCGAAACATTAAACAATATTAAAATATACAAAGAAATACTTTCAGTCTTACCAGAATTATGAATAGAGAACACAGTATATGCTAGTAAAACTCAGCTGAGCTGCTGGCTTTAGTATGGCGTCCCTCTAAATATTTCAATTAGCTTCTGGGAATTACACCACTAAATAATTACTGTGTCTACTACTGGACAACTTATTATGAATGGCAAAGATGCGCGTCTGAGCGCCGATATTATGTTTATCTGTGGCCAATCAGCGCCTTTTCTTTTTCAAATTCAAACCCCCTTCCAAAAAGTCAATTCAGTCATACCTCAGTCAAGAATGTATTATTGTCTGTTGGTCCGTCTGTCTCTACTTGCGTTTCACAAAAAAACACACTTGTTTTTTGAACCAACTTTGCCTTCCCCTACACAATTTTGCCTTTAAAGTCATTTTTAGCCACAACTTTCCTTAACACCCTCTCTCTTTCATGCTAACTAGATTTTAGCACTTGCGTCTCAAGGCTGCAATTTTTTTGAAAATTAGTGACATGTTTTTGTTTCAATACAATCGCTCGCTGATATGAACAACACAGTGTTTTGTCAATATCTTCATTATTATATATCCGTCTGTATAAATGAAAGCATATTATTTCTCTGCTCAAGATGGGCCATCCGGCAAGCTATGTTTTATATTCCTAACATTATTATTAAGAAAAAGTTACTTTTCAAGGTTAGTTGTTTTTTTGAAATATGTTCGAGCATCTTCTGGAAGGCGTTTGCCGCTGAATTCAAATAAAGGACAAAATATCGCAAAAGCGTCCAAGAAATGACTGTTGCGTATAATAGCTAAGGTCCCTTTTGTCGATTTCTTTACCTTGTGTCAACTTGGGGACGTGAATTTTTTTTCTTCCCCCCCCCCCTCCCCCCCCCAAGTGCGTCCTTTTTTTGCCTTGCTAGTTTCAAGTACGTGTTCAGTCAAATTTTTCCTTTTGATCTCCTTTCTCATCCCGTTCCAAGGGTAACGTTTTGCCTTCACGTCTAGCAAGTTAATTTCCATGGCGGGTAGTGACCCGCGGCCTGGGCGATCATGTACTCGAGTAACTTACGCATCATTTTTATCCTACATTTTATCTTTGGAGATATTTTAACGTTGCATCACGGTTAATTTTACCACACATCTCCCCACTTGAAAACATGCCTACGGCAAGTTCCAAAACCAGTGATACACATAGATAAAATCACTCCTCACGCCTGCCACTACTCTAATTTTGATCACAGGGGTGCCGACTGAGGAAATCTGCACCGACATTCAATTTGCCTGGGATATATTGGATACTGAACTGATAAGGTTGAAGCAATAAAGACCACCTCAGCAATCTTGCGTTTTCATGCTTAGTCTGAGATAAGAATACGAGGGGCTGATGATCCGTCTGGACCACAAAAGTCCTACCATACAGATAGATTTGAAACTTCTTTATTGCCCAGATTAACGCTAAACATTCTTTTTCGCTTGTGGAATATCCTTGTTCCGCCTTATTCAATTTGCGGCTTGCATAAGCGACTGGGTTCAGTTCCCCATCAGGTGAAGATGATCTTTGCAACAAAGCCGCGCTGAGTCCCACATTACTTGCATCTGTTCTTACGACAAAGTCCTGTGTCAAATCAGGCAGTTTGAGAATAGGCTTGCTAGTGAGTTTTTCCTTTAAGTCTTGGAACGCTAATTCACTTTGCGCAGTCCAAATAATTTTATCTGGAAGTCCCTTGCGAGTCAGATCAGTCAGAGGAGCACAAATAGAGTTAAAATCTTTGATGTATTTTTGATAAAATCCGCATAACGACACGAATGATCGCACGTCCTTTTTTGTTTGTGGTCTAGGTGCTCTCTGCAGTTTTTCCAAGTTCTTGGGATCAGGGGTCATGTTACCCTGATATACAGTGTGTCCCAAGAATTCCAACTCTTTGCATCCAATACAACATTTTGTTGGCCTAGCAGTTAAGTTCGCCTCCCTAAGCCTATGAAATAACATTTTTAGAGCGTCAATGTGTTCTTCAAATGTCTCTGTGGCGACGAGAATATCATCCATGAAATTCGTGATACATGGGTTATTCAGGGGATCCAACAATTTGCGCATCATCCTTGAAAATACACTCGGAGCATTTTTCAGTCCGAATGGTAGCATGTTGAATTCATAATGTCCATCCGAAGTGCTAAAAGCCAAATAAGGTCTCACTTCAGGCTTCACTGGAATCTGGTAATAGCCTTTACTAAGATCCCCTTTTGAAAAGTATTTTGCCTTGTTTAATCTGGCAAATAATTGTTTTGTGTCTGGTAATGGATCCACTTGTCCTTCTGTGACAGCATTCAGTTTCCTGTAATCTATGCACAGTCGGTGTTCCAAAGACGGTTTTCTCAACAAAACGACACTGGAGCTAAAAGATGATTCACTGTGTGAAATAATCCCCTCCTTCAACAAATAATCTATTTCTTCTTTCAATGCCTTCTCCTTCGCGAACGGAATAGAATAGGCTCTCATACAGATTGGGTTTGAGTCTACCAGTTTCATGTCATACTGTAGCAAATTTGTATGGCCTGGTTTATCTGTTAATACATCTGTATGTTCACCCAGAACCTGTTGAACTCTCTCCCTCTGATTTTTAGTCAGGTGCTTACTGACTTTTACCTGTGCTGCTGTTTCACAAGGATGTAATGGGTATTCATGTGAGGTGAGTGGTTCCTTTTGCATTTGAGTTGCGATAGCCAAGGTCAGTAAGGGAGTGCTTTCCTGGAGTGGTCTGTCCAGATACTTCTTTAACAGGTTTACATGATAAACTTTCTCCTTCCCCCTTTTGTCAATTTTATAGTTTGTTCTCTAGACACCTTCTCTAGAACCGTATATGGACCTTGCCATCCAATTTGTAATTTATTCTGGCTACCGGGTAGTAGAAGCAGCACCTTCTCTCCCACAGCTAGTTCTCTGTCCTTTGCCTTCCTATTAAAATATGCTGCATGTTTCTTCCTGGCTTGTTTCAAATTATCATTTGCCAGTTTCCATCCAGCTTTCAAACGAGTGGTCAGTTCGTTCACGTATTGATAAGATGAGGTAACAGTCTCTTCCGCCTTCTCATCTGTCCAGGTCCTTAATAGCGCTTCTAGTGGACCTTTTATTGGCCTCCCAAATAGCAGAGTTGCGGGAGCCATCCCGGTTGAACTATGTGGTACCTCCCGATACGCAAACAACGCGGCGGGCAGGAATTGATCCCACAGATCCGGTTTTTTCGTGTGCCAGCTTTCTCAGGATAGAAATGAGAGTCCCGTTGAACCTCTCTACCTGGCCGTTCCCTTGCGGATGGTACGGACTACAATGAAAGTGTCTGGCTTGAAATAGCTTAAAAACTTCTTCCGTTAGTTTCCCCTTGAACTGTGAGCCATTATCAGTCAAGATTTGATGCGGGAATCCTAATCGGGTGAATATTGTAAGTAGTGCCTCTGCTACATGTTTTGAATCAATTGATGGCAGGGCTACCGCCTCTCCCCACATAGAACAAGTGTCCACCAGAGTAAGGATGTAACTGTTCCTCCTCTTGGTCCGAGTGAGAGGTCCCACAATATCCACTGCAACCCTCTCAAAAGGTGTTCCCACTATGGGCATTTCCCCTAGAGTTGCAGGAGCAGTCCAGTGCTTTGGAGCTACCCTTTGACATTCTGGACAGGATTTGACATATCTTTTTATATCCTCCGTTATTCCTGGCCAGAAGTAATGACAAGCTATACGCTGTCCTGTGGCGCTGATCCCCATGTGACCACTGAAGGGAATCGCATGCCCGAGTTCCATCACTTTATCCCTATATGAAGTGGGAAGAACCAGCTGGTTGTGACCATTTGTTCCAGTTCCGGCCTTCCTGTATAATAGTTTGTTCTTCATAAAATATTCCCCCTTGCTCGGAGGTGTGTGGCATTTGGGCAATTTTTTAAAACATGGCTTGAGTGTCCTATCCTCAGCCTGCGCCTTCCTCATCTCCTCTGGATGAGCATTTATAGGTTCACCTTCTTCCTCCTTCTTCTGTGACCTGGTCTGCACTGTCGCCATGATCACAGGTCTCTCGGGATTCCCCAAGAAGACGTATCTACACCCCAATATCAGAGGGTAGATTGGTTCATCTATCACTGCTGCTCTGATTTCTCCTTCCACATAGCGAGTTTTCACCGTTATCCTTGCGATGGGAAGTGTCATGAGTGGTATGTCCTTAGTTGCCCCTTGTATTTCCACTGTTTCTGTGGTATACTGACTTGGGTCCACTAGGCTAGACTTCACAACTGAATCATAATCCAAACCTGTATCATAAAGGCACCTTATGGTGACCCAATTACAAATAACATCCTCACAAACTGGGGGGTGATAAGGTTCCTGCTGTCCATTAGGATTAACCTTTAATCTTTGAGTCCCCGACTTCATTGCAGCAATGTTTGAAGGTTTCCTTCTACAAAATTCGGTGTTATGGTTATCTTTCTTGCACCATTTACACCATCTTTTTCCTTGGTTAAACGGTTTTCTTTCATTGGATTTTTGGTCATTGAACTGTGAGTTTCTGTCTCGATAGTCATTTCTTGGCCGTTCAAAGTTTGTCCTACCTTTATTACCCTGTTCTCTATTTTCAAATTTATTAAATTGCTGTGGAGCTTTAAAATTATCTATGTGCTTCTTTTTAGCACCACTTACCTCTGCCTGGGCTGCCTGATACCTCTCAGCGACATTTAAAACCTCCCCCAACTTCTCTGCACCTTGTTCCATGAGAAATTTTCTCATGTCTGGAGCCATGGACTCTCTCATCTGCTCAATCATGATCATCTCTTTAAGATCTTGGGTCTTCCCCAGAGCAGTCCATTTCTCCAAATAGGTTTCCAGTCTGGCAGAGAATTGGTGGTATGTCTCCCCAGACAACAGTTTGGCATTTCTAAATCTCTTACGATAAAATTCACCATTTTTTTCGTACCTCAATAACAAAGCCTGCTTTAACATGTCATAATTGTCTTGGTCTTCTCTGTTCATTTTTGCGAAGACTTCATAAGAAGTACCTCTCAGTCCCTGTGATAACTTTAAACTCCACCTCTCTCTCTCTAACCCATATGTAGTAGCTAATAACTCAAAACGTCCTAGGTACCCCTCTATGTCATCGTCTTTCTCAACAAAATGGTCTAAATGAAACCCCATAGCTGATGTTGAGGCTCTCAGACTGGGCGTAGCATCCGAGGCAAAAGGGCTGGCACCATTTTCAGGAGCCTGGCCTTGTAGCTCCAGCTCCCTTAGTCGTATTCGTGCTCCCTTTGCAACTTTCTATCTTCTGCCTCCCTTTCGGCAGTCAATCTTTTATCTTCTGCCTCCCTTTCGGCCTTTTTATCTTCTGCCTCCCTTTGCTGTCGTTTTTCTTCTGCCTCTAATGCTTTAGCCTCCTTGTCAGCCTCAATTTGTAACCTCTTAGTCTCAGCCTCTAACCTCTTCTCTTCAGCCAACCTTTCAGACTCTAATTTTCTTTCAGCCTCTTTTTCTAATCTTCTTTCTTCCCGTTCAATATACTTATCACATTCAGCCGTTACATATTGAATTAAAACCTGACCAATTATTCCCATATCCTTTGCCGTTAGCACAGCAGCTGATCTGAACTTTGCCAGCTCCGCCATACTTTTTAGACAATTTAGCAATGAGCAAGATAAATCTCTAACCACTAAAGTAATTCTAATTACTATAGTCTAAAATAAGTCTAATTAGCCAGTTAACTAATTAATTACCACTGGCTGTGAAGATTCACCAACTTTTAATTTCACTTTTAATTTTAAGGGACACTTTTAATTTTTCCAATGTGTTCCCCTAATTTTATTCTCCCACCAGGAGATCCTAATATTACAAGTTTAGCTAATTATCCCTGGACAAGAGACCTTAATATATGTAGTGGTTTTTGATGGTACTGTATGGTTGTGATATCACCTAATGTGATGCATGAGGTCAGCTGTGAAGGCTCCTGAGATAAATGTAGCTGTGAATTTACAGAAGGCCCTTCTTGCTACCACTTACGACCTCACACATATCATTTTTTACTAATGAATGTGGCTACGTTAAAAAAATCTAGGGTACTGAATGTAAGGTGTTGTATTAATATATACACACACACACACAGATATTTAATAAGTCTAATAATATTAATAAACTTTATAACACACTGAACTAACTCAAGCTGTGTAAAATTTTGATATTAAATTTTCTTTAAGTTTATTTGTTCTGAACCAAGGTTTTATTTTGGTCAGAACATATGAAAGGTTTTGAATTTATGAATGAAATGCATGAATATATGGCATAATAAATGAAAGGTGTGTACATATGAATTTTACAAGACTAGTTAATATTAATACTGTTTATATTTGTAATTTATCTGGGAGAACGGTTAATGGATGTGCTGTTGGAGTGGCCTCATCACTCCCTGTCTATGGTTACTAAACATTGTCCATTACTGACGGGAGGAATGCAAGTTTTATTTCCCACCATGGTGTGTTTTAGTTAATGGGAATATAGTTGGTGTTAGTTATGAAATAAATTGGTGAAGCTCCAGCAAGCCAGACGCTCACGTATCTTTGACTGAGTAGTTCTGGTGCTGGAATCTGGTGGCCCACCTCTCCGTGCTTGGGGGCTATATAGGCTGCTCTGCCAAAATCCTCGACTGCACGGGTCCACTCTTGGATTTCTCAACATATCATTTGACACCACTTTGGTGCCAAATAAAAAAAACTCACAGTTCTGAAATAAAAGTATTGGGTCATGTGTCAGAACTCTACCTCCTGAGCCACTACTACACTCAACATTATACAACAACACCACATAGACGGGGTCAGATCTCTCTGACCATACAGCACACCTTACCCATTTGGTTTCACATAGTATAAGTTCCCCAAGACTACATATTCTGAAATATGTTCATTAGCTTCCTGCCATTGAATAGGATAGGTGATATGTTCCACTGATCTCAACACTTGATCCGCCCTTCATAATCCTTGCTGGCGTTTTTGTATTAGTTTGTCTCTAGACCCTGAACTGGGGCTGGGGGTCTAGAGCGAATCCTTACTTGTTGTAAGGGATAGATTTCGATATGGCAGTATCAAATCACTCGAAACATTAAACAATATTAAAATATACAAAGAAATACTTTCAGGCTTACCAGAATTATGAATAGAGAACACAGTATATGCTAGCAAAACTCAGCTGAGCTGCTGGCTTTAGTATGGCGTCCCTCTAAATATTTCAATTAGCTTCTGGGAATTACACCACTAAATAATTACTGTGTCTACTACTGGACAACTTACTATGAATGGCAAAGATGCGCGTCTGAGCGCCGATATTATGTTTATCTGTGGCCAATCAGCGCCTTTTCTTTTTCAAATTCAAACCCCCTTCCAAAAAGTCAATTCAGTCATACCTCAGTCAAGTATGTATTATTGTCTGTTGGTCCGTCTGTCTCTACTTGCGTTTCACAAAAAAACACACTTGTTTTTTGAACCAACTCTGCCTTCCCCTACACAATTTTGCCTTTAAAGTTATTTTTAGCCACAACTTTCCTTAACACCCTCTCTCTTTCATGCTAACTAGATTTTAGCACTTGCGTCTCAAGGCTGCAATTTTTTTGAAAATTAGTGACATGTTTTTGTTTCAATACAATCGCTCGCTGATATGAACAACACAGTCTTTTGTCAATATCTTCATTATTATATATCCGTCTGTATAAATGAAAGCATATTATTTCTCTGCTCAAGATGGGCCATCCGGCAAGCTAGGTTTTATATTCCTAACATTATTATTAAGAAAAAGTTACTTTTCAAGGTTAGTTGTTTTTTTTTAAATATGTTCGAGCATCTTCTGGAAGGCGTTTGCCGCTGAATTCAAATAAAGGACAAAATATCGCAAAAGCGTCCAAGAAATGACTGTTGCGTATAATAGCTAAGGTCCCTTTTGTCGATTTCTTTACCTTGTGTCAACTTGGGGACGTGAATTTTTTTTTCTTCCCCCCCCCCCCCCCCCCCCCCCCCCCCCCCCCCCGCCAAGTGCGTCCTTTTTTTGCCTTGCTAGTTTCAAGCACGTGTTCAGTCAAATTTTTCCTTTTGATCTCCGTTCTCATCCCGTTCCAAGGGTAACGTTTTGCCTTCACGTCTAGCAAGTTAATTTCCATGGCGGGTAGTGACCCGCGGCCTGGGCGATCATGTACTCGAGTAACTTACGCATCATTTTTATCCTACATTTTATCTTTGGAGATATTTTAACGTTGCATCACGGTTAATTTTACCACAACTTCTGAAGGTAATAAATTAAGAAGGAGAGTTGATTGTCTATTAGATGTACTGTCAGGTAAAAAGATAGGGTTGAACAACAGATATGATAAATGTACTTTACGACATGACTTAAGTACTAAGGGTGATACTACAGTATCGACATACCCAGTTGTATATAGGAAATCATTCCGGGGGAATTATACCTTCCCTCGACAGGATATTACTGCCAATTCAGGTAACAAATCATGGCGACATGATCAGATTGAAACTGATCTTAAGAAAACTGTTCAAGTTGGGAAAAAGGGAAAAGATGTTCCTCATAAGAGTAATGGTGTTGGTGTTAGAATGAACAGATGGCAAAAATAGGACCAATAAATCGGTCAGCAAAATTTTCACTTTGCCGAGCAAGCAGGGGTCATCGACATGCTTTACACTTACTGCTTTGAATACTGATAGGTATCATACTAAGTTCTATCCGTATGATACCTCACTGAATAAAGATCATACCTATATGAGAAGAGAAAAAGAAAATGCTCCTAATAAAACTAAGGATACACGTTACATTTGTTCACATTTTCGTGATAACGGTAGTACCTATATTGGTAAAAGTGCATATTCTCGCACTGTGTTTGTGCGCAATCTGCCACAAGGCACTACATGGCAGGCACTTGGGAATTTCTTTAATTACACGGCAGACGTTAAGTTTGTGCGTATATTGCCATCTGCCGATATCAGGTATGATGAAGCATTAGTGACATTCTATAACAATAGGGATGCTTGCATGGTAGTCGAGCATGACAATGGTGCGTATTTTCACCACCATTCTCTAAAGTTACAATTAGTACCTGATTCTGCGTCACACAGATAACATGATGTAGTAACACTGTTTGTCACATTCTTGATGACTCAGCATGGTCAGTCATCAGTTATTTTCTTTCATAGTCATCTATTCTAATATAGATTGGTTAGTGACATTTCTTGGAGAAAACATTTTTTGTGACACCTCTATTTTTGTACACATGTTTTCTGTCTTTATTTGTTTTACCATGCCAACGATAGACAGTAACGTAGTTTATTGTTCTAACTATGCTCAGCTCATGCAGCATAATTAGTGTATTGTTTTCCCTGTTAAGGAAAAACATGTCTGCATATTACATTGGACTGACATTTCGAACATCGCGATCAGTAAATGTTTTGGAAAATTTTAATTGAGACCTCCTATTTTGAGGTCAACATATTTTACCAATTTTGCTCTTCTTCGTCAGATGCGGGCAATTTATACTTCAATGTTGGTCTCCTTTAGGACCAATTTTACGCGTGAAAAATATTTCTTCTTCTTCTTCTTCTCGTTCGCTGTTGTTTAGAAATGTCTACACAAGAAGTCCGGTTTTCTGGATGTATGTTGCTGTGGTTGAAAGTTCTTCAAGACTCCCAAACAGCTGCAATTGACTAAGCATGTGGCAGTCTTGCAGGATGTGTTCGGCTGTCTGTGCTGCCTGTCCACACGTACATAGGGGTGATGGGACCAATCTCAGTCTGTATAAGTGACTGTTCAGTCTGTTGTGTCCTGTTCTCATACGGAACAGGATCACCTGTTTTGCTCGATCAAGATATTGATAGTTGTCTCTTTGTTGATCAATTTTCCTGATGGCCTTGATAAGGGTCTTCTTTTCCTGGAAACGTCAAGTTCCTGTGTTCTCCTCTTTACAACATATCTGCTCTCTCTCATTTCTTGGTATCCACTGTAATACCCTTTTTTGATATTTACTTCGCATAGGACCAACGGCAGTTTATCACTGTTTTAGGGCTTTCAGAAACTGACATTGCATCGGTTACAACCTGCTGACATTCAATTCCTGCAGCAATGCTTATGGCCTGTACTTCAGCGATTTGAACAGAATATTCCAGTAGGTGAACAGCGTGGATTCATTTTCTTTGTCTGGATAGACCACATAAACTCCTGCGCCTCCGTTCTTCACTGCTCTGGTTGCAGATCCATCAGTATAAACTTGGATCCATGCTTCTCTGGGGTATAGTTCTTCAATCATGACATGCTGCAACTCTCCCATGGGGCAGGTCTGATCCCAGATGATTGGTATTCATGGACAAAACTGCATCTCTTCAACCTCCGACACTGAAATCTCGCAATTTGTATTTTCTGCTTGGATCAGGGTCTTAGTGTCTCGTCTGTATAATTAAAGAATGCAAGTATCATTTTTCCATTTCATTTATTGGTGTGGTCTTCATGGCACCCGTTTGAGCAAAAAGCGCTTGATTTTTGTACTTTAATCTTAGGCTTGTAACTGTGATTTGGCTGCTGAACCATGCAATCCGTCACTCTAATATAGGTCTTAACACTTTCTTTAGTGTTGTTTCGTTAAACTTGATCCAGCTATTTTCCTCAGTATTTTTCTTTCAAGCCTTTCTCTCGATGTGGTGCCTCCATGTCATTCTCTTATCAATGGCAATGCAAGTACACCGGTTCCTCATCTGTTTTGGACATGTATATTTCCAAGTCGTATCTCTCCTGCTTTGTCTTTGTTGGAGAGCGTGCTGTTGTTGATGATTTTTCAATTTCTGCACCATCATTTCTCTGCCCACGATAGTTAGATGTTTCCTACAAAGCAATTTTTGTGGCAGATCGTGGATGAGGTCATTGATGAATACAAGGAACAGGGTGGGAGACAATATTTCAAGATCGATCAATATGACGCTTACTCGTTGGTATCGACACCAGATGACATATTTGGATTCAGGCGAGCAGAACTCAACGAATCTACAATTCTAAACGTCAAGTTCTCCTGGTACATCCAACGCTTTGTAATAATGTCGAAATGCCATTGGCACGTTTCTCCATCATCTTACAGCCGTTTCAATTCGAGATCCAGTCGATCCCAGGAGCGGAAAATGTTGTAGCTGACACTTTATCAAGAAACCCAACATCTTCATCAGATGATTCATGACAACGCAGTTCAAACGAATGTCGCAAGCATTTATATATTAAACGAAGTTGCAAGTATCAAAAATTGGCAGAGCGGCAACACTGGTCAAAGTTTTGAATCCTCACGCTTGAACTTACGATGGGCTTCAACTGCAATCAACGAACTAACATATATGAGTTCAAGGCTTCTAGACGATGAAATCATGGAGTCAATTGGACAAATGTTATGACCTTAGTGCTGACCTTTTCAACATATGTCGATATTTCGAAAAGAATTATATATATTTCGTCTCAAGTCAGAACATTAAACGTAATCTAAGTCTTTTGATATGACATCGGTGGATTGCAGCGGTTTTGTGCTCAGAGACACGTGCGAGCGTTATTTGACTTTTAATATTCCGGAGATTCACATTGATCGTTACACCGGATTGTTTCGCTTTACATTGCCGCATTCGTTTGGCGGTGGACTTTGGTTAGTGTCCAAACTCCAATCAACCATTACAGTATGAATTATCAAAACTATCCGTTTGAACAAACGCATACATAAATGAATACTAACAATTGTTCGATTTGTATTATATGTCCTTCATCGGGATGAACACTTTCACTTAACAGGACAGCGGTCTTCACTTTCGAGAGCTTATATAATAATAATAATAATAGCCCCTTCAGTCATAACTGACTATGGGAATGCGCCCCTGAGGTGACAGCCCTCAGCTGGTTTTTTTCCTGGTGCTCCTTTCGACGTTTTCTCCCCTCCTCTGCTTGTTGTGTGAGCCTCTCTTCGCCCAATCTGAGGTGGCGCCGTAAATAGCATCTCCACTTAGTGCGATCGGCAGCTTCATCCTCCCATGTTGCTGGATCCATGTCCAGTGCCCTCATATCTCTCTTGCACACATCTTTGAACCTCAGCTGTGGTCGCCCAACTGTTCTCTTGCCATCTGCTAATTGTCCGTAGAAGATATCTTTTGGGATGCGACCATCATCCATGCGGCGAACATGGCCAAGCCAGCGAAGTCTGCGCTGTCTAAGAAGCGTATACATACTTTGAAGGCCAGCACGTGACAACACCTCGACATTTGTCACTTTATCTTTCCACGAGATGCCGAGGATGCGGCGTAGACACCGTAAATGAAAGGTATTGAGCCTTCTTTCTTGCTTAGCATAGGTCGTCCAGGTCTCGCTGCCATATAGGAGTGTGCTGGTGACGCAGGCATTATATACTGCAGCTTTGGTCTTCATTGTGAGTTTGGAGTTCCCCCGAACACGCGATGTGAGGCGGGCAAAGGTAGCTGCAGCTTTGCCAATGCGGCTGTTGATTTCTGTATCCAGTGAGAGTTTGTCATTGATGGTAGACCCTAGGTATGTGAAGTGGTGCACCACTGCCAATTTATAGTTATCGATAGTGATAACTGGTGCAGCACCCGCATCCTGACTCAGCACATTCGTTTTCTTTAGACTTATTGTGAGGCCAAAGTCCGTGCATGCTTTAGTGAAGCGATTCATCAAGTTCTGAAGCTCCTGTTGGCTTTGAGTGACGACTGCAGCATCATCAGCCAGCAAACAACAAGTCTCTTATAGTGACCCTTCTGATTTTTGTTTTTGCCTTCAGCCTTGAAAGATTAAACAGACGGCCTCTGACCTAGTGTGAAGGCATATTCCTTCAGTTGCATCTCTGAATGCATGTTTCAAGAGTAAGGCAAAGAAGATCCCGAAGAGGGTCGGAGCCAGAACACAGCCTTGTTTAACGCCACTTCGTATGTCAAAGGGCTGTGACGTGCTTCCAGCATATTGGACTGTTCCCTTCATGTCGTCATGGAATGACTTTATCATTTCCAGCATTTTAGAAGGGCAGCCTATTTTCAGGAGGATTTTGAAGAGTCCATCCCTACTAACCAGGTCAAATGCTTTTGTGAGGTCTATAAAGGCAATATATAAAGGACTTTTCTGCTCTCTTGATTTTTTCTGAAGCTGGCAGACAGAGAAGATCATGTCTGTTGTTGATCTACCAGCTCGGAATCCACACTGTGACTCTGGATATATGCGCTCAGCTAACTTGTGTAGTCGTATTAAGACGACTTTGGCAAAAACCTTACCAACAATACTAAGAAGAGAGATGCCTCTGTAGTTATTGCAATCACTTCTGTCTCCTTTATTTTTGTACAGTGTTACAATCTTGGCATCTCGCATGTCGTGAGGAATAATTGTCTCTTCCCAGCACTGGCACAGCATCCTATGCAGGGGATGTAATAGCGTGCTCTTACAGCATTTGATTAAATCAGGAGGAATCCCATCACTGCCTGGTGCTTTGCCAGAGGCCAAGCTATCAATGGCCTTGCTGAGTTCCTCTAATGTTGGTTCGGCATCCAGCTCCTCCATAGTTGGCAGACATTTGACAGCATCAAGGGCTGCAGGCGTAACGGTATTTTCTCTAGCATAAAGCTCAGAGTAGTGCGCGACCCACCTCTCCATTTGCTTACCCTTATCGGTTAGCTTCTCTCCGCTGATGGTTTTTAGCGGTGCAGTCTTACTTTTTTGGGGGCCAAGTGCTTTCTTTATACCGTCATACATTTGTTTGATGTTGCCTGTTTGCGCTGGGATCTGGATGCTCTCACTGAGCTGGAGACAATAGTCATTTGCACAGCGTCGAGCAGTTTGTTGAACTTTGCTTCTCGTAGCCTTCAGGATCTGTAGGGTTCTAGCACTCGGTGAACGTTTGTATTCATTCATAGCACTGCGCTTAGCATCAATGACAGGTGCCATCACATCTGATGAAGCATCAAACCAGTCATTTAACTTTGCCGTTTTCTTACCAAATGTGGCAAGTGCAGTACTTTGAATGGTGTTCCGTAGATGCTCCCAGTTCTCTGTAGTAGTATCACCATGGCTGCTGAGCACTTTCTTGAAGGTCGCAGTAAATTGAGCAATCATGACAGGGTCTGACATCTTGCTGGTATCAATGCGTGGTTTCCCTTCATGTCTGACACGATAGCGTTTTCTTGGTTGTGCTCTGATTTTGCAGCAAACCAAGGAGTGATCTGTATCACAGTCTGCACTATGGTACGAGCGCGCGGAGAGCACAGACCTGAGAAGTGGCCTTCTGACGAGAATCAGGTCCAGTTGGTGCCAGTGCTTGGATCGTGGGTGTCTCCATGACACCTTATGCTGGGGTTTTGTCTGAAAGTAGGTGTTGGTCACGCAGAGGTCATGGTGGACACACAGCTCCAAGAGCCGTTGTCCAGTTTCATTCATCTTGCCAATACCAAACCTGCCCAGACATGAAGGCCATGAAACATTATCGGCACCCACTCTAGCGTTAAAGTCACCAAGGAGAACAAGCTGTTCTTGCCTAGGTATGCTTTTGATGACTGCTGCTAGATTCTCGTAGAACTCATCTTTAGCTTCTGAGGCAGAATACAGAGTAGGAGCATACACACTGACAAGGGTGATGGGACCTGTGCTAGTTTGCAGGCGGAGCGTTAACATGCGTTCTGATCCATTCTCACCTGGTTCAACCATTTTAGTTAGCGATTTTTTGACCGCAAAACCTACTCTGTGTGCTCTAGTTTTATTAAGATCTTTCCCTTGCCAATAAAAGGGTAGTCCTTCTCGCTCACCGTTCCAGAGTCCGCCAGGCGCGTTTCCTAAAGTGCAACTATATCCACCTGAAGTCGTTTAAGCTCATCATTAATTATAGCTGTCTTCCTTACATCGTTTACGTCCTGTAGGTTTTCGGATAGTCCAGTCAACATAGTCCGGACGTTCCAGCATCCCAATCTGAGAGTTTGCTTATTTTTATTATTCTGATAATTGCTTGGTGCAAAATTTTCTGTCCACAGTTCGGGTTGGACCCTAATCCCCATGCACCCAATGGGGAAAGCAGACAGTGGCGAGACAACACCTTATTGACTGGGGGCTGCCCAGCTTGAAGCGGTCGGTAGCTGTCCAGTGAGATCCTAGAACCTCTCCCACTGTCGGAAGTAGCTTCTGGCGCCATGCCCTACGCAAATTGGGCAAAATGCTTATAACCGGTAACTGCTACTTCCCGTGTTTTGCCGACACCTATAGGGTGAAGCTGGAGTGTCCTCTCCAGGGCGCGAGCTTGGGCACAGTTATATGGAGATCAAGCTGTTGCCCATGCAGCATGTTCCCCCTCTCCACACAGCTGGTAGATCCAAAGGAACGGCAGTAGCCGATACAGTTTGGTACCAGCCACGTCGCAGGAGTTGCCAGAATAATGTCGAATCGACATTAGACTGCCTTGGGGACTCCGACTCCGAATTTATCCTCAGGGTTTACTCCCGAAGCCAATTCCATAAATGGATATTCCCGCAAGGCAGCGGTGGTTTGAATTCAGAGTTCCTTCTCCTAGATAAGCTACCAACCAAGGATCACGAGCCCTATCTGCCCGAAGCTGCTGGTTTTAAGGCGCCAGTCGCTCGCCTTTGCCCCTTCTCCCGTCAGTGAAAACAGTTCCGCCGGGCTCAAATTGAGCCACACGTGAAGGCCGGGAGCTGGACTTGGTTGTCAGAGGCTGCTTGAGGCGCGTGCCATAGAAGCATTTATCTGCAGTGAGAGCTTATCCTCACTACAACTCCCGGCTGTAACAACCTTTGGAACTGAGAGCTTATATACGAACAATGATATTATGTATATCGTGCTTCACACGTTGGAATTTTTTCAGAACTATTAAGCATTTTGAATACTATGAAATAAAACAATTAAAATTGCAGGATAATTAGATTTTAATTAGTACCTTAACTAGTACACATGAGTTTATTATAATAGTGTATCTTTATTTTATATAGGGTAACTTAGCGGTAGATTAGATTAATTTTTCATATATAAGTTTATTGATAACATTAGTAGATTGACTCTATTCCTTTAGTATTTACTATTTTCTTTTCATTATTTGTTCTTAATACTATGTTCTAATGCATTTCTGCTATATTTTTTATTTTAATTCTTTTATGACATGTAATTAGTTTATTTAAATAGATTCATGTCTAGAATATTACACACACATGACATCTACACACTAATACGTTGATTACTTAAATAATTTTAGTTCTTAGTTAACTAACTCTTATATTATTTAAGACATCAGACGATAATTTCTTCTTCTGTCTTGACGATTGACAGTTCTTTTCTTTCACTTATGTATTACTTCTATGACGTATGTGACATTATAATGTATTGACAACGACCACTGACACTGTTTTATTCAAAACATCACTGGTCGTAGGTCCATAATTCAATTCTTATTGATATAATTAATTGCGATGGTAAGATTAATGTTAAAATTTGGTAACAATCTGTATAACAGATTTTTAAACCGGGGCTGTCAGGGGAGTTGATACGGGTATTTGGGTGATGGCAACTGTTAAGGTCTAAAGGAAGTAAACCGTGGAATGGTTGGTGGACAGATTAGATTTTGGGTTACGACGCTTGAATGCTTGATTAAGCTGTGATGATTTTTTGAATATATGATAGGAAGAGACAGAGTACAGAAAAGCGTGGTGAACGCTTCTCATCTCAAGTGGTTGAGATGAATTTGTTCTGTATTGTTTTGAGCTGTGTGATTAGCTCTCGCGGTGAGTCCGCATGTATTTTGACTGAGCGGTGTTGAACAGCGGAGTCTCGTGATTGTTTGAGCGGGATATGTGTGATCCAGGGCAGTCTGTTTCTGGGCGTTGACAGAGCTGGTCAGCCCTGGTATTTTGATAGTGTGTTCCGGGGGAGTCTGTTCTGGGTGTTTGACCGAGGTGGTCAGCCCTGATGTTTTTCTAAGTGTGTGCCTGCGCAGGGGTATTGAGTATATGTCGACTAGTGTTTTCGCTGTGTGTCAAAGCAGTCAGTGGCCATCACGCCCAGTGGCGTCTTGTAGGGCAACAACAAATTGATTCCACTTTGCACGGTCGGTGGCCATCCTTCGTACAGTGCCCCAACTCTGGTTCATTCTTTGCATCTCAGCCTCCACAGTCCTCCGCCAAGTTGTTTTTGGTCGGCCTCTCTTTTGCTTTCCTTCAGGGGTCCAAAACATAGCTGTTCTTGTGATGGCATCGGGGTCTCTTCTGAGGACATGACCAACCCAGCTCCAGCGTCTGCCAGCTATGATGGTGTGCATGTCCTCTTGCTTGCTACGAGTAAGCAGATCTTGGTTGGTGATGGTATTCGGCCAAAAGATGCGGTGAATTTTTCTTAGGCATGTTGTGTGAAAAGAGGACAATTTTGACATTTCCTTCTCTGTGACTCTCCAGCATTCCGCACCATAGAGAAGCACAGAAAGCACGCAACTCTGGTATAATCTAAATTTTGTGCTTGTGCTGTATTGGGAGGACTTCCAGATGTTATTTAGGCTAAAGAAGGCTGTTCTTGCCTTATTCATTCTGATGTTGATGTCTTTGCCTGCCCCACCGTCTGGTGTTACTATGCTTCCTAGGTATGTGAAGTTATCTGTCTGTACCAGTTGTCGATTCCTTACTGATATGGGCTCAGGGTTGCTCACATTGAGCGCCATGACCCCAGACTTCCTTAAATTGATGTTCAAGCCCACCTGCTGGCTAATTTTATTAAGTCCATACGTTTTTCCCCGGATGTGCCGATGCGAATGCGCCAGCAGTGCAATGTCATCCGCACATTTCAGATCTTCCAATGCAGAAAATGCAGTCCATCTTATTCCTCTTGGACTGTCCTCTGTCTTCTGGCGCATCACCCAGTCTATGACTGTTAAAAATAGAGTGGTCGATAAGGGGCATCCCTGTCGCACTCCTGTCCCCACCTCGAAGGCCAGGTTGCTCTGCCCAACACCACACGCAAAGTTGGCATAGAGGCCTTTCGCGATTGACACCACGCAGCCCGGAATTCCACAAGCCCTCAGCATCCTCCATAAACTGTCCCCATGTATGCTGTCAAAAGCCCTTTCAAAATCAACAAAATCCATGTAAAGCTGTCTTTGCCATTCCGAGCACTGCTCTATAATGATCATGAGAGTGAATATATGGTCCACACATCCTCTGCTCCCCCCAAATCCCGCCCGTTCTTTCCCCAGTCTGTAGTCCACTGCCCTCGAAATTCTCTGCATAATTATCCTGCCCAGTACTTTGCTGGGAACCGAGAGAAGAGCGACCCCTCTCCAACCATTGCAGTCCGCAAGATCTCCCCTCTCGGGCAACCTGACAATTATTCCTTTCTTCCACTCTGATGGTGTTGTCCATGTTTTCCACACCTGTGCAAACAGTGGTTCTAATAGCTCTGCTGCTAGCTTAGGGTCTGTCTTAAATAGCTCTGCATTTAAGTTATCATGGCCCGGAGCTTTACCGTTCCCCAACCCCTTGACCGCTGCGATGATTTCCTCTTCCCGTGGAATGTCTGTATTTACATCTAGATCGTTTTCAGCCTCAGGAACATTCAATTGTGTCTCTGGTATTTCCTTGTTCAGCGTTTCTCTGAAGTGCTCTGCCCATCTTGCCTCCCGTCCCCCCGCTGTCCTGATGAGACCCCCTTGCCCATCTCTTACTAATGTAACACTGCCTGCACCCTGCCTTCCGCTGATGAATTCAGTCATTTTGCATACTGTGCTCTGTTCACCTCCCAGCGCCGCCCCCTCTGCCTGTCCCGCAAGTTCGTCCAGGAAATTCCCCCCGTTGGCTCGGGTTTGGCGTTCAACTTCCCTGTCCAGCTGGCTGCACTGTTCGCCACATAGTTGCTTTAACCTGGGGGACTTCGCTTCTGTTTTCTTTCTTTTCATTTCCTTTCTCATCCCTATGGTGTCTAGTGTTTCTTGTGCCATCCAGTCCCGCCTCTTCCCCCCCCCCCCCACACGGAATCCCAAGCACGATCTGCCACTTTCCCCATATATTGTTGAAATGGTGTTGAAACCCCGGTCCACACCATCAGCCAATGTCTTTTCTTGGCTTTTGGCAAATTGATATCGTTTCTTAATGTCGGCCGCAAAAGCTTTTCCGGTAAGGGGGTCCTTCAATTTGCTGATGTCAAACCTTTTCTGTGCAGCCACAGCCGGCCCAGCCCTTCCCAGTTTCACCCCCAGCCTTGCCACCACTAAATGGTGATCACTTCC
The DNA here is from genome assembly GCA_024509875.1 of Oreohelix idahoensis. Classification (NCBI taxonomy): domain Eukaryota; kingdom Metazoa; phylum Mollusca; class Gastropoda; order Stylommatophora; family Oreohelicidae; genus Oreohelix; species Oreohelix idahoensis. Next base: position 39,412 of record JAMPIV010016813.1, on the reverse strand, counting down.
CACATCTGCACCTCTTCTTACCTTCACATCTTGTAATGCATGTCTCCATCCGCCGTCAACCACGACGCGGTCCATCTGGCCCCCGTCCCGACCATTTGGTGATTCCCATGTTAACTTATATATATATAAGATAAATCACACTAGATACATTTTATATATTTATTGACAAAGTTAGCTGGTCTATGGGGGTTGTAGGGTGACGTCTAACCTCACTTCTCTTTCGTGTACACCCAGTTGGTGGGTGCGGGTGTAGTCATGTGAGGGGTAAGTGTATATGAAGGAAAAACAGTCTTGTGGCGTGTTAGCCAGGGTCTGACTAGTCGAAAAACTAATCGATAGTTGGTGTATTGTCTAGCCGAAAAGAGCAGTAGGTTGCGCTGCATAGTACCACCGCGAGCTTTGACCAAGACGAAATAAATGGCGTAGAGGCCACAAACGTTGCTAACTACATCTTGTAAATGTCTAGCGTTGTAGTTAAAAGGTCGGTTAGAGTTTCTGGCTATAACATTAACCAGGTCCGGGTGTCGAGGTGGTAGTCCGAAAGAATCAAAATATTCAAAAGTCCCAAGTCCATTATAATATAGAGCTACCCAGTGGTCACCGGGTCGATAGCTAGGGTCAGTGTTGATGACGAAAGCAGCCGTCTGGCTCGGATCGATACGTAGAGGTAATTGGTCACGAGCTAAAACTTTAACGAGCCCAGTTCGTTTAACAAAAATATCCGACAGGAGTATGGTCCGTATCTCGTCTGTATTCATCGTCTAAGTGGTGTAGTCTGTCAAAACTTGGCGCGATTTCGAGATCTCCAAGATCGAGTCTTGCTCGGCGTAGACGAGGACCTGTAATGGTTCGGTTGTGATCTCGGAGAATTTAAGTTCTATGGAGACAGGGCCTGACTTGGCCATCTCAAACTGGTCACCGTCCAGTAGACTGGGGGTGAGGTCAAAGGCGTATAAGGCGTACCCATTCTTAAAATGTCTATATTCAAGGTCGTTACCGGCGTCTTTACCAACCAGTTCCATGGCTAGATTCGTCCCGAAGAAGGCTCTCACGTACTGGTTGTGCTCATAATCCATCGACAAAGGCACTGACTGTTCTACTGTCCGCGCTGACATTTAAATATGTCAGACCAAAAGTAGCGAAATTGAACGGGTTAACCGTATACGACCTGTTAAAAGCTGTCGAAGTGACTAGGCCAATCACTAGGCGGGTCGGGGTTTGACTGAGAAATAGATTATCCTGCATGTGCGATAGCATACCTCTAGGAATAGAGAAAGTTTTTAGCACAACTCGTTTCAAGGGGTACTTGGCATTACCTCTCAACAAGGCTTTCTCGTGGGCTAGAGAGACGGCTGGGTTTTATTTGGCTTTCCGTACAACCAGGGCCGCATAAGATATAATAGATTTATAACCACCAGCGTGGTCGTTTCCCAGCACGTTGAACGCATATTTAGATTACGTGAGTTTTACTTTAACGGTCACACCATTTAACATGTAACGAATGTGGTGAGTTGGGATTATATCAATATGGATATAGGGGACTTAGTGTACTGACTGAGATCAGCTGTGAAGGTCTCTGTATCTAATTAGTTTGGTGTATTACAGAGGACCTTACTTGGTGCCACATTTAAACCTCAATCAGACTTATTCTTGAATTTTGTGATGACTACGTTTAATGTCTAGGGTTATGATAGTGATGCATTGTACGGACACAACAATCAACAACCAGATAAACATCTAAGTTAAGATCCTCAACAATTGACAACAATATGACAGTCACAAACACATAACACTCTAAAAATTATCTTATTAAGTCAAGGGTTAAAATTTAACAAATGTATTAAATTTCTCAATATATAGATATCCTGATCCGACTACAAAGTGAATCAGGAATCACAATCAAATGGAAACACAATATTTATGTACAAAATTTTATACAAAGGATCTTTGTCCTGACATATAATATTATTATGATATGAGTGTAGTGTTGTGATGTAGTATTGTGAGGTAATACTGGCTTTTAGAGCTAAGTTGTTGTTTGTCATCATGACTTCATATGTTTGCACTGGTGGAAATATTATTGAAGGATTCACAGATTCTGTTTTAAAGTTTCTGTCCCCTTTATTATACAAAAGTCAATTCAGGGGGATTTTTATTTCAAAGGTGAGCTCTGGTCGTGCTGACAATTTCTTATCTCAAATAGCGGCTGCAGGAAAACTGTATCCTCTGCTCGCTTGCTTCTTAGTTTGATAGAAAATCCACAATGGCCGATATCTTGGGCAAGGAGTCTGCTGCCAGAGTTCTGGATCAAGCAAGGCTCAGACCATGTGCTGCTATATTAACATCGGTACCACGGTCCCTGAAATGAGAAGGTTGTGCCTCCTTCTTCATACTAATATATAATATATTATTCCACACAGACGTTCATGACAGTACAAACATAAAGTTCAGCGCTGTAGGCCAACTGCTAGCTTTTCATGTGACAATATATACACCAGTATTCCTCTCCCTAATGGTTACAACGCCTCTGCAATCCCAGCGTTAATCCCTTCCATATAATAGGATAGGTGTCATGTTACTAAATTGCACTCCAATATATATCTGTAACTGCAGTTATACTCCTCTCTGACAATCCTTTACAAAGTGGAGCAATATCTAGGCCTTGCCTCATGTTTGCTACTGAACCACACACATACAGACATAATTTATCAATTAACATTCAATTTTCAAATAAAATATATATTAAACATGTCTAGCTTACCACAATTTGTAAGGAAAACACAATAAAGATGACTTGGCAGAGTTTCAATTTGCGGTAAAGTCCAGGCTGGTATATTTATCTTATAAAAACACAGTCCTGCTCTCATCTCGATCAATGTGTACGATATGGCGTCTTCTACAAGATTTTTTCTGCCAATATCGACAGCATTGACCAATCAGTTTGAATCTTTTCAAAATAATACACAGTTGTTGTCTATTCTCTCATTCACTTTTCATCCGTTCCTAGGCATCTACTAGCTATGCAGAGGTCAACCAATGGTCCTTCGTCTAACTACAAAGTTCAGCCAATCCCCTGCTTCGTAAGATCTTAACCTTTCTTTCACTATTATGTTTCGACAAAATTCAGGGAGTTCCACCCAAAGAAGACATGACCAAACCTGACAGTATCCACGTTCTTTATATGTTTTATTACCAATATTTAATTAGCTAATGGACTATTTAGATATTTTATTACATATTCTCAGTCCATAAGTCTCCAGGTACCCAAATATATGATTTTAAAGGGGCTAAGTGGCGTGGTTAAAATGTTATCTTTTGTTCGATATTAATTGTTTATTTTTAACTATCACTGTCCACATCTTTTTAACTGTACTGTCAGTATAAAGTCAGGAGCTTAGACGTAAAACAGTAGAATGTCAGGTTTCCTGATCAGAGCTAAGATTGAGTCGGGACCTTTTGTTAAATCTTAAGTTTTTTCATCCCTGTTTATTTTTGAAATCGCCCTCATGCGTTTCGCATGTGATTGACGTCCCCTTTTGAATCGCGAGACGACGTAGTACTAATTGCTTCGCTCCGTCTATCCTTTCTAGTCTCTGCTTAGTCCGTCTGTCTTCCTAATGCTACCTTGTGTGTATAATTACATTAATGTTAGCATTTGTATCTAGGTCATTATGCAGTTTGCATATAAAGGTCGTCCAAGAAATACAGTACCAGTTTTATTTTTAGAAACGACAGTGATTCGCGTGTAGTACTTACTATCGTACGTGGAAGCATGCAGACGAAGTAGGAAAAGTGAATATCTTGTTCAGCCATTATGGCGTTCTACAACACAGGCGTACGCTATTGGGAAAGCACTGGTCATTCACCATTCTTCTTTCTATTGTATTATTTGCTTTCTGCTTTATATTTATATTCTAATTTATATATGGGTATTAGAATTTTTAACTCCGCCCATGCCGGTCCCAAGCCCGGATGAAAAAGGAGGAGGGCGGCCTGCATGGAGGCCGTAAGGAGGCAGCCCCTCCACCATGCAAAGGCACAACAGGCCAATCACCTGTTTGTCTTAAACTATGATTACGAGAAATACAAGAGAGAAAACCGGACTGATTCTAAAGGCGACGAACTGGAACGGACTACGGACTACGACTTATGGAACTTGGAACACAAGAAGTATAAATGGGAAGGAAGAGGAGCTGGTGGAAGAGATGAGGAAAGCAAAACTAGAAATCCTGGCTATAACGGAAACGAAGAAAAAAGGACAAGGAGTCATGGATCTCGATGGCAACACGTTGCTCTACAGTGGTGTACCCATATCTGAAAGAGCTAAAGGGGGCGTGGGTTGCATTGTGGCCCAAAATCAAAAAGATAGTATCAAGGGATGAACTTTGTCTCGGAGCGCATTATGGTTGTAAAACTAAAAGAAGGAGAAACCATAGTCAACCTGGTCATAGTGTATGGGCCAAATGAGGATGAGAGAGCAGAGGTCAAGGAGGAATTCTTCGAGCTGCTTCAAAGGACAGTGGATGACTGCCTAGATGAAGTTATCATGCTCGGAGATTTTAATGCCAGAGTTGGAAATGACCATGCGAGATGGGGTGGCGTTATCGGAAGATATGGAGAAGATACTCTCAATGACAATGGAAAGCGACTCCTTAGATTCTGCAGTGAGCAGAATCTGATCATTACAAACACAAAGTTCCCTCATAAGCGCATACATGCATACACTAGATGTGAACCAACCAAGAATGAGAAGTCAGTGATCGACTATGCCATTGTTCGGAGAAGCTCATTCAGATATGTCCGAGATGCAAGAGTCTGGAGGGGGCCAGAGATTGGAAGTGATCACTACCTGCTAACAATCAAACGAACAACTGAAAGTGTTGCTCAGCCTAGGAACTGCCCAACATCACGCAAGAAACCAAGTAAACGAGCAGGAGAAATGAGCATTAGGACCTACAAGCTGAGAGAGCCAGAAATTAAGACCAGATATCAGGGGCTTATTGCTACAGCAGTGAGCAACACAGAAGAACGACCTGATGACTTGGAAACCCTCTGGAATAAATTCAAGGATATCATAAAGACAGCTGCTGCAGAAGCATGCGGTGAAGTCCGACTTGGGAACCAGAGAAAGAGGACACCTTGGTGGACAGAGGAAGTCAAAGAGAAAATAAGAGAGAAGAAAATGGCATGGAAACAATACTTAGGAGCTAAAAACACAACAGGACAAATGGAAAAATATAGAGAATATGTGATACTCAGAACAGAAGCAAAGAACAAAGTGCTAGCAGCAAAACAGAAGTCCTGGGAAGAATTTGGAGAAAAGCTAGAAAAAGATGCACAAGAAAACCAGAAATTGTTCTATAAGACCCTAAAGAACATGAGGAAGGAAAAACAATGCCCTCTCAAATTTATAAAGGACAAGCAAGGCAAATTGCTTACTGCCCCGAAGGAAGTAATGGAAAGATGGAAAGAATATTTCTCAGAACTCCTGGATGGTGAGCATGGTGAAGCAACAGAAATGATAACCACTAGCACAGAAGAGAAAACCAATGATGGTGAAGATGACATAAAGATGGAAGAACTGAGGGCAGCACTAGAGAAAATCAAGATGGGCAAAGCAGCAGGGCATGATGGTATAACACCAGAAATGGTTAAGTACATGGGAGCATCAGGCGACCTGTTACTCTTAAAGGTCCTACAGGCAGCATGGTGCAACAAGACCATACCAAAGGATTGGGAGATTGCCATCATAACACCAATTTTCAAAAAGGGTGACAATCGACAATGTGGAAACCATAGAGGCATATCCCTTCTCAGTGTCCCTGGTAAAATCTACTCTAGAATCCTAGAGCAGAGACTCCGACGCCTAGCTGAGCCACAATTGGATGAGGTCCAGTGCGGATTCCGAGCAAACCGAAGTACTCAAGACCTAATCTTCACACTCAGACAGTTGAGTGAAAAGGCCCTTGAGTATAAGAGTGAGATCCATCTTTGTTTCATAGATCTGGAAAAGGCGTTTGACAGAGTCCCCTGGAGCAAACTTTGGGACTGTTTGGCAAGGAAGAATATTCCAGCACCTCTGATTCATGCTATACAGAGCTTCTACAAGTCTTGCAGAAATTATGTGAGGACAGCAAACCATAAGTCAGAAGAGTTCAGGACCACCACTGGTGTAAGACAAGGTGATATCCTGTCACCTTATCTTTTCATACTCCTCATGGACGATGTCATCAAGGCATGTAAGGAGAGAACAAGAAAGTATTCAGTGGGGTACTGGAAGATGAGACAGGTCTATATTTCGGAGCTGGCATTTGCTGATGATGTTGCCCTGATTGCTAAATCAGAGGCACATCTCCAATCCAACTTGCAAGTCTGGAAGGAAGAGCTGGAGAAGAGAGGGATGGTCATAAGCAGCTCTAAAACAAAATCCATGGTGATATCACGAGAAGAAAGAAAACATCAGATTAAGTTGGGAGAACAGGTCCTGGAGCAGGTCGACCACTTTAAATATCTCGGAGCTATTATAGACCGAAAGGGAGGTATCAAAGAAGAGTTGGCCACTCGAAAAGCAGCGGCTGGGAGACTTTTTCAGGCCATAAATCGTGGATTCCTCAGCAAGAAAGAGGTTGGTAAGAAAACGAAGATGGCTGTATACCGCTCCACCTATGTCCCAGTTTTGACATATGGATGCGAGTCGTGGGCAATGACTACAACCCACAAAAGCCAGATCCAAACCTCAGAAATGAGGTATCTGAGGAAAGTGGTTGAAGTAACAAGAAGAGACATGGTCCGCAACCAGACGATACGTCAAGGCCTGAAATCCCATCCGCTGCAGACCCAAATAGAACAGTCCCAACTAAGATGGTTTGGCCATGTCTGCAGAATGGGAGAAGATCGGCTACCACGACAAGCATGGGAAACAAAGAGCCAGGGATCCAGACCTCCAGGACGACCCAGAGTTCGCTGGGAGGACAACATTAGACAATCTTTGAAGGACCGAGGACTAGAATGGAACCAGGCCAGGAAGAAGACAGCTGATAGAATGGTCTGGCGCTCTCTCTTCCAAACCTCTACACCTCACGGTAGAAGGGGAACGACTAAGTAAGTAAGTAAGTATTAGAATTTTTCACTACAGCGATCTTGGGCGAAAATATCTGAATGTAACCGACCCATCATATCAATGTCCTGAGAACCAGTCGCTATATGTCGACGCAGTCTTAGTACGTTGTTATTATCGCCATTTGTTTCCGTAATAAAGTTTGGCGTGTCTTTGTAAAACAGAGCCGCTGTCATATGACCTCGCTTGGCTTCCTCCCCGTAATTCAACGTGGCTTCCAGATCAGCGTGTCGTTCAGGCAAACGTCGACTTGGGAGAATAAACTGTGCAGGTAATAGTTGACCGGGGCCACATCCGCATCAGTGGGTAAGTTGTTACCATTAGCTAACGTGATTTTGGCGCGCACGTGCAGAAAAGTATTGAACAAATCTAGATATTCTTCACCGTTTCCCGATATTACAAATTCCACCGGGGCTCCGGGTGCTAAGGCAGCCAACGAATGTATCTAAACAAATTGACCCTCTTCTACGGCTGTCTGCGTTGGTGGCACGCTAAACAAATCCAGACCACTGTGAAGACATTCGCACGAGCTGGGGTGAATAAGCGCCATCATTCAAATATATCAGAGTACCGTCACTTGTTCTGGTGGGAATGAGAAGGGCGAGCTCGGTTACTTCGTTTTATTCTTTTCGGCTCGGCCGGGTGGGGCAGCTCTCGTTTTTCTTTTTCTGCTAAGACCGCTACCCGATTGGTTAGTGGTGAGGTGGTCAACCGCTCCCTGTAATAAACGCTGACCCGACTTTTTGGCTCGTTCACGAAATGACTCACCAATATTTCTGCCAGCTAACGCATCGCTCGCGACCTATAGACCGGTGCCAACCCCTTCTCTGAGTAAAGCTTTGCCTCCAGTTTTTAACCACGGGAGAACCATGCGACCGAGCCCGCTGAAAAAACTACCCAAGCCATGTCCTCTTTGACTTCTGCCTCCGATAAACACTGGCATCAGGTGGCCAGCTTGGTTGCAGTAAAACTCATCATACATTTTGGGGTTTCGTAATATTGGTACGTGTCTGACCATTCTTCTATTCAAAATCAAACCGTCTGTGAGTTCGGAAGTGGAGTGTCAACACCGAAGCTCCGCTAGTGAATGGGATAGTCTTACCCTGGTCATTAGTTAAAAGGATTTCCACGGCATCAAACGAAAAACGGCTCAGGGGTACGTAGTGGGGTTGGTCGTAATTCCTAAAAACCGAAGCGGTAGTCCTGTCCAAAATAGGAACAATCCGTAACAAAGGAACAGAGGCATCCCCAACCGGTCTCGCCACTACGAGGTCGCAGTACACGTATACATTTTTATGTCGCTATCCATTTGTACTTCAGTCTCTCCTCGTAGTATTGGGTCGATGTCTGTGGCGAGTGAGGAAGGTAAACCCAACATGTGTATCAACGTCTCGCTAATTCTAACTTCAGCCTCCGGATCATACAGATTCAATGTGGCTTTATTATTGTTAGAATGGAATCTAACTCGGGCTTTTTCATTCACATCCGTGTCTAAAAGCAAACGATTCAACTCGTTGATCAGCGTGTCGGGTGACGTGTAAAGACCGGCGGGTAACGTGAGTAGTATAGACTCATCGTCTTTGTTGGGAAAGTAATGTATCCATACTTCATCCTCTAGCACGTTAAAATAACTTTCGGGAAATTGAATCTCAACCAAGCCAACCTCGTAACGCGAAGTCAAGTCTATAGTCTGTGGCAATTTGACGAAAAAGTGACCGGCGTTATAGTTCGGGTTTATTTTCATCGAGGCATTGCTGGGTAAAGTCAAGTAAAAACTCATCCTTTCTTAGGGTTAGGTAACATGTAACCCAGAAAACTGCTCATTAAGGCAATCCAAATCTTGCCGTCAGTTCCCTCGGCGTTGCTCCGACTCAGATTGAATAACGAGACCCCGATGACGACATACATAACGAGCATCTGACAGATGAAAACGATCTCTAGCCGCGGGACTAGTTTCCCCAAAAAAAGGCCAGACCGAGGTTCTCGTGGCCTTGGGAAAGGGTGACCGCAAAACTGGGGTGCTCACTTCTTCTATCTCCATCAGTCTCGATATCTCGCTAGTTGTTTGGCGGAAATCCAGCTGTTGAATGACGAGTTATAACCGAACCATTTGACTAAATACTCTTTAACACCCCTGACACCTCGCCGTTCTTGCAAAATGGACTCGATTCGATAAACTACCTTGTCACCGACCCGCTGCAGCTCTTCTTGGTAAAAAGAACCTTTCAGTTCCTCACCAGAATCATTTTTAAGGATGTACGTAACCGGTCTTGTTAGGTTTAGTCGGCTGACCGTAAACATTTCTTCTGTCCACGCCGGCGTATAACCCTTTTTAAAAGTTTGTCTGGCTTGCGCGATCCGCACGCGATCACCGGCTTTAAAATAGACTTTTCTGCCGACGACGTCAGGGGTCGAATACAAGAATGCCACACCTCTTCTTGATTGATCGGGGTAACTTCCGACGGCGCCATCTTAATACTCCGGTGATACGAATAGTTGGAGTTGTGGACCAGTTGCTCTATCACGTCGACGTAGCGAAGACTGTTGGTTTTGGTAAAGTAACGCCACGTTTTTTCTTTGAGGGTTCGATTAAACCGCTCGACAATAGCGGCCTTAGTGTCTTCATTCTCCGTAGTGAAGAAATGAACACCTTCGTCTTTAAGAAACTTTAAGAATGTTTTGTTGACGAACTCACTGCCTTTGTCTGTTTGAACATTTATGGGTTTGCGACGGGTGAAAATGGTCTTCACCGCTGCTACTAAAGCTTCTCAAGTTTTGTTTTTCATGGGAACAGCCCAAGCAAATTTACTAAATACATCGATACACGTCACTAGATAGGAAAACCCATCGTTGAATCTTTTTAAACCCCGCAAGTCTATTAAATCAGCCTGGAACTGTTGATCGATACCACCCGAGATGGTGGCGCGTCTTTTAAATTTTCTACGCACCGGTTTGCGCAAGGTGTCCGTATCCTGATGGCTTAAACACTCTTTAATTTTTTTTACGAGTAAGTTTGGTGCTATGTATCAAGACACCGACTCCGCCATGAGATCCAGGTAGCTTTGGGTCGTAGTAATGTTGTTTTAAAATCTTATTCACTTCTTTGGCCATGCTTCCCACTTTGGAGTTTTTGTCTTTTTCCTTCTTCTGAGCGAATACGACGTTGTTTCTCGCAATTTACTGGCAACCACCTTTTTTCGATTAGTGGGTGTGACTTGTTCGGGTGGAGACTGAAGAGTTTTATCCACGACCTCGTCTTTAAGTACAGTGGGTTGATCGATGGGAGGCTTCGAGCTCGACTCGTTAAGTGGAGACTTAATGTCAACGACGCCTAGAGGCACGTGACTGTACTGCTCTAGACGAGTCAAATAACGCTGCAGTGTTCGTTGATATAATCTAGCTTTGTAACCCACCGGTAAGTCTTCTCGATCCAAGACTAGTTGCATTTGAGTGTCCAATTCTCCTAGATTATCCCTCAGAGCGTCGGAGGTTCTATAAGGTTTTTGAGCCTCTAACAAACAAGGGTCCATCAAAATCATTTTCTTGGCCATCTACAAGACCCCTCTTAGCACGGTTAGTAGGGGGGTTAACAAAGCACTTAAAAAACCGCCGGTTTGTAAAAATTGTTTTTGTGTTTTGACCGACAATTTCTTCTTGGTGAGCGCTCTCAGGGTGTTTTTGTAACGACGCATACGCCTCTTCTGAGGGGGTGTCAGTGAAACGTTACCTTTTAATACGTTGTGACAACACTCGCAGAGTGTTCCTACGAGATCGGGTGACGCTGTTTTCATAACAGCCTTGATGACTGGGGGTTTTGCCCTACCTAGAAACTTCAGCATTTCAGCATGTCGTCTCACCTTGTCCCCCATCCCGTTATTTGGGTACGTAGACGACTTGTTGTTCGTGGGGAAATATGTGACTACGTAATCTTAAATCGTCAGGTGTTGCCTGACGAAGGTCGATTAGCAAATAACCGTGTTGGGCCGACGCCGCGTCTTTAAAACTTTCTTGGACATAGGCCGTACAACCTGGGTACATCTGCTTGGCTAGATTAATAATCTGCGAACCATCTCGTGGATTTTTGAAAAGCACTATATAATGAGAATTCAAGCTAATGGTTCTGTGTTCTTTGTTCTTGCCAAATAGATTTTGCACAATGTACATTACGCTAATATCCCGATGATGACTACTTTTCGTAAATAGTTTAGTTATTCTATCATTCGTCTCACTCATCAGATCATCTATAACCAGCAGGCGTTTCTTATCACCTGTCCACTGCGCCATGTGCGGCAAACCCTTCAATAAACTGAACACCCGCCATGGTTTGGTACAGGGACTGCCACTCTCCATAACACCATATAATTTCGTCAGGAGCAGGCATCATCATAACTTGGATATGTTGTAAAAACCTTTGTACAAAGACAGATTTGCCAGACCCAGTGGGCCCTTCTATCAGCGCTGTGAAGGGATGAGTCCATCTTGGATCCATTTCTAACAATGATAAATTACACTCATACACAGTTATTTTATTCAACGTGAGAACCCCTGTTGTCAACAACGTGAGACTCCCTGCGACGTGTTTTCAACCACCCAATATGAGAACCACTCTCTTCGTTACTCACTCAGTCACGAGCCTTTTTACCATTAACAACAAATATCACTCAGTCACGTGACTTATTCATTTTTTAGGCAGCAATACCAAATAAAAAATGTGTGTAGTATCCATTTGGTTTTTAAAGGTTGCTTTTTAAAGGTTGTTCTAATAAAGTGTTACGTTATATACTATCACGCTAACAAACACTGTCACAAATAAACTATCTAGTTTGACAATATATATTTTTACATACAGCATTAACAAACAGACAAACGGACAAACGAACACTAACAGACAAACAGTGTCACGGACACACAGTTATATCTTAACTAAAAAACGTAGTTCTATTTTTGTAAATGCCCTCCTTTGTTCAACAGTTCGTTCGTAAAAACTTCATTAACTTTTTCCGACCAGAGAGACTAATTAATTTTTCATGCGCACCTGCATCCAATTAAACTTCGTGGTTCTAAATTTCCTAATCGATAACGGGTTCCGACCATTGTAACAAAGCCGCGCGCGAGCTCTGAAATTATCGATCACGCATGCGCACTGTGCATGTGACAGACAAAGTTTTGTCTAAGTATAATCAGACAATTCCTGTAGACCGCTCATTCACGCAACAGAACTCGACGAGTAAAGACCTCGAGACCAGTCATCTCAAATCAACCACTGAAACCAACCGTTGAAATCTTGCCACCAGAAACGTATGTTATTCTGTTTTATATGTTTGTGTTAAATATAAATATCTCTGTCGTTTCTGTATTTAAAAAATATATAAAGTTTATATGTCTGTGTCTGTTTTCGTTAAGTATATTCTGTTTAAAAAAAATATTTTTTTTAATGTGTCTGTGTATCTGTCCCCGTGTGTCTGTCCTTGTCTTTGTCTGTTTTCGTTAGGGTGTTAAAATATATAACCTAAATTATTTTATCTAATCGTGTTTGTTTTCGATAAGTAGAAGTTAAAACATACACTAAATTATTATTTGTCTAGAAAGATACACTAGCAGGTATTTAAAAAATATATGTTTTTATCTGTTTGCTTGTTTGTTTTCGTTAGGGCGTTAAATTCTTACATGTTATTTTTTTTTAAATGTGTATATGGTGGTTTTCGATAAGTTAAGAAAATACCCTAAACAGTCTTATATCTACACGCCATTTATCTAGTTAAAAAATTTGTTACTTGTGCGTTAATTCACCGTCAAATTAATATTTTGGCAATTTATTACCCAATTCGAGCACCATACTATTTCTTACATTTTTTTTCTTACAATAATTTTTTTTTCGCCTGCGGGCGGGGTTAGTACATTTGGCAGGTAGGGGTTGCGGGTTAGTCTATTATGCATTTTCGCAGGCAGGGGTGGTAGCATGGGTCATTGTTTATTTATTATTTTTAATGTAATATTTTTGCCTCGTCTTGGCGAGGCGCGTCCCGAAGGACTGCTTGGTAAAGCTATAAGCAAGTTTGCTCAGTGTGTATCCTATCCATCTTCAGCGCCTTCTCATGTCTCGTAGACCGCATAGCTTGAATATACCCCCGCAGGGATTCATAGAGTGCACAAGCTGTATTCAAATCTTGGTCAGAAGATTGCAGAGAAGCACTGGTCATTTGAAATTCATCATGGTTGAAAGTAGACAACGAGCCTGTTGACGGCACTCTGCCTTCTGATCATTGTTATCTGAAATATCATCCAACACTTGTTTTATTGCAGAAAAGCTGTGTAAAAGTGTTTTTGTCGCATCTGCCCAAGCGGACCACCTGGTATCTGACAGTCTTTTCACAAAGGGCAAATGGGACTTATTATGACTACCGCCAGCACATAATGCAGTAGAAAGGAGACCCCACCGGTAGGTAGAAGCAGAAAAGAAGGTGTACAGGCTTTCAACAAATCCAAAGAAAATGACTGCTTCTGTCCGCAAACAGTTAAGATAAAAGTAATAAAGAGTCACACTAAGTCACCCTGTTATGCTCTTTCTCTCACAATTTCGTGACATCAAATGAAAAGGCGCTAAAGATGGCATACATCACACGATCATTGGTTTAACGCTCGTCTAAGAAGATGACCAAAAAATGATGTACATATTTATTGGCGCGGGGCCCTAAAAGAAAGGGGCTCGTAGCATATGCTACTTTTGCTACTACGTTAATCCGGCTCTGATTAGGTAAATATTTGACAATGATCAGTGCATAGTGAGGGAGGGGACCAGCTTCCCACCCAGGCCTCTCCACCCAGCCCTTAACACCCACCACCTCGTCCCCTTTTTTGTCCTTATTTTTTGTAATCTTGAAAAAATACAACTTACTCGAATGTTTGTTTTTTAAGTTTTGTCTCGTTTTGGCGAGGCGCGTCCCGTTCAACCTAGTCGGTTATATTAGTGCACATGTCCAAATATAAAAGACCCTTAAGTCTAGGGAATTGCTAGTCATCATAATCATCATCATCATCAGCTTTCAAGTCCCTATCAGAGTCAGGTACCCATTTACAGCTCGATAGACTGATGCGTGACACCTGTTCCCTTCCTCGCTGCTGTTGCCTTCGCTAACTCAAGATCAGAGTCATGTACCCATTTTCAGCTGGTTAGACTGATGCGTGACACTACCAAGCTCGAGAGGTGGGGCCTACCTAGCTATAAATGCGTGACACCTGTTCCCTTCCTCGATGCCGTTGCCTTCTCTAACTCAAGATCAGAGTCATGTACCCATTTTCAGCTGGTTAGACTGATGCGTGACACTACCAAGCTCGAGAGGTGGGGCCTACCTAGCTATAAATGCGTGACAACCGTTAACTTGTAGAACTGATTCAATACCGTTTTATTGGTTTATAAACTTAAAATAGGAGGGGGGGTTGAGGGCTGGTCTGTCGTAAGTGTGTCAACTATGAATGCAAGAGGAACGTTTTTTTTTTAACTTGCCCTCCCAAATTACAATGTGAAATCAACCTTTTTCAGTTAAGAAAAAGTACGGTTCTCAGTTTGGGTAATAAATTTCCACAATTTGATTTTAGCGGTGAATTAACGCACAAGAACCAAAAATTTGTATATGGCTGTCTGTTCTCTTTAGGAAGTTAAAATATATAACATTTATGTATTTAAAAAATGTGTATATGCACTAGGCAGTGTTAAACGGCCTGGAGAATGAACGACATGTTCATTTTTTTGTTCTTTAGCATATTGTTAAGCAAGTGTAAAAGCCACACCTCGTTGTTTGTCTGCAAACAGTATGACTCATCCATCGATTGCCCCACACTGGGAAATCGAACATAATTACAACTTGTACGAGACTAGCTATTTCAAATAATTACAGAACGACGGAGAGCAAAAGCAATAAAGCGAGAACAATTATTACACCAGGTGGCTGCTATAAAAAACTAGACAACAGCAATTATACCTGGCGCTGCTGGTCGAAACAAAGAACAAAGCAATCTCGCGTGTTTAATAATTCACATGGCTCGTGTTTTTTCTTCTGAAGAAAAATTCATAATTTCACGATTGGTGATAATTACCAATCAATATGAGTTTCTCGTGAAATAAAACGGGGCTTCGCGAATTTTTTTTTATTATACCAAAGAGAGCCGGCAGATCAATAACTTTGGTTTCATTGTTGCTAGTTTTTTATCTTTCGTGAAACTAAAAAACAAGCGCGCGGGTCGTTTCTGTACTAAGAAGTTGATAACAAAGAACAAAAAAGCATTGGTATTGAAAAGTTAATAAAACACTATATTACTTTAAACCTAACATATAAAAAAATAAAAAAGGACAAGATTCACTACAAACTGATAAAAAGTTACATACAGATTAACCGGTAAGTGAAAATTAAAAAAACATACTAGCTTAGAAAATAGCATATTTTGGATTTAAAAAACAATACTGAACTACGCAAGGAAACATCCCTACTAGAGATAACATAAAATAAATACAAACAACATATTACATTAATTCGGTCTGATATAACCAACAACCGTGTTACAAACTAGCAAACACGTTAATAACAAACTTATATTTTCGTTATTTTAAAAGAAAGGGTAGATCAACTCGTCACTTGTCGCTGTCTGCGGACTTGAAAATAATTGATCTGGAATCACACTTCCACAGCGCGCGCGCGGGGTCTTTCTGATATGTTAACAGCGCAGACTAACAACAAAATAAAAACCAAAAAAAAATTCATTTGATAACAGAATTTTAAAAAACTGGTTATAACTAAGAGTGCGCACTTGTGTTTGTGCTCTTATATACCTACGTAGGTATGTGCCTATCTGTCTATAAGCCTTATTTATTTTTATGTTTAATTTTCTTTTCTCTCTCTCTTTCTGTCTGTCTGTCTGTCTGTCTGTCTCTCTCTCTCTCTCTCTCTCTCTCTCTCTCTCTCTCTCTCTCTCTCTCTATCAGTTTGTCTGTTTTGTCTAGGTTACCTGATTGTTACATGTATTTAATTTTATATATATATTAATTCTTTGTTCCTCTTATATTCAACAGATGTATGCAGCTCAACGATATGCTTGCACGGAGTGCAATCGTTCTTTTACCAGGGACCGCGACCTAACTCGTCATATGCATACGATGCATGCGGAACAGAGACACGAGTGTCGTCTCTGTAGTCTAGTATTTGCCAGACCCGATAATCTTCAACGGCACATAGAGATCCAGCATGGGCCCGGAGCACCACGAACAGACACTACACTGGGGGTGCAAACCACATCAGTGGTACAAAACAACATGTGTGCCCGGTGCGACAAGACTTTCCCCCAGCGTACCGACCTAGCACGGCACATCAAGACTGCCCATTCTATGATTCTGCTCTCTTGTGAGTTCTGCGGTAAAAACTTTACACGCCTTGATAATCTACGGGTCCACCTAAGACAACATCACGCCTCTGTCCCCACGGAGACTCCAACAGCATCATGTGCCACAGCAACACCAACCTCATCAACATCATCCGGTACCAAAAACTTTACAATAAAAACATCTTCAACACCGGCGAACCAACAGTCAAACCGTGTATACGTAACGTATGGAGAAGAGAAGTTAAACCCTCAATGTGGTCTTCCCACGAGTCATGAAATAGGCAGATGTCATCGATGTACGTGATGACATCTTTACGATCGCCAAGAAGACGGCGCATCATGCGCACAAACGTCGCTGGTGCATTTACCAGACCAAAACACATGTAATTCCATTGGAAGAGACCAAAAGGAGTTGTAAAAGCTGTGTATGGTTTGGCATGTTCGGCAAGAGGAATTTGCCAGTAGCCTTTAGAAAGATCTAATTTGCCAAAGAAAGTAGCATTAGCTAATTCTGATAGAAGATCATCAAAAAGTGGCATAGGCTCACCGTCTGTGATTGTAATTTTGTTCAGTCGCCTAAAATCAATACATATACGCAAAGAATCATCCTTCTTCTTAACAATCACCATTGGGAATGCATATGGTGATTCCGAAGGAGATATTACACCTAAGCGTATCATCTCTTTTAACTCTTTCTCTACCCTATCTTTGTGGTGTAAAGAAATAGGATAGGGTCTAAGTTTGATAGGTTGATAGTCAGTAAGAATAATGTCATGGGATATAAGTGATGTCTGACCTGGAAGGTCGGTGAGAACATCATCGAAAGACATAAGAATATCACGAACCTGACATTGTTGTGAAGAAGATAATGAAGAAGAAATAGTCACGTCCTTCCAAGATTCCGATGATTGCAAAGAAGGCAATTGGAAGTGTAAAGGAATAGATGACGTGGTATCTTCCTCATGAACAACAGCAAAAGAAGCAGCTTGATGTGAAGAATCACCAATAGAGTTAATGACAGGAATTAATTCCTGTGGTCTTTCAACTGCTAATTTTAGCATGTTGATATGGAAGGTTTTGATTTTACCTCTAACGTTCACAGAATAGTCAACATCTGTGACTTGTTTGATAATGTCATATGGACCTTGCCATGATATTAGTAATTTATTATCGTTATGAGGCAACAATAACCAAACTTTTTCACCTGGTTTAAAGAATCTTAATGTTCTCTTTTGATTATGTAATAATCTTGATCTTTGAGTAGCCGATTTTATACTCTTGGATGCATAAGTGCACGTATCTATGATTCGCTGTCGGAGATCAATAACCAACTCGTAGCTGTTTCGAGTAGGTGTATCAATTGATGCTCCAACCAACAAATCCTTGAGTATCATCATTGTTCCGCGAGGATTCGAACCATAAACCAATTCGAACGGAGACCATCCCGTGCTTTCATGAGGCACCTCGCGAAAAGCAAACAGGGCCGCCGGAAGGAGCCGGTCCCATTCACGAGGGCATTCTTCAGTTATCTTAGATAGCATCTGTTTTAGAGTACTATTATAGTGCTCGCACACACCGTTTGATTGGGGCCTATAGGCACTACAAAACGAGTGGTGAACAGATAACATGGATTCTAAATCCCTCATAATATTGGACGTAAATTGTGATCCTTTATCTGACAAAATGTCCTCCGGAAAACCGATTCGACAGAATATTGAAAATAATGCATCAGACACAGATGCAGTCGTGATGGTTTCAACGGTATGGCTTCTGGCCAACGCGTGCAAAGATCTACGCAAGTTAAAATATAACGAAATCCATTATTTGAAGTAATTGATAAAGGACCCACTATATCTACTGCAATCTTTTTGAAAGGTCTTTCAGGCACGTCTGTAATTTGTAAGGGTGCCGTATGGAACCTGCCCTTACGAGCTATACCTTGGCATGTTGTACAAGATCTGCAGTATAACTTTGTATCTTTGTTAACCCCAGGCCAATAAAATTGTGACGTAATACGAAACAATGTTCTTTTGATCCCCATATGACCTGCCATAGGGGAATCATGACCTGTTTGTAGGACCAGTGGTCGGTATTCCTTAGGAACTACTACTTGATGTATGATCGTTTTGCGATTGTCAAAGTATCTAGTGAGTATAGATTTCTTTATCTTAAACCACTGTTTAGCCACTCCTGTGTGTTTAATGGTTTTTTGATCTGCTCGGCTAAACAAACCTTGTAATGTTGGATAATTTTTCTGTTTTTCTGCAAAAACAGATGGTGTAACAGTGCCAACTTGAGATCTAATTGTATCTATTATTGGAGTAGGTGGTGTAGCCATGTCTGTAGCTAACTGTTGTGCTCTCGTTACAACAGCATTCCCCACCTGTGGGTGAGATTCAACCCACCTTGCAATCTCCTCAGGAGTGCAATCTTTAACTCCTGGTATGTTTCCAATAATAATCTCAGTGATGGGCGCTCTGATGCCGCAGGCATAAACAGTGCCTGTGTAAAAAGGAGTATCAATGTATACTCGTGCCACAGGGAAAGTTTCTATATTCCCTCTAAATGTGACACACTTAACTGATTTGCCTGTAAAAGCAGAGGGCTCGATAAGCGAGTGCTTTATGCCTATCGTGGAACAGCCCGTGTCACGCAAAACTTTCACTATCTTCCCATCCAATATTCCTGGATGAAATGTAAGATAACCCATATTTACACACGCCGACATTGTAGGCATACAATGACCACAATCAAGTGTAATTTTAGACTTTAATCTGTTTTTTGATTGACACTCATAACAGGTATCATTCATTATCATACATGCATTCGCATGATAATTATCATCATTACCCTTCTCCTTTTTGACGCTGCAATTATTTGCATGTCTATGTTTACTTTTGTCTCTCGACGGAGATCTGCCATTACCTTTGTTATTATTGACTGACTTTTTATTGCTATAATAAAAATCAGTAGAGTCATACTTCTTTGCATCTCTATCATAAGATGATCTCTGTTTATAGTATCCTTTCTGATGTGCATCATCATAATCCATGCCTCTGTGATACCCACGATCATGAGGTGAATATCCTCTGTAACCTCGTCGATATGAATTCGAAGGAGAGCGATGACGACGAAAGTTATAAAAACCTCTGTCGGATTGATAACAATCTGAACGACAACGTCCATCAAAGCTCTTTGATCGAGGTCTGTGATCATGGTGTGCCGCACATACAGGCAAAGCATCTCGAATAGATGATCTATGAATATCTTTATTCTGATGTGCGGTCTGATATTGTCTTCCGAGTTTTTCATACTCGTCGATAGAATTAGGATGTCTTTCCTGTAAAAATGCTTCTAATTCAGTACTGCATGCGGATAAAACTTTATCTCGCATTATGAGATCTATAACACATTCATATGTTTTATTAATACCAGAGAGATCAATCCATCTGCTAAAAAAATGCTTAATTGATGCAATGAATTCGCCAAAATCTGCTTCCTTACTTGGCTTAGCCGCATGAAAACGATCTCTGAATCCAGACTCAGTTAACTGGAAACGTCTCAGTAATACCTCTTTTGCGACTTCGAAATCGTTTCTACTCTTTTCATCAAGACTCAAGAAACATTTAAGTGAGTCACCAGTCAAAAAATCAAGTAAAAGACTGCTCCATCTTTCCTTGGGTATGTTCAGAGCTGTGACCTTAATTATGAATCTAGATAAAAAAGAGTCAATGCAATCGCGAGTTTGATCAAAATGTGGCATTTTTAGCTTCGGATGGAAAATATTTGTACCAGCTGCAGTCATAGTCTGTTCAGACTGCACTTTAGCTAATTCTAAAGCTTTTTCGTTTTCTGCATTAAGTTTTAATGCTTCAAGCTCCATGGCATTCCTATGAGCCTGATCTAGTTGCATCAGTTCCATTCTTCTTAATTCCATTTCTTTATCTCGTTGTGCCATTCTCTCCTTCTCTAGTTCTCTTTCTTTCTCTTGTTGAGCCATTTTATCTTTCTCGAATTCTCTGTCTTTTTCTTGTTGCGCCATAGTCATTCGTTCTAATTCCAATTTCATGGACATTTCTTTTTCTTTTTGAGCCATATCTTTTTCCTTCAATTCCCTTTCTTGGGTTAATTCAAACTTCCTAAGCTCCTCAACTCGTTTAGTCGCTTCGCGCTGTTCCATTCTTTCCAGACGCGATAAATATTCATCATATTTCGTATCTCGAAACTTTGTAGTTCCTGATTTCCCATAACTTTTTCCAATGTCAATGAATTCCTGTAGTGTAGACATGATACTAGGTTTCTGAGTACCTTCAATAGTCTATAATATACACCAGGATATAGAACTCACTATAATATGTACATAAATATATTAATCAATAACAAACAAGTTACCAGAACAGGTGACAAAGGACAATGAAAACAATCAAATGAATTACAATGAAATGATTTCTCAGTTATGCGACAAAAATTTACAATAATAAAGTAAATAAGGGAGACTTATACAGAGTAATCAGTAAAAGAAAGTGAAGAATGATATCACAAAAATATAACGAGACAGGTCGTCTTAAACTAACGTGTAGACAAAGAAATTTTAGAAGACACACGAAAACAATTGTCAACAGTACTGAAATTAGGTTATGCAAATAATGATGACGTAATCTACATGACGAAACTGCTAAGTACACAAAAGTATGGTTATATTGCGAACTGAAGAAACATTTATTTCCTGACTCAAAAGAAAAATATTAATCAGTCAGATACTCAGTCAGCCAATATAAGCATGAAATCCTAATAGACATTAACATTCACTGAAGTTTTCCTGGGAAAATTCCAGCCAATATTAAGCCCTTTCCTTCCTACCCGACGAATATACATATATACGGATAAACATGAATGGGGAACACAGATGATAAGTAGAAAAGTAAGCAAAGTGATGAGGAACTGTAGACCAAAGCTAATTCAAGGACGGTATGATAATGTTCAAGCGCCTAAGTAAAATCAAGAACTTATCTGTTTAGCTGTCCCTCTGAGAAATACATGAGTGCATGTAAATCTAATCCTAGTTCCACACACGTGTAGTCAACAGCTGAAGTCCATTGATAGTAGACCTTGACCTTCGTAGTAGGACCGTTTGAAAGTCTTGCTCCGGTCTTCGAACGTAGCTTCTTCAATCGATCTGCGTCGCAGCTTTAGATGGTTTTGATGAAGAAATACATTCTACACTGGTTCAGGTTCTCGAGTGGAAGATTACCGTTCTATCAGTATGGTTGAGTCTCTTGTGGTGGATGAAAACAGGATTCTCTCAGGCAATGTTGTCTGCTAGCGGTGACGGCATCAATATAATGACGTCACTTACTGACATGCGCATTACAGTTGCCAGTTTGGCTTGAATGAATGATTTTGCCTTCAAACGTTCATCATCAATTTAACTTTCTTCTATACTTGAAGGGGGGATCCAGTATTCACGAAATCCAGGCGCTTCTGACACCAAGTATGTTAAGGGCTCGACTCCTAGTCTGTTGAGGATGACCAAGATGTTGGATGCGTATTCTGTTTCTAGAGTCAAAGTCCTTCGGGTTCTTATATCACTTTTATAGGATTCCGTAATACTGTTCGTTGGTATTGATATTGTCTGCTTTAACCCGTGTGATGCATTATTAGCTGAACATGTTCATATTAAATATTCGACCATTGACTGACCTGTATTAGTCTCTTGTCTTATTGATTATATTAGCAGTGTTAGATGCAGCGTGTTCAGGCATTAATTATCACTGGTCATGATTAGTTGAATATAAACAGCATTTAACTCAACTCAGAATACGTCAGTTGATAAGACCGTGATTTTGACGACTCAAAACATTTAATTAATAATTTCATTCCATGAGCAGACACCAACTACATGGGAACAAAAGTCACATCACATTCATGTACGTTCTGCAAGAGTTCTCGTTATTTCATTAACACATGTTCCTTAATCTCTATCTAGAGTTCTGGTTAGAGGTCAGTTCCTTTTACCGGCCAATGTCCGTTGGCATAAATTCAGAGGCTAACTAGACTTACTCCCGTCGCTAGTTTAATAATAGCCTCTTGCACTAGACTTACTTATTCTGCTAGTTTCTTCAATATACTTCCTACGCTAGGCTTAAGTCTACTGCTAGTCGTCTAATGTCCAGTTACACTAGGCTTACGTCTGCCGCTAGCTATATAATATTCATCTGTACTAGTCTTACTACTGTTGCTAGTAATGTAATGTTCCTTTGGCATACCACGCCAGGCTAATCTGCCATAAATATACAAACTGCGTTAAGTACGAGACGACTTACGTTTGATCCACGAAATACACTGCTCAATTGGCTTCCCAGCCACACACATCCATTAAGTGGACAATGCCACACATTTCGAAGTGGTTATACCACATATATCATAGTGGCTAGGCCACACTTCTGAAATACACTGCTGTAGGGGTCAAAACCCACAAGTCGAATGACGCTACCAAGACATACGCGTCATGCATAGAGATATGCATACTATGTCGTTAATATATATTCAATTGCGATGTTCCATGGTGCAGCAATTCGAGTCGGCCAAACTCAAATGCCTGCACACATGCAACAATCATCGACATCGGTCGATGAGATATATCTCTATTCGTTTGAGGTGTTCCATGATACAGTCATTCGGATCGTCGACAAATCCAAATGCCTGTAAACATGAAACAATCCTCAACAGTACGCGTGTCAGTTTCAAATCTCAGACAACCCGTCTGCAGTGCGGAGCGCAATTTCACACATCGCCGGACTATCCCGACGAAAACTCACGCAGTTGCTGCAAAAGGTAGACAATCCGTCTGCCTGCCATGTCCGACGGAGCGAATTCTCACACCCCAGGCCCAGAAATCTGGTCGGGCAGCGCTCTGACCGGGGAAACTGCAGACGTTCTGTCTGGCGAGAACCGTATATTCACAGCTATCGTTCGACCAGCAGAGACTGACATCTACGTAATACCATCACTAGTGCGATTCTCAGTTTTTGAGAAAATAAACAAGTAAACGTTAAGAATGGGGAAGAAAATATTTTTCCAAACGAATGGATGCAAAAAATACAGGGAAAAGGTAAAGAGTTGTAATAAAATTAGAAGATAACGGTGAAAGAAAAAGAGGAAGATATAGGCAATTTATAGATCATAAATGTCTACGTGACAGTGATAGCGTTGCAGTTCTGCTCCAGTCAGACCATAAGTAGATCTGTCAGTATTACTAATCTGTTGCAGTTGGATCGTCTGTAGCGCTGTCAACTCACAAGTATGTCCCAGGCATTTCTCTGTAGTTATATCAACATTACAGATCTTTCTCAGTTATCTCATCCCATGTGTAGTTCTGTCAACAATACAAATCTGTCCCAATCAGATCATCTGTAGTTCTGTCAACATTACAAATCTGTCACAATTATCTCAGCCAATCTGTAGTTCTGTAAAGAATACAAATCTGTTCCAGGCAGATCATCTGTAGTTCTGCCAACATTACAAATATGTCCCAATTATTTCACCCCATCTGTAGTTCTGTAAAGAATACAAATCTGTTCCAGTCAGATAATTTGAAGTTCTGTTAACATTACAAATCAGTCCCAGTTAGGTCAGCCCATTTCTTAATTTCAGGGTAACAATGGTTCTGGTTTCTGAGGAACAAAGTCCAAAATTTATTACCAGTTTTATTAAAGTTGGGTTAACAAACAAATAGTGTCATACTAGGACACAGTACACACACACAAATTGTCAACGTTACGGTCAGGTCTACACGAAATACACAACAAATGAAAACGGAATGGCAAAGAAAGAATTAAAAAGTAAAATTCAAAACAAATAAATACACAAGATTAATTAAGAGAAACGTGTATTCTTTTAGCAAGTTCTGTTTTCACATGTAGATTCTTCTCTTTAGTTCTGCTACTTTCTTCTTTCAGTAGTATCACTTATTTTCATTTTCACCTTCAGTGTTGCTGTTCTACTGTCCTAAGACCGACTTTGTTCATACTTATAACAGAGTGTTTGAATCGTAAGAACAAAGACTGCCTGATAATTTTATCAACAACTTCATAATAAATACCTGAAATCTGGTAATAAAAGCAGTAGTTCGAAATCTATTTCTTTAGAAGTTTTAGGTACAATGTTTAGAGTCAGGGCAATCTGCATGTCAGGTAGAGGTGTAAGAAATTATTGTTTCTTGTAGATTTGTTATTGTTGGACAACTATGCTAAATAAAATTTTAAAACCTGTAGAAACAGTCTACGTTTTGGAGCAAGCTAAGATGAGTATGTAGAAATTTGTACAATGGGCTTTCTGTCATCTTGTTCTTTGGTCCATGGTCGCTGGCTGTCAATTCAATCAGTGACCATCACGCCTAATGGCATCTTGTAGGGCAGCAACAAACTATCTTCCCTTTGCTCGGTTGGTAATCACACTTCGTATGGTGCCCCTGCTCTGGTTCATGTTTTGCATCTCTGCGTCCACAGTTCTCCGCCAGGTAGCTCTTGGTCGGCCTCGCTTTCGCTTTCTTTCTGGAGTCCATATATCTACACTATCCCTTTTTCAAAAGCAGAACATCGAGCGTCCATCTATAATTCAAATGGACAAAGGAAAAAAATATCATTTTCAATAAGATGTTAGAAACTTTTTTATGTAAAACTGATAAACTTATTATATATATATAAAACTATTATATTTCTGTACAAATTAACATCAATTACGGAAACTACCGTGTGATCCAACAACTCAATAGCCTGAAGCGAGTTTTGTAAGAATACTTACACTGCTGCATGACTTGGTTGGGAAGGGGGAGGGGAGCATCACGAGACCTCCAACCACCTTAAAACATCCATAAACCGGTTCTGTGCATGAGACGGGAGAAGGAGAAAATTACTGACAATAATTTGACAGAAGTTAGAACATGTAGCCAGTTAACGTAAATCTAGGACTTACGGCAGCACTGCCTCTTTTTTTAACTTTTAAAGGTTATGTCTTTTAGTGGTAGCCTCCTCGAGCCATAACCGACTCTGGGGATGATGCATGCTTGAAGTGATAACACACAGCCTCTTTTACTTTTTGCCTGGTGTTCTTTTTGACGTTTACTTTACTCTTCTGCTTGCTGTATGAGCATTTTGTCACCAATTTTGAAGCAATGCCGTAGGGAGCATCTCCATATGGTGCGATCCGCAGCTTCGTCTTTAATATGTATGTCTCTAGCAATGACACAAATGTACTGCTTGCAATTGAAGAGGAAGTAACTTTTGTTAATTGATTTAGCAAGGGAGATAACACTAATTTTATGCTCAATATCTGCAAAATATAAAACTGGCAACTAATTTAGCGCCATTAATTCTGGTGGTTCTAGTTATTGAACTGACTTTAACAGATATTTAATTGACTTTCATTTGTTAAAAGCCATATGCATTGTAAGAACAGCATCAGACCTTCACATTCCCAGCCACTATATATTAACCTTTGTTCGTGTTAAATATTGTTTGACTATATTATGCAGTTCCCTAGGTCTGTCTATTCTTAACACCTCTTCTATATTTATAGGTAAGTTTGATGCTTGCAAATAATCTAATATTGGTATTCTCATTTGTTCATACCTCTTACATTTTAACAAGAAATTTTCTATATTTTTGTCTTGAAGACATCCTGCACAGTAAGGTTCTTCTATTCTGAAATAGCCTTTTACCAGCTGTAGTCTGAGAAGTTTCTTATTACTGGGAATTTTTAATTCCCTAGATATCTGAAATTTTCTTGTTGGAACCTTGAACATATGCATGTCTTCCTTTCAGATTTTTATCCCACTCTGCTTTCCATTCATCTGTTATTAAATCCTTATTAAGCTCTTAATCTCTGATTTACTCGTCCCTACATTTATTATATTTTTATCAGATCTACCTTTCTTGGCTTCTTAATCTGCCTTTCCATGTCCTTCTAGGCAAACATGGGAAGGTAACCAAGCAATTAAGATTGAACATCCTCTGGAATATAATTATTTAATAGCCAGAAATATCTCCTCTGCTATATCAGGTCTACTACATTCTCGTAGTTTCTAAGTGCTTTAAATTGTTGAAAGAGAGTCAGTTAAAACTGTTAGTTTTTTGGGAGGGTTATTAGAGAATATTTCTAGTGTTTTTAGTATTGCCACCATCTCTGCAGTGAAAATGGATGTATTTTCCGTGATGCTATATTCTTGTGCCATTTTCCATATTGGAATATATATTCCTATCCCCAATTTGCCATCCTCTCCCTTGGATCCATCTGTGTATACAGTAATGATGTCTTTTGATATTCGTTG
The DNA here is from genome assembly GCA_024509875.1 of Oreohelix idahoensis. Taxonomy (NCBI): domain Eukaryota; kingdom Metazoa; phylum Mollusca; class Gastropoda; order Stylommatophora; family Oreohelicidae; genus Oreohelix; species Oreohelix idahoensis. The sequence goes on along the minus strand of JAMPIV010016813.1, from coordinate 12,596 downwards.
TATGTATTTATTGGCTGTGTTTTTTATATTTTCTATATTATTTGTTTTCTTAAGTATTTCTGCTAGGTGGTAGTCTATGTCTGGTTTCTTGATCTCCCAGTGTGGAATCACTGGCTTGCATTCACAACTGTTATTAATTAAAGTAATTAATGTACCCAGATGGACAATTTCCTCCATACACTTCATCATGTAGGGTATCTAGTGGTATTCAATGGATTGGCCTGAGTTGTTAGTTGGCTTCTGGTAAAAGCTGTACGTGCTGGTTGAGACTTATCTAACATAACTCTGTTCATGTTATTTAGTCTTAACTCCTTTCTCTGTATTCTAAGAGTAGAATTCTTAAAGCCACCTCTATAGCTCCCATTGATGTTGATCTGATTTAACCTGCTATTATACATAAAGCCTGATGCTGAATTCTGTCTAATTTAATCGTGTTGCTGTGTGCAGCAGAGTCATATATTATACTTCCATAATCTATTTTTCCTCTAATAAACGATTTATAAAAAGTGAGCATTGTCTTAGTGCTTGCACCCCATCCATTACCTTTAAAATATCTTAATAAGTTAGTCAAACCATAGTCAATCCTCTGTTTATCTGTGTGTTTATTCCAGTTCAGCTGTTGGTCCAATATCATTCCTAAATATCGAGTAGTTTGCACTGTATTAATGTTTTGTCCTTGGATATTTATGTCTATCAATTTATTGTTACAACCCTAACTTTACTGAAGATCATTCCCAATGTTTTATTTGTATTCAGCTGAAAATCCCATAAAGCAGACAATCCGTCAACAACGAACAAAAACCATAGAACAAAAGACACGGTTTATCACTGACATATAAAACAAAAAAACACAGTGAAACAATATTTTGATACGAGAAGTAAGACACACTGATACTATAAATAACTAATCGGAATTTCAGAGGGCACATGTCGTCCATTACTTAAAAAAAAAGTGTTATTAATTAACACACGTGATACTTTTTTGTGTGAAAGTTGCTGTAGACAAGAAGAGAAGAATAAATCAAACAACATAAATACAGCACTTATGACAATGGTTATGACGAACACAACAACAAATGAGAATAATAATAATAAATAATAATAAATTCTTTAAGCGCCAAACACGGCGCATAAGGCAGAAACCAGTGCTCTCCAGGTTGTTCGTTGTGACGCCACTCCTCTTAGCTCTTGCACATTATTTAGGCCCAACGTTCTTCCTTCTCTTATTATTGTTCTTCTGAGTGTTTCTTTTGGTCTTCCTTTTTTCCGCTTACCCTCAGGAACCCAAGTGAGCGCCTGTAGTGGTATTCTGTTGTTTTGCATTCGTAGGACATGACCGATATATGACCATCGTCTTTTCCTTATATAGTCGGAGACATATTTCTGCCTAGAGTCTTCTCTTATTTGTCGATTAGTCTTGAATTCTTTCCAACAAATGAGAATACCACTACAAAAATAATTATTATTTTCGTGACTACCGCGGTCACACAAGAGATACCAATAACAAGGGATCCAGATCTCCGGGAATACCAAGAGTTCGCTGGGGGACAACATGAGATAATCCCCGAGGGACCGAATACTGGACTGGAACCAGGCCAAAGGAAACACAGCCTACGGGATGACATCAAAAATATTCCCTATTCTGGGTTTGAACCCGGTACCTTTAGAACTAGAGGCGGACTCCACACCTTATATCTACTCTGGCCCCAGGATAGAAGAGAAACCGGCCCCCAGGGTAGAAGAGAAACCGGTCCCCAGGGTAGAAGAGGAACGACCCAGTAAGAAAAAGCGTTTAAAAGATTGTTGTAGTGCGCTATTTGGCTTTTTTTTATTTTTTTTATTTTTTTTATTTTTTTTTTCTCGCTTGAGGTCGCATTTTTTTTTTCCTCGCATGAGGTCGCATTAGTACCCGCCCAAACCCGGCCCTGGTCAAGACCACATGTCCCAACACAAGAAGACCCAATGACAAACTGTATCACTGTAGTGATCTTCTGTGTTCTCACACAAGAGACCTAATGACACATGAATGTCACTGTACCGGTCCCTGTGTCTAGACACATGATCCTAGCCAAAGCCGGATTCTTTTTTTTTTTTTTTTTTTTTTCCTCGCTTGAGGTCGCATATTTTTTTCCTCGCATGAGGTCGCATTATCCCCGCCCAAACCCGGCCCTGGTCAAGACCACATGTCCCAACACAAGAAGACCCAATGACAACATGTGTCACCGTAGTGATCTTCTGTGTTCTCACACAAGAGACCTAATGACACATGAATGTCACTGTACCGGTCCCTGTGTCTAGACACATGATCCTAGCCAAAGCCGGATTCTAGGCATTGGGTTGTACAGTGTAAAATACACTGTAGGTTTATAACACATTTTGTTGTGCTCATCTGCGATTACCGAACATTACTATACATAACAATTATCATCGAAAGTGGCAGAGGATATAAGTGTTCACTACTTTAACATGTGCATCAAACTCCTTATTATTTAAAGTATTTTTATTCTAAACATGGGAAACAAAACACATTTCAACAGTTTAACTAAAGCACTGATCAAAATAAGAGAATATTTTATGTCTTACATAATTTTGTAAAATGAATTGACAAAATTAAATAAATAATGAACCTCTGTTTTTTAGTTTGATATTTTTTTAATAGTTGAATTGTTCCCCTTTGGAAGTAAATAGAATGTATTCCCCTAACTTTATTTTCTCTCTGCTGTTTAAAGTATCACGTGGTTAAGTTTTATTTGTTTCACTTTCGTCTAAGATTCAACATCCCGTCAAAACCTGACTAGAGGTGTGATCTTTTGGTTAAAAGTGGGGTATTTTTGACCGCTGGACTGTTATCTCTGTCCTTTTCTTTTTTTTTTAAATTAAAGGTGGGAAGGGGGGGGGGAAGGGGCACGTTTATTAGCCATGAAAAGGTCTATTTCTGTGAAGGACTGCTAGCTGGCTGTCTTGCCGTCACGTCGCAGGTTTATTCGAGTGTTGCCGCTTACTCAGTTCATATACTATTTTATTTATATATTCTAAGTGTAATGATTTTAGTTCTATATCTATTATTGCTAGTGTACCGACTTGTCGTTAAAAGTACTTCTAGCTGAAATGAAGATCCAAGTGTGTTTTTTTTTTTTTTTCTTCTTGTGTCTACCGATAGTGGTCTTCCTCAACTCCAGCTGATTTATGACTTTGTCAATGATGATTTGACGTATGGTGTCTAATTCTTTCTTTGGAGTGTTTATTGTTTTACTGTGTTGTTTTATTTGATATGTCAGTGATAAATTTCTCTCTTGTTCTACGGTTTTGTTGGGGAAATGTCTGTTTTACTTTTCTACCAGTATGTATACAACGGTAATCCCTGTAGACAGATGTCAGAGTTGGGGTTTGATGTGTAGTTTCTGCTTACTTGACAGCGTGTTTGTTGTCAATCTATTTATTGTCTTAGTTAAACGTTTCAACAATCATTCTCATACCACTATGACACATATTAATAATTTCATAAAACATATGTGATAGCGTTGCAGTTCTGCTCCAGTCAGACCATAAGTAGATCTGTCAGTATTACTAATCTGTTGCAGTTGGATCGTCTGTAGCTCTGTCAACTTACAAGTATGTCCCAGGCATTTCTCTGTAGTTCTATCAACATTACAGATCTTTCTCAGTTATCTCATCCCATGTGTAGTTCTGTCAACAATACAAATCTGTCCCAAGCAGATCATCTGTAGCTCTGTCAACATTACAAATCTGTCCCAATTATCTCAGCCCAACTGTAGAAGAAATGAGAAGAAGACGATGGCGATGGATAGGACACACACTGAGAAAACCTGTTGATAGCATTACAAGGCAGTCCTTGTTCTGGAACCCCCAGGGCAAGAGAGGCATCTCAGCCATGGACTGTAGTTCTGATGTATGGAAGAATTGAGAAATATGCTCCTGTGGGAGTGGAGGGTTATGAATGAACTGTAGTTCTGTAAAGAATACAAATCTGTTCCAGGCAGATCATTTGTAGTTCTGACAACATTACAAATATGTTAGAATTATCTCACCCCATCTGTAGTTTTGTAAAGAATACAAATCTGTTCCAGGCAGATCATTTGTAGTTCTGTTAACATTACAAATCAGTCCCAGTTAGGTCAGCCCATTTCTTAATTTCAGGGTAACAATGGTTCTGGTTTCTGAGGAACAAAGTCCATAATTTATTACCAGTTTTATTAAAGTTGGGCTAATACAAAAATAGTTTCATACTAGGACACAGTACACACACACAAATTGTCAACGTTACGGTCAGGTCTACACGAAGGACACAACAAATAAAAACGGAAGGGCAAAGAAAGAATTAAAAAGTAAAATTCATAACAAATAAATACACAAGATTAATTAAGAGAAACGTGTATTCTTTTAGCAAGTTCACTATTTGTTTGTGTAATTGTTTCCCTTGGCACAAAGTTGCCTCCCATAATAGTGGTTTACGTCGAGGTATGACAGTCATATTGTACGTGTATACATATACATATATGGTTTCTGGTTTGTGAGTAGTGTCTATGACTTATATTACGTTTACGAGCCGCGCTAGTGTAATGGTTACCACACTGCGCTGGCGATCGGGTGATTCAGGTTCAAGCCCGGGCGAGCTCATTTGAAGAAGTGTCGTCGACCGGGACTTGGTTAGGATTAATTCGAGCCCTGGGCGAAAACATTTGAAGCAGTGTCGTCGACCAGGGACTGGCGGCTCATGAGCCGACCCAGCTCTAATGGGTACCCTCCGAAGACGGCGGAAAAAAAATATTACGTTTTTGAGTTGTTAAAGTTTAGACCTGAACGCCAGCTGCGTTCCTGTTATAGCGACTGTCACGGAGTGTTTTGAGGGGGTTTTTGCATGTGTGAATATTCTCATGCTCCAGTGGGAGTTTATTAGTCATTTGAGTTGTTGTGAGTTGGGAATGCTTGCCTTGTAATAATTTAGCTACAAGCAATGTTGTGAGCAGAGATCAAGACAAGATGCTAGCTATAGTTAGGCGTGAATGAAGCTCAGTGGAGTGTGGAAGGTTTTCACGTGTTTGGTGAATACGAATGAAAGGGGTCAGTCAGAGAGAGACGTGTGTTGAGTCAGTAGAGAGTTGAGTCAGTAGAGAGTAGACAGTAGGCCAGGAGACAGCGAAGAGCGTAGAGAAGAGAAGGGTGGATGTCTATAGCAGTGCGTGAGTAGAGGGCCAGAGTTATGCAGTGGATTTATGAAGTAGCCTATTTTGTGGCTGTAGTTATTCCGAGGATCAGAGTCATAGTAGAATACTCGGGATTTGTTATGTCTCCAATATTTGTAATGGCCCTGCGCCATTGTGACTTATTTGTGATACAATATATTAATAGAGATTGACATGGTTGTTGGAGTTGTGTATTACTCCTTAGACAGTGAGCTAGACGAGCGGTGTATGAGTGTTGTCATCTTCTACATCCACCCACATACACCCTGCTCGTCACAGCGACTGTGTGCGGTAATGAGCGATGTCTTCACGAACCGGTTGTTGTTGAGTGACCAGACAAGAGCCGCACGTATTTCCACCGTATGATGCTGGAAGGCAGCTCAGCTAGGAAAATAAGTTCCTTATCATGTATTCATTGTGTACATAATGATCTTGTTTGTCAGCATGTGTGTTCTAGTGAAGTAATTATATATTTGGTTTATTTATACAAGGCCTTATGTGCTATATTGTGAACGGACTGAACACCACTGACAACAAGGTACACAACAATTTATATATATATATATATATTATTGATATAAATATATATATATATAATATATATATATAAATATATATATATATATATATATATATATATATATATATATATATATATATATATATATATATATATAGGTAATTTCCTATATATATATACAGTATATATAATTTAACAAATATACTTAAAAAACCGTGTTCATTAGTCACGCTTTGTGATTGACTTGTATCACTTGCGCTGTCTGTGATAAGCATGTACATATAAGTAGAATCCTTTCTTTGGGACGTTGGGGACTCTATTATTTGTCGAGATGTTAGAGATAGCAGTTTATGTCGCGAGGTTCCATAATGAACTCGTCATGATTTCTTAGATATCACTATCCTTAGATATCCTTATCCTTATCTCGAATGGGTCGCTTTATTTTTTTTTTTTAATGAGCTGAATTCGGAAAACCTTATTGATATTATTCCATAGGCGATACCTATTCAGACACCCATCTATATTTGTAGCGTGCGACACAAAGTTAGAATTACAATAAGACAATATAAGGATCTCCATAATCACAACAGCAAGTCATCTTTATTATTTTTGACAACATACCGCTTACTGAGGGGAATGCAAACAATTTTCTCCATATAACTCTGAATTATTGGTGACCTTGTTATCTTTTTTTAACGGAGAATTTTCATCCTTTCATTTTGTTATAAATTTTTTTAATAATTCCTATTTTTGCGGCATCTTTTTAATGATTTTTTAAATTTGGTCCGAGCGCATAAAAGTAATTCACTTTTCTTAACTACTGTGCTGTGTTTAGCAGTTGATGAAATGTTCACACAATGACATCCTTGGTTATTTATGATTTAATTGTGTCTTAGATCTGGATTGTGCACACGATGATAATGAATTAACATAGTACACACACTGTGACGACTGGCCCAATCTTCTCTTCATTTAATTTACTAGACACCATTTTTTTTTAAAAATTCATCTTCAATGCATGATCGGAAAGCCGGTAAAAATACTCGGCAAATTTCGCTCGACGGTAATAATTATCCTAGCGTCTAGTACTATTTTTAGATTAACGACGTCATTTTAAACCTGACCTCAGTGCCCTGTAACCGGTTTTGAATTAGGTTCGTTCGTTCGTTTGTCTACTATGTTGCTATTATACCCTGTTCAACCTGAAAGTGGTTATAATTGGGGTATATATTGCGTTTAGTTTCTTCTGTGCTAGCCGGTTGTTAGTCCTGAAAAGGACTGGTCCTAAAAAGGACCACTAGCTGACTGTCTGGATACCTCTTCGTTGCTTGTCTGTTTATGGTGTCGTGGCGTGCTCGTGGTGTTCATTTCCTGCCTTTCGGGTTACAAACGGTTATATTGGGGTATATAGGGTGTTAACGTCTTCGCTTGTATCGCGTTCCTAGTCATGGAGATGACTGGTCCTGAAAAGGACCACTAGCTGCCTGTTCGGTCCCTACTCGTTGTTGTCTGTTTCGGCTGTGTGTTATTCTATGGCTGTCTTTATTATATTTGGTAGGAAATCCATTATGGTTTCGATGATTATTTTGTTTTCCGCTGCTTTTCTTCTTTCTTGATTGCTTTTTAGTACTTCTACGATTTCGGTTATTATTTTGTCTTTAGTTTCTTTGTTTTGTTCTCTACTTTTTGTAAGGATATCCTCAACGATCCTTCTCTCTGTTTCAATTCTTTTGAGGATTTCTTCGTTCTCTTCCTTTAGCTCTGTGAGATTGGCGATGTCGACTTCTATCTCGTGTTTGATGGATTTCATTTCCTGTAACATTGCCTGGGCGCTCTGTAAGGCTCCTATTGTTTCGTCTCTTATGGCATCTGAGTCTTCGTTGTGTTGCTTGTTCGTCAGTAGTATACAATGTAGGAAACGGTTAGCATTCTGGTGGGGCCATGGTGGAGCGCTGGTGGAGCGCATGACTTTTATATAGCAAAAAAATGGCGGCGCGCTGGTGGAGCGCATGACTTTTATATAAGGGAAATGTGCAGGCGTGGTGGAGGCGGAAAATGGCGGGATGACTTTTTATATAGGGAAAATGTGCAGGGGCAAGATGGCGGACTTGAGATAACAAGAAAGGGGTATATGGCATAAGATGGCGGAGTGATTTTTTATATAAGGAATTGAGGAGGAGGAGAGGAGGAGGCCCATGACTTTTTATATAGAGATATGTTTAGATAACAAGAAGACGTTATTTATAGACATATATTAATTCTGCAGGAGTGATGCAGGCGCAAGATGGCGGGATGACTTTTTATATAGGAAAATGTGCAGGCGTGGTGGAGGCGCAAAATAGCGGGATGACTTTTTATATAGGGAAAATGTGCAGGGGCAAGATGGCGGACTTGAGATAACAAGAAAGGGGTATATGGCGTAAGATGGCGGAGTGATTTTTTATATAAGGAATTGAGGAGGAGGAGAGGAGGAGGCCCATGACTTTTTATATAGAGATATGTTTAGATAACAAGAAGACGTTATTTATAGACATATATTAATTCTGCAGGAGTGATGCAGGCGCAAGATGGCGGGATGACTTTTTATATAGGAAAATGTGCAGGCGTGGTGGAGGCGCAAAATGGCGGGATGACTTTTTATATAGGGAAAATGTGCAGGGGCAAGAGGGCGGACTTGAGATAACAAGAAGGGGGTATATGGCGCAAGATGGCGGAGTGATTATTTTATATAAGGAATTGAGGAGGAGGAGAGGAGGAGGTCCATGACTTTTTATATAGAGATATGTTTAGATAACAAGGAGACGTTATTTATAGACATATATTAATTCTGTAGGAGTGATGCAGGGACAAGATGGCGGGATGACTTTTTATATAAGGGAAATGTGGTGGAGCGCTGGTGGCGCGGGGGTGACTTTTTTATATAGGGAAAATGTGCAGGGGCAAGAGGGCGGACTTGAGATAACAAGAAGAGGATAATGGGAAGATGGCGGGGTGACTTTTTATATAAGGAAAATGTGCAGGCGCAAGATGGCGGGATGACTTTTTATATAGGAAAAAATGGAGGCGTAAGATGGCGGACTTGAGATAACAAGAAGAGGTTATATTTAAGGAAGACTTGAGATAACGAGGAGGAGCATGACTTTTTATATAGTAATATATTTAGATAATAGGAAGATATTTTTAGATAACAAGAAGACTTAGAGATAATAGGAAGACAATATATTCTGGAGGTGGGCTGGAGGAGCGATGGAGGTACAAGATGGCGGGATGACTTTTATATATAAGGAAATACTCAGTGTGCAGGTGGAGCAGCAGGCGTTGGTACATGACTTTTAGTGGATGACTTTTTTATATAGTAATATGTGTTTATTGAGATAACAAGAAGACGATAATAGGAAGAGGATAATAGTTAGACTTTGAGCTTTTTAGATAACAAGAAGACGTTATTTATAGATATATATTAATTCTGCATAAGTGATGCAGGGGTAAGATGGCGGGGTGACTTTTTATATAGTAATATATTAGTGTTGATTTTTAGATAACAAGAAGACGTTATTTATAGCTATATATTTAGATAACAACAAGGAAAATGTGGAGGCGCGTTGCAGGTGCAAGATGGCGGGATGACTTTTATATAAGGAAAATGTGGCGGAGCGGATGACTTTTTATATAGTAATATATTAGTGTTTATTTTTAGATAACAAGAAGACGTTATTTATAGACATATATTAATTCTGCAGGAGTGATGTAGGGGTAAGACGGCGGGATGACTTTTTATATAAGGAAAATGTGCAGGCGCGGTGCAGGAGGAGCATGACTTTTATATAGTAATATATTAGTGTTTATTTTTAGATAATAGGAAGACGTTATTTATAGATAACAAGAAGAGGATATATTTAGACTTGAGATAACAAGAAGACTTTGAGATAATAGGAAGACGATATATTCTGGAGGTGGGATGGAGGAGCGATGGAGATACAAGATGGCGGGATGACTTAGTTAGTTGATCTATGGGTGACGTATAACCCCACTTCTTTTTCGTATACCCCTAGGAGCTCTCAGAACACAGGCGGTTCGGATTACTTGGCGAGTCTGTCAAGGCACGTTTTGCCTTGTTCGTGGAGCCTATGAAATATAACGGAAGGTCCCCGACTATGTTTTGGCGCAACGTGTGGTGCAAATCTGCCTCCCGCTCGCAGCATAACGAAAAAAGAGACGTTGGATGGGAGGGTTTTGAAGAGGTGTTTTAACGTGACACCAGGTACGGAAATCACGTCTTTGAACATATCTACCCCTAGGTCCGCGTAAAAACTAACTTGTTGTTCTAACGCCGCTAAGAAGGGGACCACGTCTTTGTTATTGTACCAGGTGAGAAAGTCACGCAACGTGGTCATGTGGTTATCGCAGTAGTACGTTCAGGCAGACTAGCTTATGGTAGCAACTAGAGACGTCCTTATTGTTACAGTCTGTAATTGAATCAATGTCGAGGCCAGGCTCAGCCATTTTAAGAAAACTCAACACCCACGTGGTTGTAACCTCACTAGAAAGAAACCGGATCGATGGCCCGCGTGAAACAGCGAGCGTAAATTTCTGTTCACGTCACTAGGGCAAAACACAATCGATCAATAGTAGAAACTTATAAAAGAAACATTCCTTCGTTCATGTGTTCGAATCCCCGCTACTTAAGTTTTCACCTTTTTTCACTCCTCCTTGTCAAACAATACTGCCCCTTGTCAAAAAATACTGCCCCTTGTAAAAAAAAAGTTTCGCCCTCTTGGTAATCAAATTTCTTCCTCTTCTCAAAAAAAAGTTCGCCCCTTGTCAAAAAATACTGCCCTTTGTCAAAAAAAATTTCGCCCTCTTGGTAATCAAATTTCTTCCTCTTCTCAAAAAAAGTTTGCCCCTTGACAATAAAAATACTGCCCCTTGTCAAAAAAAAAAAAAAAATCGCCCTCTTGGTAATCAAATTTCTTCCTCTTCTCAAAAAAAGTTCGCCCCTTGGCAATTAAATCGCACGAGTAAAAAAGGCTGGTCTCGGTAAAAACTTACAGTTGCGATCGTCAACCCGCTCTCCAACGGTTTAACCATTTCAGCACGTCTGGGTGTGTACACACTCACAACCAGTTATTTTATATCTAACACCCTACACAACGTGAGATCCCTTAATAATCACGAGAATCACTGTGTTTTCAAAATATTTCTCACTGTCATATAGAAGTAAACTGGCGATGGAGTCGATACAGGTTTTTGAAGACCACCGTGTCACAACACATCATCATATGTCACTTTATCTTTCTTGGTTAACATAGATTGTACAGGGTTAAATATTTTTAGAAAAGTTATGCCTCCACTGATCGGGTACAGAATACTTTATTATAGAACAACGTCTCTCAAATGGTTTAGTCTAAGAACCCTATGATGTCTTACAAATTATTGAGGTCCCAGAGATCTTTTGTAGATAAGAGTTGTACCGCGAGGATATACCAATATCAAAGAAGGTGTTCGATTATAAGGAACATAGTGTTCACCTCGCTGACCCCCCAAATAGGTTTTCCGCGTATTATATTTTGAGAATCACCGTTCGTATGTCTTTCTTTATTCAGCTGATAATAGCATTCAGATTCTTTCGCCCTACCAATTAGACACCTGATTCTGGTTAACTTTAAAGTACTAGCGAACCGGTAATATCGCGGTCTTGATTACAAAAGCACGTGAAAAAACAACAAGGCGAGTTGTCTTTTTTTGGTTTGCACTTCACACAACCCGGCAGGAGAGACCCAGTTATAAATGGTACCAGAGGAACTCTGGGACGGTTAAGGCAGTCGGTTCGATGCTGACGACAGCATCGTGTCGGCTGACTTAACACCAGGTGCATCACACATACCTTGTGTATATCATCAATGACAAACTCTCTCTGGCCACAGAAATTGCTAGTTTCATTAACAAAGCTGCAGCTACCTTTGCCTGCCTCACATCAAGTTTTTGGGGAAACTCCAAACTCGCAACGATGACCAAAGCTGCAATATATAACGCCTGTATCGTCAGTTTACTTCTATATGGCAGTGAGACCTGAACAATCTATGCTAAGCAAGAAAGAAGGCTCAATACCTTCCATCTACCGTGTCTGCGCCACCTCGTCGGTATTTCGTCGAAAGATAAAGTGTACAAACTCAAAGGAACATAAACTTGTTTCCGATAGTCTATATTTAACGCTGGCGTTACCCACCCTAACCGACTATAGCAGTATGAATCATTCATCGATTACATTTGATAATGTCTTCCTCGCGAGTGCAGACCATCGATCGAGTTTAACAGCGCGTGGTAAAAAGCACGTGCGTGTTGGTTTTTCTTAACATGGTTGAAACTGGTCTCGACATTGTCCCGATTGTAACCTGTAACACTAAGGAATATGTAGTTGGCGTCATATTTTAGTCTGGTTATGATATATATCCGATTTTTTATATTTTCCTCTTTAACTCAAGTATTCTTTTAAAAGAGAGCATTAACTATATACTTCTATCAAACACTGCACTCCCACTTCTCGACGAGATCAGCCTTTGTTATACGTGCGAAAAAACTTTGGTAAGTCATATCTAAAAAGTTTTCTACCAAAACCAGTGGTCACATTTCTATCACCTCGCGGGTACATTTCTATTTATTTAATGTACTATATTTCCATTCTCGCCTCCTGTTTGGTACGATTGTGAGACTATATAAAACCTATCACCAGATGCCGCACTTGTAAAATAAAAAAATAAAAAAGTGAAACCTTAAAAAAAAAAATCGGGGAGGGGTTCGAGTGCACGAGCGAGGGAACGTTTCTTTTATAAATTTCTACTATTGATCTCTTGTGTTTTGAGGTTGTCTGCAAT
>JAMPIV010016812.1:0-73184 GCA_024509875.1 Oreohelix idahoensis | reverse complement strand
TTTTTCCCCCCCCCCTATCTTCCCACCTGTCACCTAGTAATAAAACCTACAGCGGTTACAGAAAGTATAATTGGTGCCTTTGGACTAGTTCTCGGATCTCCACCACTACAGCGGTTACATATATAGGATAATTTGCGCCGGGACCAGCCCTTTTCGAGTGACATGGCTACATTACATTCTTGTCGATGCCATGGAGTCAAACACCGGCATGTAAGAAATATAAACAGTGCAGAAAAGTCCATCAAACAATTTCTGATATTTCAGAGCTAGAGACTGTTGATGGTATACTAAATAGTCTAGTGTTAAAGGGAATAGATGCTCCAGAAGACTTGAAGACATTACTTATGACCCAGATGGGAAAGTCAAGTCATGGTAACAGAATATCTGAAAACCCGATGAAGTCATTAATGGTCAGTGTTGCAACACAAACAGACGTCGATCTTCACACCGTCACAACAGATACCGGCACACAATAAATAGTGGATGTAGACATATTTGATGTACATGCTGAGCAGAGAAGAGATCCTGAAATTCTCAAAATCATCAAACAAATAGAAGCGAAACCTACATCATGTAAACAGTTTATAATCTTGCCACATGATCAAATACTATATCATATCGATGAGAAACAAGAAGGGAGACTACAGAAAGTAATTTCACAGTCAGTTATACCTCAATTACTAGAGCAGTTCCATGACAATACTGGACATGTTGGAAGAGATAAAACCATTGACATTATCAAGAAAAGATATTATTAGATGTCAATGTACAAGGACATAGTTGAGTATGTTAGTACTTGCAAAATATGCAGAATGAGAAACATGAGACCAACTAAAGTTCCTTTACAAGAAATGAAACCATCTCATTTCCCTATGGAAGTTATAAGTATGGACATTTCTGGTCCATATCCCATTACGCAGTCTGAAAATGTATACCTCTTACATATTGTTGATCAATATTCGGTATGGCCTGAAAGTTATCCTCTCAAGAACATAACGTCAGCGACAGTGACAGAGTTTTTTCTACAAGAATTTGTACCAAGACATGGTTGTCCTAAGAGAATAATCACAGATAACGGGAAACAATTTGCCGGTAATCCGTTTAAGAAGACACTCCAGACTCCGCATATTCAACATACGACTAGCAGTTTTTATAGACCACATGCAAATGGAAGAAATGAGAGAATGCATGCTACATTGCATGATATCCTTGCTAAATATATACAAGGAAATGCACAATATTGGGATATATATATATATATATATATATATATATATATATATATATATATATATATATTAATCAAGCTCTTGAAGCGATAAGAGTAAATATAAAGGAGACGGCAGGGCTGTCTCCGTTCTACATGCTATATGGACGTAAACCTATTTTCCCATTAGATAATCTCCTGCAACCCCAAAGGAAGTATCAAGGTGAGGATCCCATCGAAGCTATGCTACAAGAAAAGTATAGAGCACACCAGATAGCTAATCAAAACTCCCAGAAAGCTTTTAAGAAATGGCAGAAGCACGTTGATAAAAGAGCTCATTTAGAACAATTTCAAATTGGTGATAAAGGTTATTACAAGAAGAATGTTCGAGATAAAAAATTTGATGCACGATGGCTTGACGGATATAAAGTGCTGGAACAGACAACACCCATAAATTATATATTATGGAATGAAGAGAAGAACATAGTTACAAAAGCTCACGCAGCACAGATGAAGAGAGATAATCATCGCCCCACAGCACCGCCAGCTTTACAGAGTAGCAGACCAGTACGAAAAGCCACGTTGAGTTACTATGATTTTACAGAGTCGTCAAGCACTTCACATACTTAACACGACACAGATGGTGAGCAGAACACTAACAAAGAACAACGTAACACTCCAGATCATTTACAAGATGCTATACATCGCCTGACTCTCTGCAGAGAAAACTCAGAAGACAAAGGTGATATTCCACCAGCAGAACTAAGAGAGAGATTGATATACAGAGATAATCGTCTACATGAAAGGGATAGTAGTACATCACTATTGGTACATGATGAAGAACAACATTCATCCATAACAAGTCAAACATACTATGGCAATCAGAGATTACAGCCGTCAGCTTCCATTCAACACCAGCCTACACATTCCAGTTGGGACAGCGAAGATGAGAGGCCTTTGCAATCAGCAACGAGAAACAACAAAACCCCCCCGTAGTCGGAGCCTTACAGAAGAACATACGAGTCGACAATTACAGCCGTCAGCTTATAGTCAACACCAACCTACACATTCCAGTTGGGATAGCGATGACGAACAGCCTTTACAAGCAACGAGAATCAACATCATCCACCATTCCCAGAGTTCTACAGCAGAGCATATAAACAGTAAATAGGATATCATTGATACGCCTTTAGCACCTGTTGAATCTGAACTTGACACAACAGAACGAGAAGAAAGCGACATTGATTGCATGGATGACACTACCAACACCGAGATACGAATAGCCACTAAGCACCTTACCAACCTTCGTCACCAGATTCACCACCAAGAGCGAAGTTGTTACGTCTACCGCAAGAACATGTACTAGCCAGGTTTAAAAGAAATCATCGTCAAGTACACAAACCGTCTCTAGATTACATATATTTATAAATATATATATAAATAAATAAATAAATATATAATATAATATATAATATATATATATATATTATATATATATATATATATATATTATAATATATATATATATATATATATATATATATATATATATATATATACATATATATATATCGCATTAAATGCATGTTAATTAGTATAATGTATCAATTTCAGGCATATACTTTTCAGGTCCAGACAAAGAGGACAATGAAAAAAAAGAAGAAGAGATGTGAGACAGACTCAGTCAAGTTATAGTAGAGTAAGATACTCTCTTTGCACTGATGATGATCGTCCCCACTTGCCATTGCAATGGGTATATAGAAACACCAGGGATACGACATTGATGCAGTATTGAAACTGTAGGTACTGCTTACTTGAGAAATGATGGTAATGACACTTATATAGTCATGTCTACATTCATTTCAGACACACTGATGTTGGGTATTTTGCTAAGTCCGATATACTTGAGTACAACATATATAGCTTAAGACAGAGTTGACGATTTGACTGGTGCATCCAAGGCTAGAATCAGCCGAGCACATCAAACTCTGACTTAGTGACAAATATCTTTCACTATCGCCCCAGGTTAACAGAGCGTGCGTATTTTCGCAATCAGCAACTAGAAACAACTAAACCTCCCATAGTCGGAGCCGTACAGAAGAACATACGAGACGACAATTACCACTGTCAGCTTCCAGTCAACACCAGCCTACACACTCTAGCTGAGATAGCGATGACGAACAGCCTTTACAAGCAACGAGAAGCAACATCATCCACCATACCCAGAGATCTACAGCGGAGCATATAAACAGTAAATAGGTTATCGTTGATACGCCTTTAGCTTCTGTTGAATCTGAACTTGACACAACAGAACGAGAAGAAAGCGACATTGATTGCATGGATGACACTACCAACACCGAGATACGAATAGCCACTAAGCGCCCTTACCAACCTTCGTGCATGCATATATAGTGCATGCATATATAGCTTCAGACAGAGTTGACGATTTGACTGGTGCATCCAAAGCTAGAATCAGCCGAGCACATCAAACTCGGACTTATTGACACGTCTTTCACTATTGCATTGGGACATTTATTTATGCATGCTTTACTCTACTACTTAGGTTAATTCTGCTTATCTGTCCGATATAATGTATTAACGACATTAACGGCGGATACTTTAAGACATAAAAAGGTACTGACAAACCTCTGTGTCCACAGGCAGTTACCATGTCGAAAAAATGTACATATCTAAATATTATAAGTGTAGAGTTATTGTTGATTTTTTGTTCTTGTTGTATTGGATGAGGTTGAGTATTGATAATAAACCTCAAACTAAGTTCTGGCAATTGTAATGAGATAGTGTTATATTTGGCATCCTAATTTTTTCCTTGAGATTTGTTTTAGATATTAAGATTTAGACTTTGAGAATGTATATATACAGGAGCAGAGATGGTGGTATGCTAAGTGTAGATGGAATTAGTAGTTGATAGAACACAAATGTCTCCCTACGAGATACATTTGTATGGCCCCGGGTTGTATGTCACCGTTGGGTTTGCCCAAAGCATTATTTGTGCTTCAGGCAAGGTTAATATGAACGCTTAAAAGCAGGCTACCGCGGGGCTTGCACAGGCATTATAAATATGTGCCACAGTTTGGGATGAACATTCAAAACAAGTTCACGAGGAAACGTAGGGTGACAGATAAATAAAACGAGTGTTCAGTAACAGCTCAGCTCACGGTTAACAGAGCGTGCGTATTTTCGCATGAGTTGTAAATCAAAGGGCAACAAATCAGAGCACAGAAAAACAAGTTAAGTTAGCGAATCAGAGGATGGGTTGAGTGGTACGAGGGAAGAATGACCAGAGGTCATTAGGGCAGTCCGATTTGAGAAACTGAAGTGGCAAGATGTGTTTTGCCGGGCTCTCAAGTTTTAACTCTGTGGGTGTACAGAAGATTTCCCCTGAAGTAATATAGATATAGAATGAGAAATAGTAATATTCAGGAGATTAGATAATGCTGTGGATAAGAAGTATAAGTTAAGAATTAGCAGTGATAGTAGGAAATGTGATTTTGTGAGGATTCTGTGTGTTGACATTAAGTATGCTCTTCACTCATAATATGCATGAACAATAAGTATGAATAAGAAATATTTCAGAAGTCAAGATGAGATGCTACAAGGTTAATAACTCACTTGACTAAGTAAAAGCATTATAAGAAGAAATGTTGCAGAAGACACAAGATAAACTGCTACAAGGTGGATAACAATTGACTAAGTAAGAGTCAAGAAAGAAGAAGACAGAGAAGAATATCAACATGATAGCCAAACTGGGCTTTTGAATAAATAAATTATAAGTTGTCGTCAGGGATAAGTATGACGAGTAAGAGATTGGAGAATAATGACATTTATGAGATTACTCAGGTGCTCTCACATGTAAGTATATTTATGCGGCTGCAGATGTATTTGAGTATTGATTCATGAACATGATTTATAAAACGATTGTAACAAAGGTACTAGAGATGAACCTGACAGGATTAGTCAGAAGGGAATAAAGTTCCAAGGAGTTTTGAGGTAGATTGAGCAAACTGAAATAGAGCTTAAGGAGGCTAAATAAGTACTTTGAGATGAGATAAGCACAAAGGGGATTAAGTGCTTACACGCCTTGAGATGCAGAATGTATATTTGAAGCACTTATATATTTGAAACACTCATGATATGACTGCAGGTGTGCTCTATATAAAGAAGTACCTGCATCTTTGAAGAATACATGTATTATGTAAATAAATGGATTTTGTTTTGCAAGAGAACAAACAAACTGCTTGAGTCTGTCCTTGAAGGTCATTGTTGAATGCCAGATTATTAATCACTACAATAAATCCACTATACGATCAGTCACTGATTAACAGTGGAGAAGGGTACGAACGAGTCGAGGGTTGAATGAAAGGAAGTAGTTCATCCAAGAATTGTCAACTCTGGCGGAGAGGGCCAGTACCCATACACTACTAACTTAATACTTGGAAGATATACAAAGGAGACTGATGTGAGACACAACTAGTCCTGCCACCTGTCACCTAGTAATAAAACCTACAGCGGTTACAGAAAGTATAATTGGTGCCTTTGGACTAGTTCTCGGATCTCCACCACTACAGCGGTTACATATATAGGATAATTTGCGCCGGGACCAGCCCTTCTCGAGTAACATGGCTACATTACAGGGAGATATAGTGTATCAACAACAACCACAACAACAACAACAACAACAGCCCATATTCGTTTCACCACCTCTAGAGCAAGAACCAACAAGTTTTAATGAATACCACAAGAACATTTAACTAATTGGCGCCGAGACCAGTCCTACATTAGTTAACAACAGAGAAGGAACATGGAGAGGTGTTTGAGAACCATAGAGAACAGAAAGAAGAGAATAGCAATGAGAGAGTTCGCTTCAGAGTTAAAGCGCTGTAGAAATTACGCAGTGGATTTCCCTTGGAAAAGAATAGTAGATGGATTTGTTGCAAATGTTTATAAGATAGAAACAAAGGATATTGTGGAAATTAAACTACAACCATTGAAAGTGAAAGAAGGGAGACCAAAATTAAATTTGAAAAAAAGAACCGAACCGACAGTTACTAAAATGGAAACCAAAACAAAGAATGTAGCAGTGCAAACAAATAATAGGTGTAAGAAGAGTCTAATCCCAGTTAGGGTAAGGTCAAGACAGGTTATAGATGACTTACCTGGTTTGTTCAGTGTTAAAATGGTCGGTAAGACAGAAAAGGTGACATCTGAAGAAAGAGATGTGAAGAATGACAGTGAAATCATGGAGCCATGTACATTCTTGTCGATGCCATGGAGTCAAACACCGGCATGTAAGAAATATAAACAGTGCAGAAAAGTCCATCAAACAATTTCTGATATTTCAGAGCTAGAGACTGTTGATGGTATACTAAATAGTCTAGTGTTAAAGGGAATAGATGCTCCAGAAGACTTGAAGACATTACTTATGACCCAGATGGGAAAGTCAAGTCATGGTAACAGAATATCTGAAAACCCGATGAAGTCATTAATGGTCAGTGTTGCAACACAAACAGACGTCGATCTTCACACCGTCACAACAGATACCGGCACACAAGAAATAGTGGATGTAGACGTATTTGATGTACATGTTGAGCAGAGAAGAAATCTGAAATTCTCAAAATCATCAAACAAATAGAAACGAAACCTACATCATGTAAACAGTTTATAATCTTGCCACTTGATCAAATACTATATCATATTGATGAGAAACAAGAAGGGAGACTACAGAAAGTAATTCCACAGTCAGTAATACCTCAATTACTAGCAGTTAATTGACAATAATGGACATGTTGGAAGAGATAAAACCATTGATATTATTATCAAGAAAAGATATTATTGGATGTCAATGTACAAGGACATAGTTGAGTATGTTAGTACTTGCAAAATATGCAGAATGAGAAACAAGAGACCAACTAAAGTTCCCTTACAAGAAATGAAACCATCTCATTTCCCTATGGAAGTTATAAGTATGGACATTTCTGGTCCATATCCCATTACGCAGTCTGAAAATGTATACCTCTTACATATTGTTGATAAATATTCGGTATGGCCTGAAAGTTATCCTCTCAAGAACATAACGTCAGTGACAGTGACAGAGTTTTTTCTACAAGAATTTGTACCAAGACATGGTTGTCCTAAGAGAATAATCACAGATAACGGGAAACAATTTGTCGGTAATCCGTTTAAGAAGACACTCCAGACTCTGCATATTCAACATACGACTAGCAGTTTTTATAGACCACATTCAAATGGAAGAAATGAGAGAATGCATGCTACATTGCATGATATCCTTGCTAAATATATACAAGGAAATGCACAATATTGGGATATATATATATCAATGAAGCTCTTGAAGCGATAAGAGTAAATATAAACGAGACGACAGGACTGTCTCCGTTCTACATGCTATATGGACGTAAACCTATTTTCCCATTAGATAATCTCCTGCAACCCCAAAGGAAGTATCAAGGTGAGGATCCCATCGAAGCTATGCTACAAGAAAAGTATAGAGCACACCAGATAGCTAATCAAAACTCCCAGAAAGCTTTTAAGAAATGGCAGAAGCACCATGATAAAAGAGCTCAATTAGAAGAATTTCAAATTGGTGATAAAGTTTTTTTACAAGAAGAACGTTCGAGATAAAAAATTTGATGCACGATGGCTTGACGGATATAAAGTGCTGGAACAGACAACACCCATAAATTATATATTATGGAATGAAGAGAAGAACATAGTTACAAAAGCTCACGCAGCACAGATGAAGAGAGATAATCATCGCCCCCACAACACCGCCAGCATTACAGAGTAGCAGACCAGTACGAAAAGCCACGTTGAGTTACTATGATTTTACAGAGTCGTCAAGTACTTCACATAGTTAACACGAAACAGATGGTGAGCAGAACACTAACGAAGAACAACGTAACACTCCAGATCAATTACAAGATGCTATACATCGCCTGACTCGCTGCAGAGAAAACTCAGAAGACGACGATGATATTCCACCAGCAGAACTAAGAGAGAGATTGATATACTGAGATAATCGTCTACACGAAAGGGATAGTAGTACATCACTATCGGTACATGATGAAGAACCCCATACATCCATAACAAGTCAAACATACTATGGCAATCAGAGATTACAGTCGTCAGCTTCCAGTCAACACCAGCCTACACATTCCAGTTGGGACAGCGAAGATGAGAGGCCTTTGCAATCAGCAACGAGAAATAACAAAACCACCCATAGTCGGAGCCTTACAGAAGAACATACGAGTCGACAATTACAGCCGTCAGCTTCCAGTCAACACCAGCCTATTCATTCCAGTTGGGACAGCAAAGATGAGAAGCCTTTGCAATCAGCAACTAGAAACAACTAAACCTCCCATAGTCGGAGCCTTACAGAAGAACATACGAGACGACAATTACCACTGTCAGCTTCCAGTCAACATTAGCCTACACACTCTAGCTGAGATAGCGATGACGAACAGCCTTTACAAGCAGCGAGAATCAACATCATCCACCATTCCCAGAGTTCTACAGCGGAGCATATAAACAGTAAATAGGATATCATTGATACGCCGTTAGCACCTGTTGAATCTGAACTTGACACAACAGAACGAGAAGAAAGCGACATTGATTGCATGGATGACACTACCAACACCGAGATACGAATAGCCACTAAGCGCCCTTACCAACCTTCGTCACCAGATTCACCACCAAGAACGAAGTTGTTACGTCTACCGCAAGAACATGTACGAGCCAGGTTTAAAAGAAATCATCGTCAAGTACACAAACCGTCTCTAGATTTACTACAACGTACAAATATTCGATCGCCCCCTTTCTCCTGCAGAGCGACTATAAACATGACATCACAATTGATACCAACCTCGTCACAGTACGACAGTCGCCTCTCCAGTAGAGAAGTTACACTATTAGAGCTTGTAAAACAGATCTCGAAGTTAGTGTAATCGTCGTAAAGTACTCACCCAGCAATAGTACTAATTTGCAGCACTCACCAGCAATGGTGCTTAAAGGTACTCCAATCAACATAGTACCCAACGTTAAGTCACTTAATTAAGTTTCTCTGTGTTAATTTAGTGGATATTGATATTCCGGAGCACACTTAGACACTCACATTACTCACTAACCTTTTTAAAGAGAGAGTATATAACTTTGAAACAGAAAGATACAGAAAATAAACATATTATATATAACCTCATGAGTGTGACAAAGTAGATTTAATATATAATCTCATGAGTGTGACAAAATAGATTAAATACATGTAATCTCATGAGTGTGACAAAGTAGATTAAATACCTATAATCTCATGAGTGTGACAAAGTAGAATAACTACATAGAAAGACTGATAATTATCATGAAGCCTAAATAGTGTTGTTCCCATGTACAAGATTCAAGCGCACCAGAGGATCAAGACTGATAATTATATATATATATATATATATATATATATATATATATATATATATATATATATATATATATATATATATATATATAAATATATATATATATATATATATATATATATATATATATATATATATATATATATATATATATATCGCATTAAATGCATGTTAATTAGTATAATGTATCAATTTCAGGCATATACCTTTCAGGACCAAACAAAGACGACAATGAAAAAAAAGAAGAAGAGATGTGATACAGACTCAGTCAAGTTATAGTAGAGTAAGAAACTCTCTTTGCACTGATGATGAGCGTCCCCACTTGCCATTGCAATGGTTATATAGAGACACCAGGGATACGACATGGTTGCAGTATTGATACTGCAGGTACTGCTTACTTGAGAAATGATGGTAATGACACTTATATAGTCATGTCTACATTAATTTCGGACACAATGATGTTGGGTATTTTGCTAAGTCCGATATACTTGAGTACAACATATATAGCTTCAGACAGAGTTGACGATTTGACTGGTGCATCCAAATCTAGAATCAGCCGAGCACAGCAAACTCTGACTTAGTGACACATATCTTTCACTATCGCCCCAGGACAGGTACTAGTGCATGCATATATAGCTTCAGACAAAGTTGACGATTTGACTGGTGCATCCAAGGCTTGAGTCAGCCGAGCACATCAAACTCTGACTTATTGACACGTCTTTCACTATTGCATTGGGACATTTATTTATTCATGCTTTACTCTACTACTTAGGTTAATTCTGCTTATCTGTCCGATATAATGTATTAACGACATTAACGGCGGATACTTTAAGACATAAAAAGGTACTGACAAACCTCTGTGTCCAGAGGCAGTTAGTATGTCGAAAACATGTACATATCTAAATATTATAAGTGTAGAGTTATTGTTATTTTTTTGTTGTTGTTGTATTGGATGAGGTTGAGTATTGATAATATACCTCAAACTAAGTTCTGGCAATTGTAATGAGATAGTGTTATACTTGGCATCCTAATTTTTTCCTTGAGATTTGTTTTAGATATTAAGATTTAGACTTTGAGAATGTATATATACAGGAGCAGAGATGGTGGTATGCTAAGTGTAGATGGAATTAGTAGTTGATAGAACACAAATTCTCTCTACGGGATACATTTGTATTGCCCCGGGTTGTATGTCACCGTTGGGTTTGCTCAAATTATTATTTGTGCTTCAGGCAAGGTTAATATGAACGCTTAAAAGCAGGGTACCGCGGGGCTTGCCCAGGCATTATAAATATTTGCCACAGTTTGGGGTGAACATTCAAAACAAGTTCACGAGAAAACGTAGGGTGACAGATAAAAAAAACGAGTGTTCAGTAACAGCTCAGCTCACGGTTAACAGAGCGTGCGTATTTTCGCATGAGTTGTAAATCAAAGGGCAACAAATCAGAGCACAGAAAAACAAGTTAAGTTAGCGAATCAGAGGATGGGTTGAGTGGTACGAGGGAAGAATGACCAGAGGTCATTAGGGCAGTCCGATTTGAGAAACTGAAGTGGCAAGATGTGTTTTGCCGGGCTCTCAAGTTTTAACTCTGTGGGTGTACAGAAGTTTTCCTCTGAAGTAATATAGATATAGAATGAGAAATAGTAATATTCAGGAGATTAGATAATGCTGTGGATAAGAAGTATAAGTTAAGAATTAGCAGTGATAGTAGGAAATGTGATTTTGTGAGGATTCTGTGTGTTGACAGTAAGTATGCTCTTCACTCATAATATGCATGAACAATAAGTATGAATAAGAAATATTTCAGAAGTCAAGATGAGATGCTACAAGGTTAATAACTCACTTGACTAAGTAAAAGCATTATAAGAAGAAATGTTGCAGAAGACACAAGATAAACTGCTACAAGGTGGATAACAATTGACTAAGTAAGAGTCAAGAAAGAAGAAGACAGAGAAGAATATCAACATGATAGCCAAACTGGGCTTTTGAATAAATAAATTATAAGTTGTCGTCAGGGATAAGTATGACGAGTAAGAGATTGGAGAATAATGACATTTATGAGATTACTCAGGTGCTCTCCCATGTAAGTATATTTATGCGGCTGCAGATGTATTTGAGTATTGATTCATGAACATGATTATATAAAACGATTGTAACAAAGGTACTAGGGATGAACCTGACAGGATTAGTCAGAAGGGAATAAAGTTCCAAGGAGTTTTGAGGTAGATTGAGCAAACTGAAATAGAGCTTAAGGAGGCTAAATAAGTACTTTGAGATGAGATAAGCACAAAGAGGATTAAGTGCTTACTCGCCTTGAGATGCAGAATGTATATTTGAAGCACTTATATATTTGAAACACTCATGATATGACTGCAGGTGTGCTCTATATAAAGAAGTACCTGCATCTTTGAAGAATATATGTATTATGTAAATAAATGGATTTTGTTTTGCAAGAGAACAAACAAACTGCTTGAGTCTGTCCTTAAAGGTCGTTGTTGAATGCCAGATTATTAATCACTACAATAAATCCACTATGCGATCATTCACTGATTAATATCGGAGAAGGGTACGAACGAGTCGACGGTTGAATGAAAGGAAGTAGTTCATCCAAGAATTGTCAACTCTGGCGGAGAGGGCCAGTACCCATACACTACTAACTTAATACTTGGAAGATATACAAAGGAGACTGATGTGAGACATAACTAGGCCTGCCACCTGTCACCTAGTAATAAAACCTACAGCGGTTACATAAAGTATAATTGGTGCCTTTGGACCAGTTTTCGGATCTCCACCACTACAGCGGTTACATATGTAGGATAATTGGCGCCGACACCAGCCCTTCTCGAGTGACATGGCTACATTACAGGGAGATATAGTGTATCAACAACAACCACCACAACAACAACAACAGCCCATATTCGTTTCACCACCTCTAGAGCAAGAACCAACAAGTTTTGATGAATACCACAAGAACATTTAACTAATTGGCGCCGAGACCAGTCCTACATTAGTACACAACAGAGAAGGAACATGGAGAGGTGTTTGAGAACCATAGAGAACAGAAAGAAGAGAATAGCAATGAGAGAGTTCGCTTCAGAGTTAAAGCGCTGTAGAAATTACGCAGTGGATTTCCCTTGGAAAATAATAGTAGATGCATTTGTTGCAAAAGTCTATAAGATAGAAATAAAGGATATTGTGGAAATTAAACTACAACCATTGAAAGTGAAAGAAGGGAGACCAAAATTAAATTTGAAAAAAAGAACCGAACCGACAGTTACTAAAATGGAAACCAAAACAAAGAATGTAGCAGTGCAAACAAATAATAGGTGTAAGAAGAGTCTAATCCCAGTTAGGGTAAGGTCAAGACAGGTTATAGATGACTTACCTGGTTTGTTCAGTGTTAAAATGGTCGGTAAGACAGAAAAGGTGACATCTGAAGAAAGAGATGTGAAGAATGACAGTGAAATCATGGAGCCATGTACATTCTTGTCGATGCCATGGAGTCAAACACCGGCATGTAAGAAATATAAACAGTGCAGAAAAGTCCATCAAACAATTTCTGATATTTCAGAGCTAGAGACTGTTGATGGTATACTAAATAGTCTAGTGTTAAAGGGAATAGATGCTCCAGAAGACTTGAAGACATTACTTATGACCCAGATGGGAAAGTCAAGTCATGGTAACAGAATATCTGAAAACCCGATGAAGTCATTAATGGTCAGTGTTGCAACACAAACAGACGTCGATCTTCACACCGTCACAACAGATACCGGCACACAAGAAATAGTGGATGTAGACGTATTTGATGTACATGCTGAGCAGAGAAGAAATCTGAAATTCTCAAAATCATCAAACAAATAGAAACGAAACCTACATCATGTAAACAGTTTATAATCTTGCCACTTGATCAAATACTATATCATATTGATGAGAAACAAGAAGGGAGACTACAGAAAGTAATTCCACAGTCAGTAATACCTCAATTACTAGCAGTTCCATGACAATAATGAACATGTTGGAAGAGATAAAACCATTGATATTATTATCAAGAAAAGATATTATTGGATGTCAATGTACAAGGACATAGTTGAGTATGTTAGTACTTGCAAAATATGCAGAATGAGAAACAAGAGACCAACTAAAGTTCCCTTAAAAGAAATGAAACCATCTCATTTCCCTATGAAAGTTATAAGTATGGACATTTCTGGTCCATATCCCATTACGCAGTCTGAAAATGTATACCTCTTACATATTGTTGATAAATATTCGGTATGGCCTGAAAGTTATCCTCTCAAGAACATAACGTCAGCGACAGTGACAGAGTTTTTTTCTACAAGAATTTGTACCAAGACATGGTTGTCCTAAGAGAATAATCACAGATAACGGGAAACAATTTGTCGGTAATCCGTTTAAGAAGACACTCCAGAATCTGCATATTCAACATACGAGTAGCAGTTTTTATAGACCACATTCAAATGGAAGAAATGAGAGAATGCATGCTACATTGCATGATATCCTTGCTAAATATATACAAGGAAATGCACAATATTGGGATATATATATATATCAATGAAGCTCTTGAAGCGATAAGAGTAAATATAAACGAGACGACAGGACTGTCTCCGTTCTACATGCTATATGGACGTAAACCTATTTTCCCATTAGATAACCTCCTGCAACCCCAAAGGAAGTATCAAGGTGAGGATCCCATCGAAGCTATGCTACAAGAAAAGTATAGAGCACACCAGATAGCTAATCAAAACTCCCAGAAAGCTTTTAAGAAATGGCAGAAGCACTATGATAAAAGAGCTCAATTAGAAGAATTTCAAATTGGTGATAAAGTTTTTTACAAGAAGAGCGTTCGAGATAAAAAATTTGATGCACGATGGCTTGACGGATATAAAGTGCTGGAACAGACAACACCCATAAATTATATATTATGGAATGAAGAGAAGAACATAGTTACAAAAGCTCACGCAGCACAGATGAAGAGAGATAATCATCGCCCCACAGCATTGCCAGCTTTACAGAGTAGCAGACCAGTACGAAAAGCCACGTTGAGTTACTATGATTTTACAGAGTCGTCAAGTACTTCACATAGTTAACACGAAACAGATGGTGAGCAGAACACTAACGAAGAACAACGTAACACTCCAGATCAATTACAAGATGCTATACATCGCCTGACTCGCTGCAGAGAAAACTCAGAAGACGACGATGATATTCCACCAGCAGAACTAAGAGAGAGATTGATATACAGAGATAATCGTCTACACGAAAGGGATAGTAATACATCACTATCGGTACATGATGAAGAACCCCATACATCCATAACAAGTCAAACATACTATGGCAATCAGAGATTACAGTCGTCAGCTTCCAGTCAACACCAGCCTACACATTCCAGTTGGGACAGCGAAGATGAGAGGCCTTTGCAATCAGCAACAAGAAACAACAAACCCCCCCATAATCGGAGCCTTACAGAAGAACATACGAGTCGACAATTACAGCAATCAGCTTCCAGTCAACACCAGCCTACACATTCCAGTTGAGACAGCGAAGATGAGAGGCCTTTGCAATCAGCAACGAGAAACAACAAAACCACCCATAGTCGGAGACTTACAGAAGAACATACGAGTCGACAATTACAGCCGTCAGCTTCCAATCAACACCAGCCTACACATTCCAGTTGAGACAGCGAAGATGAGAGGCATTTGCAATCAGCAACGAGAAACAACAAAACCACCCATAGTCGGAGCCTTACAGAAGAACATACGAGTCGATAATTACAGCCGTCAGCTTCCAGTCAACACCAGCCTATACATTCCAGTTGGGACAGCGAAGATGAGAAGCCTTTGCAATCAGCAACTAGAAACAACTAAACCTCCCATAGTCGGAGCCTTACAGAAGAACATACGAGACGACAATTACCACTGTCAGCTTCCAGTCAACATTAGCCTACACACTCTAGCTGAGATAGCGATGACGAACAGCCTTTACAAGCAGCGAGAATCAACATCATCCACCATTCCCAGAGTTCTACAGCGGAGCATATAAACAGTAAATAGGATATCATTGATACGCCGTTAGCACCTGTTGAATCTGAACTTGACACAACAGAACGAGAAGAAAGCGACATTGATTGCATGGATGACACTACCAACACCGAGATACGAATAGCCACTAAGCGCCCTTACCAACCTTCGTCACCAGATTCACCACCAAGAGCGAAGTTGTTACGTCTACCGCAAGAACATGTACGAGCCAGGTTTAAAAGAAATCATCGTCAAGTACAAAAACCGTCTCTAGATTTACTACAACGTACAAATATTCGATCGCCCCCTTTCTCCTGCAGAGCGACTATAAACACGACATCACAATTGATACCAACTTCGTCACAGTACGACAGTCGCCTCTCCAGTAGAGAAGTTACACTATTAGAGCTTGTAAAAAAGATCTCGAAGTTAGTGTAATCGTCGTAAAGTACTCACCCAGCAATAGTACTAATTTGCAGCACTCACCAGCAATAGTGCTTAAAGGTACTCCAATCAACACAGTACCCAACGTTAAGTCACTTAATTAAGTTTCTCTGTGTTAATTTAGTGGATATTGATAATCCGGAGCACACTTAGACACTCACATTACTCACTAACCTTTTTAAAGAGAGAGTATATAACTTTGAAACAGAAAGATACAGAAAATAAACATATTATATATAACCTCATGAGTGTGACAAAGTAGATTTAATATATAATCTCATGAGTGTGACAAAATAGATTAAATACATGTAATCTCATGAGTGTGACAAAGTAGATTAAATATATAATCTCATGAGTGTGACAAAGTAGAATAACTACATAGAATCTCATGAAGCCTAACAGTGTTGTTCCCATGTACAAGATTCAGCGCACCAGAGGATCAAGACTGATAATTATTTATATATATATATATATATATATATATATATATATATATATATATATATATATATATATATATATATATATATATATATATATATATAAATATATATATATATATATATATATATATATATATATATATATATATATATATATATATATATATCGCATTAAATGCATGTTAATTAGTATAATGTATGAATTTCAGGCATATACCTTTCAGGACCAAACAAAGAGGACAATGAAAAAAAAAGAAGAAGAGATGTGATACAGACTCAGTCAAGTTATAGTAGAGTAAGAAACTCTCTTTGCACTGATGATGAGCGTCCCCACTTGCCATTGCAATGGTTATATAGAGACACCAGGGATACGACATGGTTGCAGTATTGATACTGCAGGTACTGCTTACTTGAGAAATGATGGTAATTACACTTATATAGTCATGTCTACATTAATTTCAGACACAATGATGTTGGGTATTTTGCTAAGTCCGATATACTTGAGTACAACATATATAGCTTCAGACAGAGTTGACGATTTGACTGGTGCATCCAAGGTTAGAATCAGCCGAGCACATCAAACTCTGACTTAGTGACACATATCTTTCACTATCGCCCCAGGACAGGTACTAGTGCATGCATATATAGCTTCAGACAGAGTTGACGATTTGACTGGTGCATCCAAGGCTAGAATCAGCCGAGCACATCAAACTCTGACTTATTGACACGTCTTTCACTATTGCATTGGGACATTTATTTATGCATGCTTTACTCTACTACTTAGGTTAATTCTGCTTATCTGTCCGATATAATGTATTAACGACATTAACGGCGGATACTTTAAGACATAAAAAGGTACTGACAAACCTCTGTGTCCAGAGGCAGTTACTATGTCGAAAACATGTACATATCTAAATATTATAAGTGTAGAGTTATTGTTATTTTTTTGTTGTTGTTGTATTGGATGAGGTTGAGTATTGATAATATACCTCAAACTAAGTTCTGGCAATTGTAATGAGATAGTGTTATACTTGGCATCCTAATTTTTTCCTTGAGATTTGTTTTAGATATTAAGATTTAGACTTTGAGAATGTATATATACAGGAGCAGAGATGGTGGTATGCTAAGTGTAGATGGAATTAGTAGTTGATAGAACACAAATGTCTCCCTACGGGATACATTTGTACGGCCCCGGGTTGTATGTCACCGTTGGGTTTGCTCAAATCATTATTTGTGCTTCAGGCAAGGTTAATATGAACGCTTAAAAGCAGGGTACCGCGGGCTTGCCCAGGCATTATAAATATTTGCCACAGTTTGGGGTGAACATTCAAAACAAGTTCACGAGAAAACGTAGGGTGACAGATAAATAAAACGAGTGTTCAGTAACAGCTCAGCTCACGGTTAACAGAGCGTGCGTATTTTCGCATGAGTTGTAAATCAAAGGGCAACAAATCAAAGCACAGAAAAACAAGTTAAGTTAGCGAATCAGAGGATGGGTTGAGTGGTACGAGGGAAGAATGACCAGAGGTCATTAGGGCAGTCCGATTTGAGAAACTGAAGTGGCAAGATGTGTTTTGCCGGGCTCTCAAGTTTTAACTCTGTGGGTGTACAGAAGTTTTCCTCTGAAGTAATATAGATATAGAATGAGAAATAGTAATATTCAGGAGATTAGATAATGCTGTGGATAAGAAGTATAAGTTAAGAATTAGCAGTGATAGTAGGAAATGTGATTTTGTGAGGATTCTGTGTGTTGACAGTAAGTATGCTCTTCACTCATAATATGCATGAACAATAAGTATGAATAAGAAATATTTCAGAAGTCAAGATGAGATGATACAAGGTTAATAACTCACTTGACTATGTAAAAGCATTATAAGAAGAAATGTTGCAGAAGACACAAGATAAACTGCTACAAGGTGTATAACAATTGACTAAGTAAGAGTCAAGAAAGAAGAAGACAGAGAAGAATATCAACATGATAGCCAAACTGGGCTTTTGAATAAATAAATTATAAGTTGTCGTCAGGGATAAGTATGACGAGTAAGAGATTGGAGAATAATGACATTTATGAGATTACTCAGGTGCTCTCACATGTAAGTATATTTATGCGGCTGCAGATGTATTTGAGTATTGATTCATGAACATGATTATATAAAACGATTGTAACAAAGGTACTAGAGATGAACCTGACAGGATTAGTCAGAAGGGAATAAAGTTCCAAGGAGTTTTGAGGTAGATTGAGCAAACTGAAATAGAGCTTAAGGAGGCTAAATAAGTACTTTGAGATGAGATAAGCACAAAGGGGATTAAGTGCTTACACGCCTTGAGATGCAGAATGTATATCTGAAGCACTTATATATTTGAAACACTCATGATATGACTGCAGGTGTGCTCTATATAAAGAAGTATCTGCATCTTTGAAGAATATATGTATTATGTAAATAAATGGATTTTGTTTTGCAAGAGAACAAACAAACTGCTTGAGTCTGTCCTTGAAGGTCGTTGTTGAATGCCAGATTATTAATCACTACAATAAATCCACTATACGATCAGTCACACATTAACAGCGGAGAAGGGTACGAACGAGTCGAGGGTTGAATGAAAGGAAGTAGTTCATCCAAGAATTGTCAACTCTGGTGGAGAGGGCCAGTACCCATACACTACTAACTTAATACTTGGAAGATATACAAAGGAGACTGATGTGAGACACAACTAGTCCTGCCACCTGTCACCTAGTAATAAAACCTACAGCGGTTACAGAAAGTATAATTGGTGCCTTTGGACTAGTTCTCGGATCTCCACCACTACAGCGGTTACATATATAGGATAATTTGCGCCGGGACCAGCCCTTTTCGAGTGACATGGCTACATTACAGGGAGATATAGTGTATCAACAACAACCACAACAACAACAACAACAGCCCATATTCGTTTCACCACCTCTAGAGCAAGAACCAACAAGTTTTAATGAATACCACAAGAACATGTAACTAATTGGCGCCGAGACCAGTCCTACATTAGTTAACAACAGAGAAGGAACATGGAGAGGTGTACGAGAACCATAGAGAACAGAAAGAAGAGAATAGCAATGAGAGAGTTCGCTTCAGAGTTAAAGCGCTGTAGTAATTACGCAGTGGATTTCCCTTGGATAAGAATAGTAGATGGATTTGTTGCAAAAGTCTATAAGATAGAAATAAAGGATATTGTGGAAATTAAACTACAACCATTGAAAGTGAAAGAAGGGAAACCAAAATTATATTTAAAAAAAAAAGAACCTAACCGACAGTTACTAAAATGGAAACCAAAACAAAGAATGTAGCTAATCCCAGTTAGGGTAAGGTCAAGACAGGTTATAGATGACTTACCTGATTTTTGTCAGTGTTAAAATGGTCGGTAAGACAGAAAAGGTGACATCTGAAGAAAGAGATGTGAAGAATGACAGTGAAATCATGAAGCCATGTACATTCTTGTCGATGCCATGGAGTCAAACACCGGCATGTAAGAAATATAAACAGTGCAGAAAAGTCCATCAAACAATTTCTGATATTTCAGAGCTAGAGACTGTTGATGGTATACTAAATAGTCTAGTTTTAAGGGAATAGATGCTCCAGAAGACTTGAAGACATTACTTATGACCCAGATGGGAAAGTCAAGTTATGGTAACAGAATATCTGAAAACCCGATGAAGTCATTAATGGTCAGTGTTGCAACACAAACAGACGTCGATCTTCACACCGTCACAACAGATACCGGCACACAAGAAATAGTGGATGTAGACATATTTGATGTACATGCTGAGCAGAGAAGAGATCCTGAAATTCTCAAAATCATCAAACAAATAGAAGCGAAACCTACATCATGTAAACAGTTTATAATCTTGCCACATGATCAAATACTATATCATATCGATGAGAAACAAGAAGGGAGACTACAGAAAGTAATTCCACAGTCAGTAATACCTCAATTACTAGAGCAGTTCCATGACAATAATGGACATGTTGGAAGAGATAAAACCATTGACATTATCAAGAAAAGATATTATTGGATGTCAATGTACAAGGACATAGTTGAGTATGTTAGTACTTGCAAAATATGCAGAATGAGAAACATGAGACCAACTAAAGTTCCCTTACAAGAAATGAAACTATCTCATTTCCCTATGGAAGTTATAAGTATGGACATTTCTGGTCCATATCCCATTACGCAGTCTGAAAATGTATACCTCTTACATATTGTTGATCAATATTCGGTATGGCCTGAAAGTTATCCTCTCAAGAACATAACGTCAGCGACAGTGACAGAGTTTTTTCTACAAGAATGTGTACCAAGACATGGTTGTCCTAAGAGAATAATCACAGATAACGAGAAACAATTTGTCGGTAATCCGTTTAAGAAGACACTTCAGACTCTGCATATTCAACATACGACTAGCAGTCTTTATAGACCACAGGCAAATGGAAGAAATGAGAGAATGCATGCTAAATTGCATGATATCCTTGCTAAATATATACAAGGAAATGCACAATATTGGGATATATATATATATATATATATATATATATATATATATATATATATGTGTGTGACAGGGGCGCTAGGGGTACCTCACACCCAAGACCCGTGCACTAAGAAAATTTATAAAGGATCGTTTGACAGGGGTTGCAATTATTGGTTGCTTGCAACCCTCTCAGCAGCAGACTTAACAATTCAAGCAACCCAAAGCCTTATGCCGATCAACATTTAATTCTACCGAACAGAACAGAACACCAAACAAACAATCCAACAAACAATCAAACGAACACCCAGTCAGTGTTCATAGACTGTCTGAAAAACAATAAATAAAACAATGTCTAAGTGAACATTAATAGCATGGATAATAACACTTACCATAAAGAAAACATGCGCCCACCTGATATCATCAACTATCTCACACACTCATGCGTGTCGTCCAATGC
Source organism: Oreohelix idahoensis (assembly GCA_024509875.1). Taxonomy (NCBI): domain Eukaryota; kingdom Metazoa; phylum Mollusca; class Gastropoda; order Stylommatophora; family Oreohelicidae; genus Oreohelix; species Oreohelix idahoensis. The sequence goes on along the minus strand of JAMPIV010016812.1, from coordinate 51,661 downwards.
GACTAGTATGGTGTTGTGCATGAGGCTGGCAATCGCACCGGGTAACATAGGTTGCTACCGAAACCACTACTGCAAGAGCATCTGAATGCTTCATGCTGAGGCAAACCACACCGGTGGCCCCATGCTCCCTCAGGAGCGGAGAAGAGAAATATACATCTGGTACGCCCACGTGCTCTCACAAACCATTGTTCACACAACAATAATAATCAACTGGGCATAAAATAATATTCTTCAATACATGTACAACAAATAATCTCAATAATGAGAATTAACCACCACCTCACAACTGGTCTATCTCAATATTCGTTACTGCATTCTGAAGCATGTCGTATGTGACGACTCGTGCGGCTGGGAATCTCATCGCATGAAACACATTATTACAGGAACAACCACTGTAATAGCATAAAAATGCTTCTGTTGGCTTGTGGTGGACACCAGCCGCATTGGTGTTTCCATGCTCCACCAGGAGCAAACAGAGAAACACCTGTCTCAACAAAGGAGTGGCCTCGCGCTCTCCAGAAATCTAAATACATATTCTCACCTCACAGTAACCCATTAAATATACAGTAGAATTATCAATAAACGTGAAATACACTAAATTACTCTTACATAAAGAATACAATATAATTATTCTCGACTTAAGCCAAACTGGGACTAAATACACAACGTGTCGCTCGGCATAACATATTATAGGTTTACCACGCGGAGCGTGTTTAATCAGACTCGCTATCGCCGCCTTTTATCACCACGAGGCTACTATCTTGCGATCGTTAATCTTATCTAAATTTCCAGTGGAATAGCCTTTCTGAAGAATGAAATAATCGCTCTTAAACTCTCACATCTATCTATCTATCTATCTATCCCATTAAACATTAAAATAGCCACATCGATATAATTTCAGAATCCTAGAAAACTAATGCTAATTTAAATTAACTCACGTGTTCAAGGCATTTACAGCTTGGCTCTTGTGTGTCTTCTTAGTCTGTTCTCACTGGGCGGCTCTCTCAAACATAGACCGGTTTCGCCGCTTGCTACCCCTTTTTATAAGCCCTGGCCTAACCACTCAATTTACTGCGCGCTACGCGGATTAATCTGCGCCACACAGATAACACACGCGATTATTGCTCCAGCATGCATGAAAACACAGATTTACACAACTAGAGCAAAAACACAACTAATCGTAGGCTTATTATGGCCTTGTAATAAATCGGCTTGAAGATAACGTGATCAAAAGGCACTAAACCACATAGACAATATGACTGCCCAGATGGGGCCAGCGCCTAGAACGACAGACCTCAAGATGGCGCTGTCACATATATATATATATATATATATATATATATATATATATATATATATATATATATATATATATATATATATATCAATCAAGCTCTTGAAGCGATAAGAGTAAATATAACCGAGACGACAGGACTGTCTCCGGTCTACATGCTATATGGACGTGAACCTATTTTCCCATTAGATAATCTCCTGCAACCCCAAAGGAAGTATCAAGGTGAGGATCCCATCGAAGCTATACTACAAGAAAAGTATAGAGCACACCAGATAGCTAATCGAAACTCACAGAAAGCTTTTAAGAAATGGCAGAAGCAGCATGATAAAAGAGCTCATTTAGAACAATTTTAAATTGGTGATAAAGTTTATTACAAGAAGAACGTTCGAGATAAAAAATTTGATGCACGATGGCTTGACGGATATAAAGTGCTGGAACAGACAACACCCATAAATTATATATTATGGAATGAAGAGAAGAACATAGTTACAAAAGCTCACGCAGCACAGATGAAGAGAGATAATCATCGCCCCACAGCACCGCCAGCTTTACAGAGTAGCAGACCAGTACGAAAAGCCACGTTGAGTTACTATGATTTTACAGAGTCGTCAAGCACTTCACATAGTTAACACGACACAGATGGTGAGCAGAACACTAACGAAGAACAACGTAACACTCCAGACCAATTACAAGATACTATACATCGCCTGACTCTCTGCAGAGAAAACTCAGAAGACGAAGGTGATATTCCACCAGCAGAACTAAGAGAGAGATTGATATACAGAGATAATCGTCTACACAAAAGGGATAGTAGTACATCACTATCGGTACATGATCAAGAAACCCATACATCCATAACAAGTCAAACATACTATGGCAATCAACAATTACAGCCGTCAGCTTCCAGTCAACACCAGCCTACACATTCCAGTTGGGACAGCGAAGATGAGAGGCCTTTGCAATCAGCAACGAGAAACAACAAAACCCACCATAGTCGGAGCCTTACAGAAGAACATACGAGTCGACAATTACAGCCGTCAGCTTATAGTCAACACCAGCCTACACATTCCAGTTGGGATAGCGATGACGAACAGCCTTTACAAGCAACGAGAATCAACATCATCCACCATTCCCAGAGTTCTACAGCGGAGCATATAAACAGTAAATAGGATATCATTGATACGCCTTTAGCTTCTGTTGAATCTGAACTTGACACAACAGAACGAGAAGAAAGCGACATTGATTGCATGGATGACACTACCAACACCGAGATACGAAACTCCAATCAACATAGTACCCAACGTTAAGTCACTTAATTAAGTATCTCTGTGTTAATTTAGTGGATATTGATATTCCGGAGCACACTTAGACACTCACATTACTCACTAACCTTTTTAAAGAGAGAGTATAGAACTTTCAGACAGAAAAATACAGAAAATAAACATATTATATATAATCTCATGAGTGTGACAAAGTATATTAAATATATAATCTCATGAGCGTGACAAAGTAGATTAAATATATAATCTCATGAGTGTGACAAAGTAGATTAAATACATATAATCTCATGAAGCCTAACAGTGTTCTTCCCAAGGTACAAGATTCAGCCCACCAGAGGATCAAGACTGATAATTATATATAAATATATATAAATATATATAAATATAAATAAATAAATAAATAAATAAATAAATAAATAAATAAATAAATAAATATATATATATATATATATATATATATATATATCTATATCGCATTAAATGCATGTTAATTAGTATAATGTATCAATTTCAGGCATATACTTTTCAGGACCAGACAAAGAGGAGAATGGAAAAAAAGAAGAAGAGATGTGATACAGACTCAGTCAAGTTATAGTAGAGTAAGAAACTCTCTTTGCACTGATGATGAGCGTCCCCACTTGTCATTGCAATGGTTATATAGAAACACCAGGCATACGACATTGTTGTAGTATTGATACTGTAAGTACTGCTTACTTGAGAAATGATGGTAATGACACTTATATAGTCATGTCTACATTCATTTCAGACACAATGATGTTGGGTATTTTGCTAAGTCCGATATACTTGAGTACAACATATATAGCTTCAGACAGAGTTGACGATTTGACTGGTGCATCCAAAGCTAGAATCAGCCGAGCACATCAAACTCTGACTTATTGACACGTCTTTCACTATTGCATTGGGACATTTATTTATGCATGCTTTACTCTACTACTTAGGTTAATTCTGCTTATCTGTCCGATATAATGTATTAACGACATTAACGGCGGATACTTTAAGACATAAAAAGGTACTGACAAACCTCTGTGTCCACAGGCAGTTACCATGTCGAAAACATGTACATATCTAAATATTATAAGTGTAGAGTTATTGTTGATTTTTTGTTGTTGTTGTATTGGATGAGGTTGAGTATTGATAATAAACCTCAAACTAAGTTCTGGAAATTGTAATGAGATAGTGTTATACATGGCATCCTAATTTTTTCCTTGAGATTTGTTTTAGATATTAAGATTTAGACTTTGAAAATGTATATATACAGGAGCAGAGATGGTGGTATGCTAAGTGTAGTTGGAATTATTAGTTGATAGAACACAAATGTCTCCCTACGGGATACATTTGTATGACCCCGGGTTGTATGTCACCGTTGGGTTTGCCCAAAGCATTATTTGTGCTTCAGGCAAGGTTAATATGAACGCTTAAAAGCAGGCTACCGCGGGGCTTGCCCAGGCATTATAAATATGTGCCACAGTTTGGGGTGAAGATTTAAAACAAGTTCAATGAGAAATAGTAATATTCGGGAGATTAGATAATGCTGTGGATAAGAAGTATAAGTTAAGAATTAGCAGTGATAGTAGGAAATGTGATTTTGTGAGGATTCTGTGTGTTGACATTAAGTATGCTCTTCACTCATAATATGCATGAACAATAAGTATGAATAAGAAATATTTCAGAAGTCAAGATGAGATGCTACAAGGTTAATAACTCACTTGACTAAGTAAAAGCATTATAAGAAGAAATGTTGCAGAAGACACAAGATAAACTGCTACAAGGTGGATAACAATTGACTAAGTAAGAGTCAAGAAAGAAGAAGACAGAGAAGAATATCAACATGATAGCCAAACTGGGCTTTTGAATAAATAAATTATAAGTTGTCGTCAGGGATAAGTATGACGAGTAAGAGATTGGAGAATAATGACATTTATGAGATTACTCAGGTGCTCTCACATGTAAGTATATTTATGCGGCTGCAGATGTATTTGAGTATTGATTCATGAACATGATTTATAAAACGATTGTAACAAAGGTACTAGAGATGAACCTGACAGGATTAGTCAGAAGGGAATAAAGTTCCAAGGAGTTTTGAGGTAGATTGAGCAAACTGAAATAGAGCTTAAGGAGGCTAAATAAGTACTTTGAGATGAGATAAGCACAAAGGGGATTAAGTGCTTACACGCCTTGAGATGCAGAATGTATATTTGAAGCACTTATATATTTGAAACACTCATGATATGACTGCAGGTGTGCTCTATATAAAGAAGTACCTGCATCTTTGAAGAATATATGTATTATGTAAATAAATGGATTTTGTTTTGCAAGAGAACAAACAAACTGCTTGAGTCTGTCCTTGAAGGTCGTTGTTGAATGCCAGATTATTAATCACTACAATAAATCCACTATACGATCAGTCACTGATTAACAGCGGAGAAGGGTACGAACGAGTCGAGGGTTGAATGAAAGGAAGTAGTTCATCCAAGAATTGTCAACTCTGGTGGAGAGGGCCAGTACCCATACACTACTAACTTAATACTTGGAAGATATACAAAGGAGACTGATGTGAGACACAACTAGTCCTGCCACCTGTCACCTAGTAATAAAACCTACAGCGGTTACAGAAAGTATAATTGGTGCCTTTGGACTAGTTCTCGGATCTCCACCACTACAGCGGTTACATATATAGGATAATTTGCGCCGGGACCAGCCCTTTTCGAGTGAGTTACTAAAATGGAAACCAAAACAAAGAATGTAGCTAATCCCAGTTAGGGTAAGGTCAAGACAGGTTATAGATGACTTACCTGATTTTTGTCAGTGTTAAAATGGTCGGTAAGACAGAAAAGGTGACATCTGAAGAAAGAGATGTGAAGAATGACAGTGAAAATCATGAAGCCATGTACATTCTTGTCGATGCCATGGAGTCAAACACCGGCATGTAAGAAATATAAACAGTGCAGAAAAGTCCATCAAACAATTTCAGATATTTCAGAGCTAGAGACTGTTGATGGTATACTAAATAGTCTAGTTTTAAGGGAATAGATGCTCCAGAAGACTTGAAGACATTACTTATGACCCAGATGGGAAAGTCAAGTTATGGTAACAGAATATCTGAAAACCCGATGAAGTCATTAATGGTCAGTGTTGCAACACAAACAGACGTCGATCTTCACACCGTCACAACAGATACCGGCACACAAGAAATAGTGGATGTAGACATATTTGATGTACATGCTGAGCAGAGAAGAGATCCTGAAATTCTCAAAATCATCAAACAAATAGAAGCGAAACCTACATCATGTAAACAGTTTATAATCTTGCCACATGATCAAATACTATATCATATCGATGAGAAACAAGAAGGGAGACTACAGAAAGTAATTCCACAGTCAGTAATACCTCAATTACTAGAGCAGTTCCATGACAATAATGGACATGTTGGAAGAGATAAAACCATTGACATTATCAAGAAAAGATATTATTGGATGTCAATGTACAAGGACATAGTTGAGTATATTAGTACTTGCAAAATATGCAGAATGAGAAACATGAGACCAACTAAAGTTCTCTTACAAGAAATGAAACCATCTCATTTCCCTATGGAAGTTATAAGTATGGACATTTCTGGTCCATATCCCATTACGCAGTCTGAAAATGTATACCTCTTACATATTGTTGATCAATATTCGGTATGGCCTGAAAGTTATCCTCTCAAGAACATAACGTCAGCGACAGTGACAGAGTTTTTTCTACAAGAATGTGTACCAAGACATGGTTGTCCTAAGAGAATAATCACAGATAACGAGAAACAATTTGTCGGTAATCCGTTTAAGAAGACACTTCAGACTCTGCATATTCAACATACGTCTAGCAGTCTTTATAGACCACAGGCAAATGGAAGAAATGAGAGAATGCATGCTACATTGCATGATATCCTTGTTAAATATATACAAGGAAATGCACAATATTGGGATATATATATATATATATCAATCAAGCTCTTGAAGCGATAAGAGTAAATATAAACGAGACGACAGGACTGTCTCCGTTCTACATGCTATATGGACGTGAACCTATTTTCCCATTAGATAATCTCCTGCAACCCCAAAGGAAGTATCAAGGTGAGGATCCCATCGAAGCTATACTACAAGAAAAGTATAGAGCACACCAGATAGCTAATCGAAACTCACAGAAAGCTTTTAAGAAATGGCAGAAGCAGCATGATAAAAGAGCTCATTTAGAACAATTTTAAATTGGTGATAAAGTTTATTACAAGAAGAACGTTCGAGATAAAAAATTTGATGCACGATGGCTTGACGGATATAAAGTGCTGGAACAGACAACACCCATAAATTATATATTACGGAATGAAGAGAAGAACATAGTTACAAAAGCTCACGCAGCTCAGATAAAGAGAGATAATCATCGCTCCACAGCACTGCCAGCTTTACAGAGTAGCAGACCAGTACGAAAAGCCACGTTGAGTTACTATGATTTTACAGAGTCGTCAAGCACTTCACATAGTTAACACGACACAGATGGTGAGCAGAACACTAACGAAGAACAACGTACCACTCCAGATCAATTACAAGATGCTATACATCGCCTGACTCGCTGCAGAGAAAATTCAGAAGACGAAGGTGATATTCCACCAGCAGAACTAAGAGAGAGATTGATATACAGAGATAATCGTCTACACAAAAGGGATAGTAGTACATCACTATCGGTACATGATCAAGAAACCCATACATCCATAACAAGTCAAACATACTATGGCAATCAACAATTACAGCCGTCAGCTTCCAGTCAACACCAGCCTACACATTCCAGTTGGGACAGCGAAGATGAGAGGCCTTTGCAATCAGCAACGAGAAACAACTAAACCTCCCATAGTCGGAGCCTTACAGAAGAACATAAGAATCGTTAATTACCACTGTCAGCTTCCAGTCAACACCAGCCTACACACTCTAGCTGGGATTGCGATGACGAACAGCCTTTACAAGCAACGAGAAGCAACATCATCCACCATACCCAGAGTTCTACAGCGGAGCATATAAACAGTAACAAGGATATCATTGATACGCCTTTAGCACCTGTTGAATCTGAACTTGACACAACAGAACGAGAAGAAAGCGACATCGATTGCATGGATGACACAACCAACACTGAGATACGAATAGCCACTAATCGCCCTTACCAACCTTCGTCACCAGATTCACCACCAAGAGCGAAATTGTTACGTCTACTGCAAGAACATGTACGAGCCAGATTCAAAAGAAATCATCGTCAGGTACACAAACCGTCTCTATGTTTACAACAACGTACAAATATTCGATCGCCCCCTTTCTCCTGCAGAGCGACTATAAACACGACATCACAATTGATACCACCTTCGTCACAGTACGACAGTCGCCTCTCCAGTAGAGAAGTTACACTATTAGAGCTTGTAAAACAGATCTCGAAGTTAGTGTAATCGTCGTAAAGTACTCACCCAGCAATAGTACTAATTCGCAGCACTCACCCAGCAATAGTGCTTAAAAATACTCCAATCAACATAGTACCCAACGTTAAGTCACTTAATTAAGTTTCTCTGTGTTAATTTAGTGGATATTGATATTCCAGAGCACACTTAGACACTCACATTACTCACTAACCTTTTTAAAGAGAGAGTATAGGACTTTGAAACAGAAAGATACAGAAAATAAACATATTATATATAACCTCATGAGTGTGACAAAGTAGATTAAATACATATAATCTCATGAGTGTGACAAAGTAGATTAAATACATATAATCTCATGAGTGTGACAAAGTAAATTAAATATATAATCTCATGAGTGTGAAAAAGTAGAATAACTACATAGAATCTCATGAAGCCTAACAGTGTTGTTCCCAAGGTACAAGATTCAGCACACCAGAGGATCAAGACTGATACTTATTATATATGTATATATATATATATATATATATATATATATATATATATATTATATATATATATATATATATATCTATATATATATATATATATATATATATATATATATATATATATATATATCGATATATCTATATATATATATATATATATATATCTATATATATGTCGCATTAAATGCATGTTGATTAGTATAATGTATCAATTTCAGGCATATACTTTTCAGGACCAGACAAAGGGGACAATGAAAAAAAAGAAGAAGACATGTGATACAGACTCAGTCAAGTTATAGTAGAGTAAGAAACTCTCATTGCACTGATGATGAGCGTCCCCACTTGCCATTGCAATGGTTATATAGAGACACCAGGGATACGACATGGTTGCAGTATTGATACTGTAGGTACTGCTTACATGAGAAATGATGGTAATGACACTTATATAGTCATGTCTACATTAATTTCAGACACAATTATGTTGGGTATTTTGCTAAGTCCGATATACTTGAGTATAACATATATAGCTTAAGACAGAGTTGACGATTTGACTGGTGCATGCAAGGCTAGAATCAGCCGAGTACATCAAACTCTGACATATTAACATGTCTTTCACTATTGCATTGGGACATTTATTTATGCATGCTTTACTCTACTACTTATTTTAATTCTGCTTATCTGTCCGATATAATGTATTAACGAAATTAACAGCGGATACTTTAAGACATAAAAAAGGTACTGACAAACCTCTGTGTCCAGAGGCAGCTACCATGTCGAAAACATGTACATATCTAAATATTATAAGTGTAGAGTAATTGTTGATTTATTTTTTTTTGTATTGGATGAGGTTGAGTATTGATAATATACCTCAAACTAAGTTCTGGCAATTGTAATGAGATAGTGTTATACTTGGCATCCTAATTTTTTCCTTGAGATTTGTTTTAGATATTAAGATTTAGACTTTGAGAATATATATATATACAGGAGCAGAGATGGTGGTATGCTAAGTGTAGATGGAATTAGTAGTTGATAGAACACAAATGTCTCCCTACGGGATACATTTGTATGGCCCGGGGTTGTATGTCACCGTTGGGTTTGCCCAAAGCATTATTTGTGCTTCAGGCAAGGTTAATATGAACGCGTAAAAGCAGGGTACCGCGGGGCTTGCCCAGGCATTATAAATATTTTCCACAGTTTGGGGTGAACATTCAAAACAAGTTCACGAGAACACGTAGGGTGACAGATAAATAAAACGAGTGTTCAGTAACAGCTCAGCTCACGGTTAACAGAGCGTGCGTATTTTCGCATGAGTTTTAAATCAAAGGGCAACCAATCAAAGTACAGAAAAACAAGTTAAGTTAGCGAATCAGAGTTTGGGTTGAGTGGTACGAGGGAAGAATGACCAGAGGTCATTAGGGCAGTCCGATTTGAGAAACTGAAGTGGCAAGATGTGTTTTGCCGGGCTCTCAAATTTTAACTCTGTGGGTGTACAGAAGTTTTCCCCTGAAGTAATATAGATATAGAATGAGAAATAGTAATATTCAGGAGATTAGATAATGCTGTGGATAAGAAGTATAAGTTAAGAATTAGCAGTGATAGTAGGAAATGTGATTTTGTGAGGATTCTGTGTGTTGACACTCATCATATGCATGAACAATAAGTATGAATAAGAAATATTTCAGAAGTCAAGATGAGATGCTACAAGGTTAATAACTCACTTGACTAAGTAAAAACCTTATAAGAAGAAATGTTGCAGAAGACACAAGATAAACTGCTACAAGATGGATAACAATTGACTAAGTAAGAGTCAAGAAAGAAGTAGACAGAGAAGAATATCAACATGATAGCCAAACTGGGCTTTTGAATAAATAAATTATAAGTTGTCGTCAGGGATAAGTATGACAAGTAAGAGATTGGAGAATAATGACATTTATGAGATTACTCAGGTGCTCTCACATGTAAGTATATTTATGCGGCTGCAGATGTATTTGAGTATTGATTCATGAACATGATTTATAAAACGATTGTAACAAAGGTACTAGAGATGAACCTGACAGGATTAGTCAGAAGGGAATAAAGTTCCAAGGAGTTTTGAGGTAGATTGAGCAAACTGAAATAGAGTTTAAGGAGGCTAAATAAGTACTTTGAGATGAGATAAGCACAAAGGGGATTAAGTGCCTACACGCCTTGAGATGCAGAATGTATATTTGAAGAACTTATATATTTGAAGCACTTATGATATGACTGCAGGTGTGCTCTATATAAAGGAGTACCCACATCTTTGAAGAATATAAGTATTATGTAAATAAATGGATTTTGTTTTGCAAGAGAACAAACAGACTGCTTGAGTCTGTCCTTGAAGGTCGTTGTTGAATGCCAGATTATTAATCACTACAATAAATCCACTATACGATCAGTCACTGATTAACAGCAGAGAAGGGTACAAACGAGTCGCGGGTTGAATGAAAGGAAGTAGTTCATCCAAGAATTGTCAACTCTGGCGGAGAGGGTCAGTACCCATACACTACTGACTTAAACTTGGAAGACATACAAAGGAGACTGGTGTGAGACACAACTAGGCCTGCCACCTGTCACCTAGTAATAAAACCTACAGCGGTTACATAAAGTATAATTGGTGCCTTTGGACCAGTTCTCGGATCACCACCACTACCACGGTGACACATCGTTAGAGTCGATAGTAGTGTTGCTGTGCATTCTGACCTTTCTTGCAGCACGCTTGCCTTCTGCCTTATCAGCTAAGGTCTGTTCTGCAATGCGAGTGCCTTGAGTAATGTTTGTCCGCCAGGCACAGCAATACTGTGCGATAGTCTTTACAACCTTATATCGTCGCTGAAGGGTGTACTAATTTGGAGAAACTGTATTGAAGGAAACGGAATCTGAATGGAGCTACGTGACAAAGGCAATAATATATTCAGTACACATATAAGTATAATGATTTCCTGGGAAGAAAACCAGAAGGCATACTACCGTCAAGTAGTAGAGTACTATGTAAATATTGCTTGTTAATAATGGACGGAATGACCTAACTAGTGACGGTTCATCTCTGCACATTGATCATGAAAATCAATAAAGTCTGTTATGGTTATAACGTACCAACATTGACTTTGCATCTCGTTACTTTTGAACCGTGGGTGCATACTTATGATGTTACTGGTTCGTTTATCCATGGTGAGTGCACACTGCCGAACAAATACAGGGGCGACTCAGTGCTGTATGCACACTCACGATAGAAACTTTCCCGGGACACGGTCATTGTATATCCGTGTTAATCACTGAAGACACTAAAGCAAACCAACGGGAATACTTAATTTAACATGGTGGCCAGTATAGTGGTTAATACTCCCCATGCAACAATAATCATCTTTGGCAATCTTTGGAACTTTGTAACAGATACAGATGTGACCGTTATAACCGTCAATGTCATAACCTCGACACTGGATTAAATGGTCAACTGTGTGAGCAAACTTACGAGTCAAATGAATACCTACGTCAGTACATCAACAACAGTCAAGCAACAGTAATTACGGTGGATGTTACTCGCATTGTTTCAAGCCGTGCAGACTCATATCGTAGATTCTGTGCTGGGAATGTTTCGATTTGCCAGATAAGTAGACATTGTATTGTGGTGTCTTTATACTGATTATATTTAGTAAGCACCTGCATCTAGCACTGCCTTTTATATAATTCTCGTTATTTTGTATTCTATGGTGTTTTTCCCTAGGTGGACAGTTGGGAGGACGAATTCCAGAGGCGTATACCTATTTTAATTGGTATCCCTGAAATCGTTGCTATAGATCGTTGATAGTTTTCCCTTTGTGGATGTCGTATTTTGAATCTGTCTAACAACACGGTCATATTTACCGCGCTCACTAGAGGATAAATGGACCGATAGAATAGCCAATCAGGACGCTCCTTTTCTAGTATGTATAAAGAAACCTTTTTATGTTTGACAGAAAGGGCCTATTCTGTGTATTTGATAGGAAGGAGTTATTTTATTTCGTAAAGAATAACGATATATACAGATAAATACGTAACTATTATAACATCTGGGATATTACTTAATAAGTAGGTACAAAGACGGCCTCATAATAGTAATTTATTTAAAGACAAAAATTGGTTTTAGTGATATTTTTACATCATGGTAAGACCCGATTTAGTTAATTAAAGACTGCATAGATTTAAATGCAATGTAATAACTAGACAACAAAGATATAGAAAGATAGGGACAAATTAGCTGTTCAAATATCACTTTAAATAATTAAAAACGGGACAATATCAAGTTAGATATAGAATATTTAAACTTAGTCACATTATACGGGCCAGCTGAAAAATGTTTAGGTTTTGATTCTTAAACACACATTTGGACCGTGCTTCCGATTGGGCGGACACGGCGCTATATATAGAACTGGGACTTAGGGGAGTCCGCCACACAATTTAAATACCGAGCTGCATGAATCGAGCGCAAATTGTTACTGCAGGGTCTTTTGCCGCTGTGATCTAGAAGCAGACTTTAAATTCCCATTGAAAGCCTGTATTCAGCTTGTGTATTATTGCCTGTGGGTAAGAAAGATATATAAAATTTGTATATATTGTTGATTATTTGCCTGTGTATACCCGCTTATGTGTTCGGTGATGTGTAGAAAGCGAAACTACAGGACTAGTGTGTTGCAGCATTGAGGGTATACATGTGTGATTTTGAAACGAAAGCCAGCGTTAGAAAATGTGTATAATATTTGTAAGTAGGGCAAAAATTACGACTGTAAGTTCTAATAGGGTATATGAATGAGTATTTCAGCCTGGAATTACACACTGTTCACGAACATAAGATAGGAGTACAGGAATTGTTAACATGATGTAATCAAGTTGTCACTTGCTATTGTGTACTTAACCAAATCATTGTATGGAAGCCAATCATGGGCTAAGGAATCTATCATAGGATGTTTACAGGAAATGAATAATCACATGGAACTGGGTGTAAGAGAAATGAAGTTATATGTCCTGTGCAAACTGTTAGCACAATTTCTGAAAAATGTTTATATGTGATGTTGTGTGTGTGTGTGTGTGTGTGTGTGTGTGTGTGTGTGTGTGTGGGTGTGTGTGTGTGTGTGTGTGTGTGTGTGTGTGTGTGTGTGTGTGTGTGTGTGTGTGTGTGTGTGTGTGTGTGTGTGTGTGTGTGTGTGTGTGGAGTGGTGCTGGAGCCTACATGGAATGCGGTTATCTTTCATTCCAGATTCTGTCTCGATATTACAAAGTACGAAACATCCACTGAGAGGAAGTCTGTTGGGTCTACAGCTCATTATATATCTGGATCCATACAACGATTCCCAACATGGAGTTGCAGTTTGTGTAAACCCGGCCTGATGGATGAAGATCATCATCAAATAAGATAGGTGGAATCTAGTTCCACTGTACAGCAAATCCAGAAAAAAAACTACAGATATAAAAACCACACATAATAAAAATAAAAACAAAAAAACATTTAATGATGATATATTAAGGACATTTGTTCAATAAAGTGAATTCTACAGTCCAGAGACAGTGATTGTAGATTAGTAAAGAAAGTAATTGACATTATCTCGTTACCTTTACCATATTATTCCTTATGGAAAAGTACATTCCATATTATTTATTTAATGTTGTAAATACCATTTGATTTCTTTTAAAATTCCTGACCGAAAAAATAGATCGGTAGAGGACAAATAAATTGTAAATAATTTCAGTCAGTCTTGCTTAATACTTCTTATTAAGTTAATGTTCTGTATTGAGATTTATTACATATAATTAATTCAATTTTCCCCTAGATAATTAGCCAATAAAACAAAAGTATATTCATTAATCAATGTGGGATCTAGAGAGGTAACAGATAGATCTTCAGTACCCCACACTATCATCATACTTGAAGGTTTACATAGCTTGACCCCACTATTGATGTCGATACACCCTTGCTCTTTTCAGAGAAGGGGGTATTTCTTATAAGACCAGTCTCTTATCTGGCACTATCCTGGTATCATCTGATACACCTTTGTGTCCAGGAAAGTCTTTATTTTAATAACATCCAAACCTCTCGCGACTGTGGAACTCAAGCTTTAATAGCTGTAGATTTTGTGTCCAGTCCGTGGTTCTCTATCACATGTTTGGATGTGCTCGTGTTTTATGGTAGTGATTGGTATTTTCTTACTTCATTTGTGTTACGTCAGGCATGTACGAGGTATTCTTCTCTGGCGTTGATTTATTTTTATTTGCATGTGGATAAATGCATGTTTGGTACCAGTGGTGTCGTGTCATATATATTAGCAAAGAATGATTTTGGCTAATTTTACTTCGTTGTTTCTGCTAATAAGTATTTTTATATGTTTGTGATTTTTCTTCACACATATTTATCATTGATATTAATTTGTTTCATTACTTAACGAGTAGTGTTATTATTTCAGATTTGGTTCAATCATAAATTTTCGATCTCCAATAATGAGTATCGATGAGTTAATATATTTAATTGATTAATTTATATATAACATTTCAGTTGATTAAGTAAGTAATATAATTCAGAATCAAAAATGGAGACAGCTGAATATTTTATTAAACAAGGTAAAATTCTTGGTTTATCGGGCGAAAAACTACAAGAGTTTGCACTGTCGGAATATAAGGAAGCACAGGAGAAAGAGAGGCGTCAATTAGAATTAAAAGAGAGAATTAGCTAACCAGGAACGTATGAAACGTTTGGAAATGGAAGATAACGAAAAAAGGAGGCAAGACGAAGAGAGAATTAAACTCTTGGAGATGAAAGAAAATGAGAAAATGGGACAATATGAATTTACAGTTGAGGGAGAAAAACGAGCTCATGAAGAGAGAATGATGCAATTATAAATTGAAAGACATAAGTTACAAAATTGAAATACAACTGTTGCGGCTACTAGTCAATCACACCCTCACAATAATGGTCATAAAGGTGACATTAAAATTCATTTACCAATGTTTAAATCAGGAGTCGACGATATTGCGTTCTTTATGTCAAGATTTTAATTAGTGTGCACAGAATATACAATTGATAAAAGTATGTGGTGTAGCAAACTGTTGAAGATTTTTTATCAGGATAGGCGTTAAGTGCAATGGCTTCGTTAGAAGGCGACAGCCAAAACTATGATGAAGCAAGAGCTACGCTATTAAAATAATATTAGCTTACAGCTGCAGGTTATAGAAGACGTTTTAAAGAGTTGTTGCTGGAAACAGGAAAAGAGTTCTCACAATTCATTTCGGAAATCGTTTAACTTTTAATCGTTGGATTGAACTTGAAAAGGTACAACGGAATTTTGAACATCTTGCAGATTTAATATTACGGGATAAGCTATTATCCTCAGTAAGTGATAAGTTTTTCCTAAATCGTTATCGAAAGTTGAGATCTTCGGGTGGCAGTTTTCAATTGCTCATCCGAAGTTGTATGTCAGAAAAACTAAACTGCATGAATCCTTACAGTCAACGGGTGCTACTACTGTAAATAACAGACAAGGAAAATTTAGATCGAACAGTGGTGACAGAAATAAGTTTCGTCATAGAAGTGCCAGTTCCGATCGAAATAATAATTATCAGAGAAATTTTTCTCATTTTGAAGGTGGAAATAGAAATGATTCACCAGCTTGCAGAAGATGGAATAACAATCATTTTGGAACTGGTCAACAGGTTAATTTGGGAAACAGAGACAGAATGAAGTGGCAACAAAATACTCCTAACTTTTACAGTTACAATAAATCACGTTACTAGCAGAATAATAATAATAGACATTTGTATAACAATAGACAACAAACTGACAGGGCATTTCGGTCAAATAGTTCTAATCGATCTGCTTACCATGGTAATTCCGTACAAATGTCGGAAAATAATGTCGCAGATAACAATAATACTGTTAATCAAGCAAATGCTTGTGCGTCTTTTTATTTTAATAATGCTGAAAAATGTTTGGAATGCAAGAATCTATTTCAGCTTTACGTCGTATCCAGACTGAGATGTGGACATCCTATCCCTGCGTTGTCAGCGCATGAGGGAACCGGGTCTTTGGAGTTTCATACCGGTTTGCTCAATGGCATACCAGTATCTTTGTTATATGATACTGGGTTTACTTGGTGAAATGTGTCACGTTTGGTGGCAAAGTTGAACGATTTCAAACTGCATTGGTTCCTATTTCGACAACATTTTTCACAGGGGATATTTCTGTGTGTTTGCTC
The DNA here is from genome assembly GCA_024509875.1 of Oreohelix idahoensis. Taxonomy (NCBI): domain Eukaryota; kingdom Metazoa; phylum Mollusca; class Gastropoda; order Stylommatophora; family Oreohelicidae; genus Oreohelix; species Oreohelix idahoensis. The sequence goes on along the minus strand of JAMPIV010016812.1, from coordinate 34,910 downwards.
CCGAAACCAGTTTGTGATCTGGTAATAGGTCGAATACACGGGGTTAAAGAGTGTACATTGGAACAAATAAAAGATTGGGAACTTAACAAAATTCACAAGGCGAACATGGTGCTTACTCGAGCACAGGGACATGCTCAACGAAATGTTGTAACCATTAGGTAGTGATGAATTGGGGCATAGCAACATTAGCAAAGAAGTTTTTGCTACATTGCAGAAAAATGACGATTCACTAAAGACATTTTTTAATTTCGTACAAATTAATACTACACATGATATTACTTTTCACAAGCCATGGTATGCTATCGTCAACAACATATTAGTGAGACGGTTCAGAGATAGGCAACAATATTTTGATACTATGATTCAAATAATGGTACATAAAACAATGAGGGCTTATATTTTAAGTCATGCTCATGAATCACGTTGTTCATGTCATTTGGGTTACTCGAGAACGAGGGCTAGAGTACTTGCATCTTTTTATATGGCATGGTATATCAAAATACATTGTGATGTTTTGCCGTTCTTGTTTTATATGTCAGGAAGTTAAGTCTAAAGGGGCACATCTTGTAGCTCCCATTCAAGTAGCCGATATTCCGGTGCGTCCATTTGAGAAGATGGCCGTGGAAATTATTGGCCCACTTCCTATAATGTCATCAAATGGAGATAGATATGTATTAACCTGCATAGATATGTGTACGCGTTGGTCGGAAGCTATACTTCTCAAAAATATTGCTACTCAGGATGTGGCTGAGGTTTTGTTTCAAATTTTTACCAGAATCGGTTTTTCGAGAAAACTGTTGTCAGATAAGGGCTCTCAATTTGTTTCAGGTGCTTTGACTGAGGTGATGAAAAATGTTTCCCATAGATCACTTAGCGGTATGGTGGAGCGTCTCAATAGGTCGATAAAACAAATGTAGGGTAAGATTACTATTGATTTTCCGAAAGAGTGGGACCGAGTTTTACCTACAGTACTTTTTGCATATCGCAAAATACCTGATGAGCATACTGGTTTCAGTCCATTTCAACTTGTGTTTGGGACTTAACCCAGAGGTTCGTTATCTTTGATTAAAGATTTGTTAATCGATTCTGATTTGTCTCAAGAAACAGTATCGTCATACGAGTATGTTGTCAATCTCAGACAAAGAATCATGGATTCATGTCAAATAGCGACATCTGCATCAGAGAGAGCCAAAGAATATGCTCGTGTGTCGCAAAATCATTCAAGATATCTTCGGCATCTTGTACCAGACGACGATGCATTTGTTCTCTTACCTAGAAAGCAGAATAGACTACTTATAACTTGGTGTGGACCTTTCAAAATTCTGTCACGTATTTCGGATGTTGATTACGTACTTGATGTCAAAGGAAAAATGAAGTTATTTCACATTAACATGTCAAAAGAATTTCACGCAAGACCTGAACAACTTCAGACAGTATTTCGCGCTGTCGGGGACATAGTCTCGCGTCCAATTGGTTGGTCTTTATTATCAGTGTTTCAGGAAGAATCAGCGTTTCCTGATGTATCTATGAATTTTCCTAATATACCAGTACATTCTACAGAAACTTGGAAAGATGTGACGATATGTCAAGATTTATCATTTAATAACCAAACACATGTGTCTGATTTAATACATTCTTTTCATGATGTACTTTCTGATATTCCAGGTAAAACAAATGTAATCATACATGTTATACATTTAAATGATGAAACATCTATATCCATACCCTATAATTTTGCATTTTCTGGACAAAGTGAACAAAGAAATAAATGACATGATTAGGTTAGGGATAATCAGTCCTTCTCAAAGTAATTTTGTTTTTCCTATGGTGGTAATTAAAAAAAAAAAGATAATGAGATACGGCTCTGCACTGATTTCAGAAAATTAAATGAAGTAACAAATTTTGATGCCGAACCATTACCATTATTGGAGGATTTCTTACCAAAATTCAAAGGCAGTATACTTTAGTAAATTTGATTTGGCCAAGGGTTATTGGCAAGTTCCGTTGGCGGATAGATGTAAACAGTTCACAGCTTTTTCTACTCCTCGTGGGTTATTCCATTTCAACGTCATGTGTTTCGGACTCATGAACGCACCTGCGTCCTTCACTAGAATGATGAGAATGCTGTTCTCTCATAGCACTGTCCACACACCAGAGGCCATGATCCGACACATTAGAGTGTCAGGACTATTGATTTTGGCAAGTATAATTGGTGTTTTAATTTTAAGCTGTTTAATGTATGAATACCAAGTGTACAAGAAGATTAGATGTCCACAGCGTACATCGGTAAAATATAATGAGGACATTGTTACACCCATTGACACAGCTAACGCCCTAAAGACCTCTGAGTACTTTCCAATGACTGACATTCGTTCCCCTCCCATGGTGACAAACCCTACTCCGTCATTTATCCCAATATACACCCCACTCCACTAAATAACTGAGACATATATACCTTTACCTAAAATTTGGCATGGTGACATATGTTGCAAGTTGTTTAAAACTTATATGCTATTCAACACAGTTTACGGATTGGCGAAATACTACATTGTTACAAGCAAACCATGACGATTCCATGCGAAATCGCTAACAAGGTAACGGATATGTTCACATGTTGATAAACCTTGTATTGAGAAATAAACATCACATATTGATGTACCTGTATTTTTCTGACCATTGTCACGTTGTAAGCGGAACACTGCAGTATATTTTCTTGACAAATGTTGTCCATTTTAATGAACTTGCGTTTGTAAGCAGATTTTCTATTTGATGACAAACCTATAAACAGTTTGGTACTTGGTTCAAGTGTTACTTAAAACGTTCATACTCCCCCACCCGATAGTTACTTTCACCTTGAATTCCCAATCGTACCTAACGATTCATAAACCCGTATTATAAATGGTAAATTTTTGAAGTTACACATTTTGAGCATAATAGGTTATTCATATGCTTCGTATTTGATGGCCGTTTAGACTGACGTTACTCTCGATTTTTGTTTTTGACAAAATAAGCAGACAGCAGTGTGCATTCAAGATTTACGTCGCGCACGTTCTGCTGACGACATGCTGTTTTCTCCTCTAAACAACCTTTATAGGCATCCAAGACCTCTGTCGGGCCTATTCCAATGATTATCTATCTGTATCGGTATTGTTGTCCTCCTTCATAGTAACGACAATTGAATATACTGGAGATTAGAGTCATTTTTAAAAATAAATTCTTTGTAAGTGTATTAAATGCTCAACTCCATGTAACCAGATTAATAGTTCTATATTTAGATTTTACGACGAACACAACTTCTTCAGAATTTGGTGTTTAAGACCCATATACATCCTGTTAAATCACTGATCGCAGTGGCAGGATGAGGTCGCCTGTATCATATGATTGTATTATGTTTACCACGTAATATATTGACAATTACGAGAGCGTACAGCTCCAGTTCATATTTTATTATGAAATTATAGATTAATATTGCCATGTTTGTATATCCCCATGTCATAGTGGATATATATATATATATATATATATATATATATATATATATATATATATATATATATATATATATATATATATATATATATATATATATATATATATATATATATATATATATATATATATATATATATATATACCGGTATATTACATTTTTTTGCGTCGCACGGTCTGATCTTTGACCACTAGTTCTATGCAGTTAGGATGATGTTCTTTGCAGCAACTACATTTAAGATGGTTGAATACTTAATGAATATTCGTCACTTCTGTTGAATATTGTCAACGTATTTTTTGTTGTTGTTGTTGTTTGCACAACCGATGACATTCATATGCAACTTTTATAAAATGTAGGCATAATGTTAGCATTATGGTGATGACTAATTCACAGCGTTGTTCATATTGATATTGTTGAGAAGTAGTGTACATCCATACTGTTTAATGGCGAAGTGTATTAACAACTTGTATGTGTCCCCCGTTTTACACATTGTAAATCTACTGGGATTCCTCGTTTTACGAAAACTTTTTTTTTTCTGAGACCCTCTACAAATAGGTTAGTTGTTTATAACAGTCACTAGGATGAGGTAGTTAGTTGATAGTTGTGTGGCTCCGGGACGTATATGACCGCATGGCCTACCACGCTAGCATTATCCTTGCTACTACAATAGCATAATACGTGCTTGTGGTTTTAACAGAAGAATAGCCTAAAGAAACAAAACAACAAGTTAAGAACTTTTAAAATAAAACGAGAAATGCACATAGTGCATTAAATCATAAACAAGAAATTTACATTGTTCTAGAAATAGAATTAGTAATCCGCAAACTCGTCATAAGGCGGGGGTTGCGTAGCGACAGTGACGTATGTTAAAAAGTCAGAAGGCTTTTAACCAATGAAACTGGCTAGATTTGCGCACCACTTCGAATTTTATAGACGCTAAGTTTTGACCAGGGCTTCCTGATAGAATGACGTGGACAAAGGTTGTGATTTGTGCTTTTGTGCTACGGGGATCATGTTTGCACAGCCCTAGGTTCACAATACAACCAACACACTCTAAATAAATGTATTCATAGAAGCCTACAACGAAAATATTTAGTATTTAAAATATAAATACGACTAAATCTTACAATAGCAGTAAATTGTGCATCAATAAACAAAAATATTCAAAAGTGAAGATATCACAATAGGTATTATCTCGCTCGCACGCATGTAAATAAATTTCAGTTATATTTTTACCAATGGGAACCTTGATTATGATGTACATAAGTTGATGATTTAATAAATCAATGAAACGAATTGACGGTAGCATTCGACGTTTTTTCAAGAATTGATTTTGTTGTTGCATAATGACTGACTAAAAACAAATACCATTAAAATCTCAAAAAACTATATCAGACCGGATATGAACGAACCTGAACTCCCTCTTTTATAAGAATCAATATCTCTGGCGTATAGTCCAGTACTACTACTAACTTATTTGATACAAAGTAAAGATAGAAAACTCTCTCAGATCAATATCTTTACCTGATCTCTTCACCACACCAATATAATACAGTGACCGACAGTCACAATAGTTCCTGTGTCCAAGATCACTTCTAGGGTAGTAAGCAAGTCGACACCGCAACAAGCAATACAAATTTGAATTAATTGAGCCACAATGGACGAAATGGACGATATACAATTTATTTAGGACTGCACGCAGCTCCACATACAATACGGTTCATACCAACATATAATGGCAGATAAGATGCAGTAAACGATATACCTTAGGCAGTCAGTTCAGGTCAGGAACGTGGTCCCTTAGTTCTCAATATGATTTATTTCTCTTAACACTCGACACTGAGCAATTATACTTCTTGTCAATACAGATAACAAGATAACTAGATACATCTCACCGAAGATCTTGATGTATTAGTGATAACAGAACTCCATTATAAACACTTCAACTGTAAGAAGCTTAAACACACACGTCCACTCACTATGACACACAACCGTATAAGGCCCCGCACTTCTACTCCTCTAGTTTCACGTGAGCCAGCCAAGCATATAAGCTTAAGGTCACTCACCCGTCTTTATCAGTGACCCGTATAAAATAAACAAACAAAGAGCCCTCTTGAGCTAACCATATGATAGGCACAATCGTTATGAACTGTAATCATAACAGTGCTGTTCTCCTGCACACGCATTTATGTCATAATTTTATATATGTCGTACTGCGATTAGCAACCTTCTTTTGAGCACCACAAAGTTCCAATATAATAGACACATTATCGTGTGCAAAAAGAGATGTAACAACATGCTTGACCTAATAATAAATATCTGGACCTGTTGTTTTTCCTTCATTGGACAAGTCAAGCAACTCTTCAACGAAAAAAAAAAATTATGTAAGTCCTCTTATGAATATTGCCAACTGAGATGAGTCACTAATGTCAGCAATCTCGTCGATAGCTAAGCTATAAGCCTGACAGGCATTCATTTTGTAAAAAGAGTGTTTTGAATATCAGACGCCAAATCATTTTTCCATTTTACAATGGTGAAAGGTTGATATTCTCAACCATGGAGTTCTTATCCGGACATACAACACATGCCTGGATTGCTGTCAATTAGATCCAGATATACGATGGCCCAGGTAAAAGCGTACACGCGAGTAACCACAGAAAAAAGGCATCCCCTGCATGGGAATATAGCTGACATCAAAGGAGCAAGAATAAAGAGGGGGATGTCATGGATGGCGCAGGCAGAAGAGATTATTAGACAGGTGACCATAGTTGAAAATATATTCAAGGGAGACGAGTGAAGTAAGTCACATGACAGCTGGATGAACTACCAGCAAGTCATCATCAGCCTTTGTAGAGAGTGCAGAACTTGGGCCAATGGGACAGCAGAGCTGGAAATTGATCAGCTTATACGAGGGACGGTCAAAAAGTAATGCCTCGTAATGTTTAATTTCATACAATAGGCAAGAAAACAAATAAAATTCACATTGAAATGTAGCCCCAAGTCTGAACTTAAAAAAATTATTTCTTAATGTAGTCTCCGTTATTTGTTACAGTTTTTGTCCATCTTCTTACAAGGGCATGTATCCCCGCACGGTAAAAATTTGTATCCTTTTTCCTAAACCCCTGGCGTACGGTGCGTTTAAGGGTCTCGGTGTCCTCAAAGTGATGTCCGCGAAGATCTTCTTTCAGTGGTCCAAACAGATGGAAGTCAGAAGGTGCAAGATCGGGACTGTAAGGGGGATGTGGTAATAATGTCCATCCAAATTCTGCAATCGCATCAATGGTGCGTTTAGCGGTGTGTGGCGTGGCATTATCGTGCAACAGTAGTGCAGTTCTCTGATCTTTTAATGGGTAAAGTCGCCGAAGACAACCTCTAAGCTTCTTCAAAGTTTCAATGTAACGGTCTGCATTCACCGTGTTTCCCTGTTCCAAGAAGTCGAGAAGAATCACACCCTTCTCATCCCAAAACACGGAGGCCATAACTTTCCCTACAGATGGTGAACTTTTGAACTTCTTTCTTGTCGGCGATGTTGTGTGATGCCATTCCATTGACTGCCTCTTGGATTCTGGTTCAAAATAACGAACCCAAGTCTCATCACCGGTCACAATATTCGATAAAAACTCTTCTCCTTCAGTTTCATAACGGTGCAGGAGGTTGATGGCTATGGTTTTCCTTGTTTCTTTATGTCTGTCTGTCAACATTCTGGGTACCCACCGTGCACAAACTTTTGAATAACCCAGGTCTTTAATGATGTTCTGGACACTGGACAACATTTACCCGACGGTACCATGATGCCATCAACTCATGAATGTTGTGTGGAACTGCGGTAGAAGTTTTGCATCAGCCATTGAGGATTGACCTACTTCAGCTTCGTCACAACGATGTACCCAATGTCGGACAGTGCTAACATTCACTGTTGAATCTCCATAAACATTCTTCAAACGTTTGTGGATGCGAATTAGGGTCTCGCCTTCAGCATTGAGGATCTCTATGACATAACGTTGTTTTAACCGAACGTCTTTGGCAGCCATATTTAAACTGTTACAGTGGTGCCACCTGTTACTGAAACAGGTTGGTAATGCTATACAGTGCAGAAGAGTGTTTGAGGAATCCTGCTAAATTTACAAATTGCACACCGATGCAGTATTTACATACATAGAAAATAGGAGGCATTACTTTTTGACCTTCCCTCGTAAATGTTTATGTCTGGGGATGATGATGCCATTGTGTACACTGATGGGTCTGTAATCCATGGTAATAAATCAGAGTGGGGCTTCTCTGCTAGAGTAAAGGGCAGAACCATCGGTGAACATAACGGTTCTTACATGATAACAACCTCCAGCATGAGAATGGAGGTAGAGGCAGTTACTGCTGCCTTAAGATGGCTGTCTGAGACTTTATTAACAAAGACAGCTATTGTGTCAGACTCACAATCCATGCTTCAAAAAGTCCAAAATGGATGACTCCGACATGAATAGAAAACCTCCATAGAAGCATCGAATCTTCAAGAACTGATATGGATCTACTGTCCTGGTCATGCAGTAGTACGCGGCAATGAAAGAGCTGACAGACTAGCTTCAAGAGCACCCATAGAAGCTGAACTGAACATGGATAAGAGAGAAATACTGAAGGCAATTCATGATCGCCTGTTAGAGAATGACACTGCAATCGGTGAATCATCAAGGCTAAGACTGCTGGAGTTTGGCATCAAACGTTTGACCAGCAAGGATGGACGTATGAGAGGACGCATCCGGCGTGTATACAACCAGTGTGCAACAGGAACAATTAGTATTCATTCTCTTTGACATTTGCTGAGGGAGACTGAGCACCTATGGGTTTGCCCAGAGTGCAATGTCGTAACTTCTGACTAACATTAACAACACTTGTTTTAAAAAAACCTCAAGCAAGGCTTCACTAATTCCTCATCGGTGAATGATTTGCCTCTTCTTGATATTTCTTCAGCTTAAAAAAAAAAAAAAAAAACTTAACTTACTGCTTCTAAACTCTGACGTGATACTTTAAAAAACTTGTTGCTGTATAGTAAAGTTTTGTCTTAAAAACGTTGATGCAATCAGTTCTAACCTGAACGATGAGACCGTCATAACAGTCCAGTGTTTTGTGCTAGTTTCTTTTAATATTGTATTCTTTGAATACCAATCCTTTTTCTTGACAAATTAGACATAAAATACACCCACTATGCTCAACAACGAAGAACTTTTCTGTCCAACTAGCATTAAAAACATATTCACAATCAATTTTCCTGTTCTTACTTGCACTTGATGACGCCATATTTGATTTCAAAAAGGTAATACGTTATTTCAAATAACTATAATATTTTTGTACCCATCTTGGAATTTTCATAAGTTGGTTGGAGTGCCAGAATTTTATTCTGTGTGTACTGGAATTTTTAAATCACTGGAGGGCCAGAGTGGGCCCCTTGGGGAAGGAGGGGGGTGGGGGGCGCCTGAATTCTTCCTGAGTGCCGTATGTTGGACATAGCAGGTCTATAGTCTCTAAAGTAGCTGTTTTAAGTATTGTTGGGTTCATGTCTCTTGTTAGTGTGCTATCCTTGAGTGGGGTTTTTATTACTGGAAGTTTTAATTCCTTTCCGGGATAAATGACAGGGTGTTGTTCAATTATTTCTTGTGTCTGTGGGAGGTGGTTTTGTTCTGCTATGGTTATTGCTACTTGCAGCGGTGATTTTTGTTTTAGTCTGCTAATGGACTTCATTTTTCAACCAATTGTCTGTTTGGGTAGTCTTTTCTCATTTTTCTAAAGCACTCTGTTGCTTCCAGAACCGCATGTTTATGCCGTAGGAACAAAGGCTCTACGTTTGCATCAATTTCACAAGCAGTTGCGGGCATGGTTTCATTCCCCTACATATGAACCTTAGGGCTTGGTTTTGGACTTTGACCAACTCTGCTTGAGTGGTTTTGCTCATTGCAGAAATAGGTTGTTATCCATGACTGATCCGACATATCCCAGGTACAGCTGTCTGAGATTTCCGTTATTGCTCCCCAGTTAATGCTTGTAAGATGTCTAACTAGGATCAAGCATCTACTGGCCTTGTCTTTCATTTTGTGCACGAAGGCTTTGAGGAGTAGCTGTCTGTCATGCTCCACTCCAAAGTAAGCTTGACATAAGTGAGTTCTGCTTAAGTGGACTGCACTGTATGTAGATATCGGTTGATAAAAGTCTAGCTCTGCTTTCCTACTGCCTCATGCTCTTCACTCCCTGCTAAAGATGATGACTTTCTGGTAGTTTATTCTGTTCTCACCTGACTTACTCCACTCTTCCCACTTGGATATATTTGGTTTGGTTTTAAGGACTATCTTCATTGCACATGGACAACTCCATCAGTGCTCCGATCTCCTCCCTTAGATCACACAAGGATCTCAGCACAGTGCACGACCTCCGTAGCACCTGCAAGAATCACAATTTGTGTATATAGGAATCAAACATTCTATAATTATTTTTGTCGTAGGTAGGTTTCTAATACCCCTTAGCCACTTTGACCCACATTGGATATATTTTCATCTCCTTTCGGAGGAGAGCGATCGTACTGTTGTACTATAGCAGTGGCTCAAATCCACTGGTCCACCTTGTGCAGTCAAGTTTAGTATATGGCTCCCAGAAGCTACAGATAGTAGCAGCCATCCCCCGGTAACAATCTCGAACGATGGCCAAACTATGCTGAACGCCTCTGTAGTGCCTAGGGTCCCCTCGCCCACTTGCCATAAATCCTAAGTACAAAGTCCCACTCGTGAGTAAACCCAGCCCTTGGACCGATACCGCAAATCCCGTCAAGAAGGCACCTAGATGCATGATCCTTCTGACTAAACAGGAAGCACTAGAGCTGTCCTAGTGGCTGGACATTAGTGGTACTAATCAGACGAACAGCAAGTCATTGGGTGTCGGGGATTGCATATTGGTGAGCCCCACAGAGACTGCAGTGATTGAAGCTTGAGGACTGCAAATCACCACACCAGAGGGAAGCTTTTGAACTGGAAAATACGGCACTTGAAACAAACCAGGACTGCAGGGGAAACTATGCCTAACTGATGATGTAGAAACCGCTCATGTGGAAAACCCATGACCAGCGCACAATGCCCAGAATGAGAGTGAAGCTGAACCTACTGGGATGAAACCAAGTCATCAACACCCCCACCTCACATGATGCCAGGCCTATGTCAATGTGGTGAGTTGGGATTATGATTCTTTTTCTTTTTAAAATGTCTGTCCCTTTTGTTTTTATAATAAGGTTCGGTTCAGGGTTAGTTTATTCAAGGTTGAGCGTATCCGTGCTGACAATCGCTTATCTCATATTGCAGCTGCAGGAAACCTGTATCCTCTGCTCGCTTGCTTCTCAGTTTGATAGTAAAATACACAATGGCCGCTATCTTGTGCAGGGAGACTGCTGCCAGCTTTCTGGATCACGCAGTACTCAGACCGGACGATGCAATATCACCATCTATACCACGGTCCCTGAAATGAGAAGGTTGTGCCTCCTTCTTCATAACTAATATACACTATTATTCCACACAGAAGTACATGACAGTACAAACAAACATAAAGTTCAGCGCTGTAGGCCAACTGCTAGCTTTTCATGTGACAATATACCAGTATTCCTCTCCCTAATGGTTACAACGCCTCTGCAATTCCAGCTGTAATCCCTTCCATATAATAGGGTAGGTGTTATGTTACTATATGGCAATCCAATATATATATGCAGTTATACTCCTCTCTGACAATCTTTTACATGGTGGAGCAATATCTAGGCTTTGCCTCATGTTTGCTACTGAACCACACACATACAGACATAATTTATCATTTCACATTCAATTTTCATATATAATACAAATTAAAATGTCTAGCTTACCACAATTCGTAAGGAAAACACACTAAAGATGACTGGTACAGTTTGATCTGCTGTATGTCCAGGCTGTATCATATATTTAGTTTTGGATAACACTGCCTGTTCTCATCTCTCATAATGTGTAACGATATGGCGTCCCCTCTAAGATTTCTTCTGCCAATATCCAGGATATTGGCCAATCGTTTTGAATATTTTCAAAAGAGTACACTGTCATTCAATTTTTTATTCACTTTTACTCCGTTTCTAGGCATTTATTTGTTATTCATAGGTCACCCTATCAAATTTCTTTTAACTTCAAAGTTCAGCCAATGGCCTCCCTCGTACTATCTTAGACTTCCTGTCACTACTATGTTTCAACAAAATTCAGGGAGTTCCACCCCAAGCAGATATGACCAAACCTGACAGTATCTATGTTCTCTATATGTTTTATTACCAATATTTAATTATCTATTGGACTATTTAGACAACTAAGTACATATTCTCAGTCCATAAGTCTCCAGGTACCCGAATATATGATTATCATGGGGCTAAATGGCTTATTTAAAAATACTGTCTTTTTTCGATGTTAGTTGTTTATTTCCAAACTACGACCTGTCCGCTTCTTTTAGACTGTACTATCAGTATAAAATCAGGAATCAGGTGTAAAACAGTAGAATGTCATGTTTCCCAATAAGAGCTAAGATTGATTCGGGACCTTTTGTCTAATCTTTAGTTTTTTTCATCCCTGTTTATTTGAAAATCACTCTCACGCGTGGGCAATGTGTTATGCGTTCACTTTTTTTTTCTTTTGACTCGCGAGACGGCGTAGCATTATCGCGCCGTTCAGCCCATCTCTCTCTCTCTTTCTTCGTCCGTCTGTCTTTCTAGGCTAACATTTGCTTGCACTTGCACTATGTCAGTTCTAGTATCAAGGTCGTTTATAAATTACAGTACACGTTCTATTTTTAGAACTACTATGATTCGCGTGTAGTATTTACTATCGCCGTATCGTTAGGCCTATACGAACGAAGTAGGAAAAATGGATATCTTTTGAGTTCAGCCATTACGGCGTTATAAAACGAAAGCGCTATTTCTATTGGGAAAGCACTGGTCTTTCTCCATTCTCCTTTCTTTCATATATTTGCTTTATGCTTTTACAGTTATGATCTAATTTATATCTGGGTATTAGAATTTTTCACCACAGTCAACCACAAATACACGAGCTCGGACGTCGACTTGTAAAAGGTCCACGCCAGGCAGGATGTCCCTCGGCTGCCTTTGGTGGCAAGTATGCTATTGAGAGCAACGTAAACATACTCCAGTTGAATATTCATGGATTAAGACTGAAGGCCACAGAACTAAAGAAGGTACTAAAAGATCAGGAAATACACGTAGCGCTGATAAAAAAAAAAACCTTACTCAAGGACAGGTTTGTTGATTTTCCAGGGTACACAATTTATAAATAAATGCTTTTGCCATGATAATTGTCGAGGAATTCTAACACTAGTTAGAAACGACACACAAGCAGAGGTGGAAAACACTCACACCAATGACGAAACAGACAGGCGGCATGTAAAAGTCTGGAGAAGCAACAACTTCTTCAAAATCTTCAACATTTATAGGTCACCTAGAGCAACAGATGGAGTCCACTTTGAGGATGTCTGCTTCAAAAGAACAATAGTAGCAGGTGATTTCAATGCCCACTCCCCACTCTTGGGCTACCAGGACACCAATTCAGCTGGTCAGTCCATTGAAGAACTCAGCAACACTTCTAACCTTATTATTCTCCAGGATAGAAATTCCCCACCTACTCTCCTCCACAAAGCCACATGAATAAGCAGTCAGCCATATCTAACTCTAATATCAGCAGATCTCCATGACTAATGTGCATGGAGAGTATTAGAGGACATTGGAAGCGACCACTTACGTATACTCATAACCATCACCGTGGATAGAACTACACGAAAAGCTAAAGCACAGCCAAAGTGGAATTACACCAAAGCAGACTGGGAACATTGTAGATACACATCTGATCAACTCCTCAGTGAAATCGACATGAATGATGATATCAACACTGTGAGTGGGAGAGTTAACTGCAATACTACAAGCAGCGAAGGAATCAATACTTAGAGGAAGCAGAAAAGGGTACAGCATCTTCTGGAACACAGAAGTAGAAAACCTGGTGAAGATGCAACGCAGGGCAAGGAAAGTAGCTCAGAAAAACCATAGCCCTGCTAATAAAACAATGTACAACAAGCTAACAGCCAAAGTAAAGCTTGCATGTAAGAAAGCCAAACAAGAAACATGGAAGAAAAAATGTGAGAGCCTTGACCTTAGAAGGGATGGAAGGAAGGCCTGGAGACTGCTAGATAATACAACAGAAAAAAACCCAGAAAAGAAACCCAACCCCTATGCACCTCCTAAACAGAACAGCTAATACAGACAGGGGGAAAACTCGATCACTAAACAACTATTCTGCTGAAGTTAATAAAAAACCGAAAAGGTATAACTTAGACAAATCTCTAAAAAAAAAAACTCACAAATGGAATGGCCAAAGCACACAAAGCAGTAACAGCATCTCTGATCAAGAATTTACACTAGCAGAGCTTCAGTCCAGCCTCTCAAAGTGCAAGCTGAGGAAAGCACCTGGACCAGGTAAAGGTAAAGGTAAAGGATCCCGTTACACGCCCATTGAGGTATATTGGGAATATGGTGTTAGGCCCATATTTTCTTGACCATCGGCACACTAGGGATGACGTGGTCAGCATCACGCCAGCCGCCTTAACCTTCCCAGAAGTTGCTCTGGTACCCAGTTGGGGCTGGGTCGACCCAGGAGCCGTTTGCGGCCTAAAAAGAACCCACCTCATCTGGGGATCGAACCACAGACCACTGAGCTAGGAAGCCAGTGCACTATCCACTATGCTACCGCGGCTCCCAACCTGGACCAGACCAAGTAACAAATGATATGCTTACTAAATTAGGTGGAAAAGGTCAACACACAATTTTGAACCTTATTAAATAAGTCATGGAGAAACAGCACACTTCCTAAAGCAGGGAAAACTGCAACATAATCCCAATACTAAAAAAAAAAGGCAAGCGTCCTGAGGAAATCAGCAGCTACAGACCCATTTCCCTGACATCCTGCATTGGCAAACTAGCCGAACGTATGATTAATGCACGCCTATACTGGTGGCTAGAGAAAGGCAAAATTCTCATCCAAACCAGGCAGGGTCTAGAAGAGGCAGACAGACCCTCTACCAGCTAATTCGCCTTACACAGCAAGTAGCAGACGTATAAATGGCAACCATGTAGCTGTAGTCTTTGTAGACCTGAAACAAACGTATGACAGAGTATGGAAAGATGGTCTGTTCTTCAAAATGCAAAAATGGGCATTGAAGGAATAATTTTTCAATGGATAAAAAAACTTCCTATCAAACAGAACCATCTATACAACTTTTAACGGGGGTCTCATAAAAAACGAACAATCAAGGAAGGCTTGCCACAAGGTTCAGTATTAAGCTGCACCGTTTTCCTAATTTACATCAATGACCTGGCAGAATATCTTAAAATTCCCAATGTCTTGTTTGCAGATGACCTAGTGATATTGATAGAAAGCAAATTCCCTCTACAGCTACAAAAACGACTAAATTGTGTCCTTGCTACTCTAACAACCTACTGTAGCTTGTGGAAACTAATGATCAATACCACCAAAACAGTCTATTTCATCTTTACCCTCAGCAACCAGTTAGCAAAAAGGGAGCTAAGCCTAACACTTGATAACTAAAAACTGATCAAGGAAGATAACCCAACCTACCTGTGAGTACAACTGGATACAGAACTGACATACAAGTAACATATAGTCTCTGTGATAGATAAAACCTCTAGAAGGCTAAATTTGATCAAACGGCTTGCTAGCACAACCTGGAGTGCAGACCAGAATAACCTGCACCACATGTATTTGGGATATATACAGTTCATTCTTGACTACTCCCTACCCCTGCAAGCCACTGCCAGCCCTTCAGTCAGACTCAAAGTAGATCGCATTCAACATCACGCATTAAGATTTGTTTGTGGAGGCTTATGAACCACTCCTGCTAACGCATGTGAAATATCTGATTTTGTCGAGCCCCTAGAGATTAGAAGAGAGAAAGCAGTCATCTTAACAGCTGAAATATTTCTACGAGTAGAAGACAACAACCTTTGCAAAGAACTTTGTCAGACATAACGTCAATAGAAATAGAATTAAAAAGCCATCCATTACAAGTAAGTATCAGGAATTTGTATGGAAACACCATATGCCAGAAAAACGACTAACAACCTAAATTGTACCTGATCTACCACCATATACTGAACTAAAAACACCAAAAATACAAACGAACCTTGTAGTGGAGGTAGACAAGACTCTCCCACCCACACTGCTTAGATCACTTGCAATGGAAACTATCTACTCCTATGGAGAGTACATCGTCCATGCTTTCACTGATGGATCATCTTTTAAAGCCGTAATCAATGCAGGATTTGATATGGAACCATCATAACCCCCCCCCCCCCCGGCCCCCCGCCCCCTCCCCCCCCCCCAACAAAGAGGATCCAGCCAATATAGCAGGCCCTTGTGGTGCTCACTACTTCAACTATGACGCAGAAACTACTGCCATCCAAAAAAAACCTGTTTAAGATCTTTGAGCTTTTTGAGAATGAACGAAACACAGTGGAACGACATCGTAATATTCTCAGATTCACAGGCTGCCCTTAGGGCCATAAAGAATTGGAGAATAAGCTCAACACTCACTACTCAAAAAATCATAGACATGTGTCACAAGCTCACGGATACATATGGAATTGACACCTTCATGCGGTGGATACTGGGACATGTAGACATTCCCTTAAATGAAGAGGAGACAAACTAGCAAAAATAGGATCCTCAATGCCACAACCTGACCAGTTAGTCAATATCACTACAGCGAGACATTTGTTAAAAACAACTGCAAAGAGAACTGGCTAAACACTTGGGCAATGTCAAAAACAGTAAGACGGCTCTTCAAGCATCTACCAGCACTATCTAAGAAAGATGCTTTAAATCAACATGGGCGCAAACACCAAACACAAATTTTCAGACTACGGACAGGACATTGCTTACTTAACTCTCACAGAAATAGAATTGACCCAGAAAATAGCCCAAATTGTAGACACTGCCAACACCCATATGTGAAACAGCTCCAGTAAACAGTGAACATCACCTGTTTCTCTGCCGAGGCACTATAAGAAAATGAGACAACAGCTGCTGCCTAAGAACCCAACCACTGAAAATGCCCTATACTGCAACTAACCAGAACCGTACAGTTTCACATTATGGCATCAACATCACAAAGAGCTAACGTTCTGTGATGGTGGATCAAAGACAAGACAAGACATATTTTCAACTGTGATAACCTGCTTATCGCAGTCTCTGCCCGTGCCATCCATGATATTTCTCTCTTTATTCTCACTCAGTTGATGCAAGCTATGTTCCAACCCAAGGAGTGTCTTCTGTCTGTGGTTATTCACATATATGCTTTTGCTTGGGCCGTTGCATTTCTGGATCTACTCGACAGAGATCCAAGTGTGTAATCGTCAAAATGGGAGTATCTCACGTACAACCTAAGATTATACACATCCCTTAATACTGAATGAGTTCCAGTCTTTCTCATTGTGATATTGACAGAGTGAGTATTCCCAGATCGTACTCGATTATTGACATGAATAACATATTTATTCTATAATAATAATAGTTGCCTATCGCAAGCGAAGATGGCGACAGCTTCAGACTTGAGTTGTGACACATCTGTGCCGTGATCTTATGTGGCTAATTAGTCCTATTTTGGCCCTACATGCCCTGCCACATACGGGGCACACATGGTTAGAGTCGATAATAGTGTTGCTGTGCATTTTGACCTTTCTTGCATCACACTTGCCTTCTGCCTTATCAGCTAAATTCTGTTCTGCAATGCGAGCGCCTTGATTAATGTTTATCCGCCAGGCAGAGCGATCATGTGCGATAGTCTCCCAGGAAGAGACATCAATTTTGAAGCTGCTCAACGATGCTTTCAGTGTGTCTTTGAAGCGTTTCTTTTTTCCCCCTGCTGTTCGCTTACCCATGGAGAGTTTGATGTACATCAACTGCTTTGGGAGAAGTTTTTCGGGCATGCGAACAACATGTCCAGCCCATCTAATTTGGGCCCTCTGCAGCAATGTGTAGATGCTTTAGATATGTGCTCTGTTGAGGACCTCAGAATTAGATACTCTATCATGCCACTTGATCCTGAGAATCCTGCGAAGACAGCTCATGTGGAAATGATTAAGCTTCTTGGCGTGTCTGCTATACACTGTCCGTGTTTTACAGGCATACAGGAGGGTAATGAGCACTATTGCATGATATACTTTTATCTTGGTGGTGGCACTAATTCCTTGTCGATCCCAGACATTTTCTCTTATTCTTCCGAAAGCCGCACTTGCCTTAGTAATTCTGTTGTTGACCTCGGAGTCGATGTTCGCATCTTTAGTAAGGGTACTGCCAAGATAAGCGAAGTTGTCCACCACTGTAGACGTTGGTTCTTTACTGTGATATTTGGTTCGCTGTAAGGTTTCCCAGGAGCAGGTTGCAACATTACTTTAGATTTCTTCGTTTTGATAGTGAGACCAAAGTCATCACACGCTACACAAAGCCTCCTCATATTGTTCTGCATGTCCAATTCTGTGCAGGTGTTGAGGGCACAGTCGTCCGCAAATACGAGGTCAGAGATCATTGTTTCATTCACCTTTGTAAAGGACTGTAATCGTCTCAAACTGAGTAGCTTCCTATCTGTCCTGTATCGGATGTGTACGCCGCCACTACTGCCTGCGTAACGTTAGAGAGCATTGCAGCAAATATCATACTGAATAGTGTCGGAAGCACACATCCCTGTTTGACACCGTTTGTGACAGCAAAGGGTTCAGAAGGTTCTCCATAATTCAATACGCGAGCCATCTTACCTTCATGAAACTGGCGGACAATTGAGATAAACTTATCGGGATAGCCGAATTTCGCCATTATTCTTCTCTCTCTCTCTCTCTCTCTCTCTCTCTCTCTCTCTCTCTCTCTCTCTCTCTCTCTCTCTCTCTCTCTCTCTCTCTCTCTCTCTCTCTCTCTCTCTCTCGCTCTCTCTCTCTCTCTCTCTCTCTCTCTATCTATATATATATATATATATATATATATATATATATATATATATATATATATATATATATATATATATATACAGTATATATATAAAGATGCTCTCGAAGCAATTGCTACGTAGGAAAGTGAAAAATTACAGGATTCAATATTACTAGATCAGTTTTATGAGCTACCGACCAGTTCCCATTCCTCGCTGACTTTACCTTGCCTAATCTAAAATTCAGTAAGTACCACTTACTGCTACGTGGAGTTGAATGGCGACCAAATTCACTTTGCTTCACTAAAATGTGTACAGATGTATGTTTGTTCATTTGTTGTCGTTTCCGTAACTTCGTTTCTTTTTACATAGACACAGGTGTCAGCCCTATGCTAAAATCCCCAACCTGGAGGACCAGGGTGTCTGCTTTAATATGACCCCCTTCCCGCGCAAACCTGTCCAGCTTGTGGTAGAACCTTCCAGGAGTTAAAACTCCGCTGGCATAGCTCTGGGGGTAATCAGGGTACGCAAGCTGCCATACATCGTCATAAGGTATTGACACCTGAGATGGCAGATGTACGTATTTAATTAAAAAACACTTTTTTTTAAACTCTGTATTTTTTTTTTTTTTTTTTTTTTTTTGGCATGTTTGGTTTTTTCGCCAACCTCCTTATTTTCCTTCTAGATGCTTTCTTTTAATATAATTTCTAGTTTATGATAGTGTTCACACGGTATTTTTCCTGGGGATGTACCTGAGTGACTGTATTGATCTCCATTTGTGGTCGAACCATTTTAAATTTTATTATGGATATAGATTAAGCCTCGCTTCCTTTTTTCTACTTTTTTCGTTCTTTTACCAATGCCATAGACCTTTAGTCGCAACATAGGCCGTATCAGACCTTTGACACACACAGTGAGACACTCAATATTTAGTTTTGTTCACCCCAAAGTTTTACAAAAAGGGGCTTGAAATGCCCATATTATACAACGAATGAAACATTGAAACATTTACCCGCTCATGCGTTAAAGATGCCCTTTTTTAACAAACAAAAAATACTAATTTTAAAATGTATAACTGACATTTCACTGTGCCTGACAGAGACAGTCAGTGTACTGATATGGCCTTTAACATTTATTCTCATCTTTTACAGCACTTATGAAATGCAAGCGTTAGTTTTCGGTGAGATGTATCTCATATGTCAAATGACTCATATTTATTTTGCTGGAAGTATTGTAGCTAGGCGCATGCACCTAATGTACATATACATCTAATTTTCTTAGTGTCCTGTTCGTTCGTAATAAATTCCTACCAACTTACAATCGTTGCATAGCGTGTTTTATGGAAATTACGGAAACGCAGTGCTCTACGTCCGCGAAACTAAATTGAAACAATGTCGGTGTTACGTGCAGTCTTTGATATCTTACAATATTATACATTGGTATACTTGTTATGTTCGCAAATATTTTGTAAACAAAATAGTGCTTAAGGAAAAGTCATTATTGAGTTACTTCCCTTGAAAGTTGTGTCGGCTCTTTCGATCGAACTCCGCGGATGGATCCAGTTTTCTGCGATTTATTCTTTGTTTGGGTAGTAATAGATTGTTCTTGCTTCAGAATATCTATGGCCTGAATTTATGTGTATTGTTTGTCTGAGTAGGACGAGTCTGTCTTATATCTGTATATCTTTACATATCTAAGTCGAACTATATGTTCTGTTGTCTCTAGAGAGGTCAAAGGCTATTCGGCGGATGTGTCGCTAGAGTGTGGTGTGATTTGGCTTCGTCCTGATGGGGACTGTTTTTTTTCTATGTCGGCTTGTCGCCGGAAAAAAAGTGATCTCAGTATTTGTGGGGAAAGTGATAGTCGTCTAGACCTATCGTGTATGCTTTACCCCAGTGTTTATTCGTATTGCCAAGGAATGGCAGAATCATATTTCTGATACCAAGGTAATAATAGATACTCTTATGAACTCTCGTACGAAGCCACCATTTTCGATAGGTACGATTTGAATGTCTAAGAGAATATATTTGACTCGATGAAAACGACTTCGATTCCTAGCAGCACTATATCCTGTAGAATGCAGTCAATTGTTCATGATCAAATCTACAGAGCAATGAAATGTTTAATGAATGACTAACTTTAGGACAGATTCATTATCTGTATCCAAACGTGAGTGACAGCTCACGAGTGAAGCCATCTTGGAACCAAACAAGTAGTGACTTTCAAGAAGAGAAAAGGGATGCCCGTATTATCGCTTGATTAGTCCAGAGATCACTGCTACACATGAGAACCCTTTATTAGCGGTTCAATATTATTATATGGAAAAATATGTGCTGAACATTATGTTGGAGAATCGTCGCTAGACGAGATTAGGTCTAGAAGCCATCTGAAATATTATTTATAAGCTGACGTGCTCAGTCAGTGAAGTCAGTTGATATATATGTATGGGCGATACTGAGTGCTTGGCTACTGACAGTCCATTATACAATTATTCTACATGAGTGCCCATGTAACATTGCAAGACCATTTATCCACTGTACCATGATGTATTATGCCAACCTGTGATTTGTCACTATCTGTGCTGTCGAGTGTATACGTCCAATTAAACTGTAGAAAGGTACACAGTCGTTGGTGTCGATGACTTCCAGCCATACATGAGTGTGAGAAAAGAACATTTGTCAACACCACGAACCCTTATTATCATTCGCACATTATACACTCAATCCATGTCTACACACCACTGCGTAGGTCAAGTTGACATTCCATACACTACAGTGGAGCAAACAACACCATAGAGATCTTATCAACTGATGATGATGATGTCTGCTTCCATCCACTTATATTTATCTTTTGGTGGATATCACTAACTGGGATAAATAGAGGACTTTATCAACTGGTGGACCAGCTTTCTGGGTTTGACCTCGCAGAAGTTCAGAAGTCAACAGATTACCGATACCAGACAGTTTCCTGTGGCTGATACGACACACTTGCAGTATTGGTTTGCTCTTTGTCAACACTTCGTCACGTGACCTGTCAAGTGAATGCAGTATGTAGGTCAGCGTTGTTGACATTTTTACATTAGACATTACAGAGTTTCACAGAACAGTTGGATCAATTCTTGTCAATATTAACAGGAAGACAGTATTAGTGAACTAAGAAGTCCTATTTTCATCGATGGATCTTCTTGTTTTCTATATATGAACTTTAATATTTAAGGCCAGAATGTTTAATTGAATAAAGTGGCAGTTTGTTTATTTTCATAAAAATAACTTTGCCATTACTGTAAAACTGAGCCTATTTTGCAACACATACTATCATACACATAATTTATATATATTTATGTTTACATGTTATTTGTTTGTATAGTATGTTAGTTTCTATGTCAGCGGGTTGTGTTTAAGGTTGGGCGGCGTCCTCACAACAGAATATCCCACGTCATAGAGGGTCCGTTGTGGGCGTTTTCTATAGGTGCAATTTTCTTGATTGAAAATTTGCTGCGACAACTGTTGCTTTTGTGTTAGCTGTGAAGTCTGTAATTATTGTTATTTTTGTAATATTTCTTTGTTCTTTAGTTTTGTTTTGATTTGTTTGTAATTTGTTGGTCTAACCTTTTCTATCTTTCAGTTCTATTCACAATTTATATTCATATATTGTGACGTCATTTGTGTTGTTATTCTTTGCAGATTCTGTGATTATTTTCATTGATTTCCCTATTTGATTTATTTTGATTTCTGCAAACGTTCTTGTATTGTCAGTCCTATTTGTACTTTATGTATTCTGTTGGTTGACATATGTTTTATATAGGTATATTTCATAATACACAATTGCCTGTGCATTGCACTTGGATTATGGTATAAACCAGTACCTGATTATTATTACTGTTATACAAGACCTTATTAAGGCTTGTGACCCACAGATATTGGGATAGTATACTGATTAATCAAGTCATTAAGAACTTGTGTATTATTATTGGTTCAGGTGATTAGTATTATTGTTAGACATCATGTCTACATTAGAATACTTCATTACACAAGGGAAATCCCTTGATAAGACTGGTCAACAATTAGAACAATGGGCAGTTGCTCAATATGACAAAGCCTTAGCTGCAGAAGAGAAAAGATTAGCTGCAGAAGAAAGAAAAGCTATGGCGGAAGAGAAAAGATTAGAAAGAGAAGCTGAGGCTGCTGCTGAACAAAAGAAATTGCAGACGCAGCTGGAGGAAAGGAG
This sequence comes from Oreohelix idahoensis, assembly GCA_024509875.1. Taxonomy (NCBI): domain Eukaryota; kingdom Metazoa; phylum Mollusca; class Gastropoda; order Stylommatophora; family Oreohelicidae; genus Oreohelix; species Oreohelix idahoensis. The sequence goes on along the minus strand of JAMPIV010016812.1, from coordinate 12,166 downwards.
ATTTGAAGCTGAACAAAAAAAATTAGAAAGAGGACAGGGGGCTGCGCAGCCTGACACAAAAAAAAGAATTAGAAAGTGAAGCTGAAACAAAAAAATTAAGACTGTCAACTTTGCCCATTATCCTAACATACCAAAAGACACCCTCAACTAAAAGACAGGGGTAGTGGAAGGGACCTCCGCGCCCCAACAGGTGACTGCATTGGAGAAATAGTAAAAACTGTGATGCTGAAAATCAAAAGTTTTCTATTTGCTTTTGCTAGAACCAAAAAACTTCTGCGTCAATTTCACCACCAAATTTAAATTCTTTTTGTGGTAGATTTGTCCCAGACGGTTCAGTGGGATTTGAACGATGGGTACGCTGGAACATAGATAGTTACATCACCTTCGTGGTCATGGCACTATCCATTTAGCCACCAAGCACTAGCCTGGAACTATTAACCATCCGTACTTTTTTTTTACTTATAAGGTTTTTCATAAGAGGGGAAGGCATGGGTTCACCTAGATTATGAGCCTTTTGGGGCGGAACAGGGAAAACCGATGAGAGATTGGGGGCATGGATAAGTTTTTCAATCAATTTAGAAAAGCCAGATTTTAGAAAGGAGAAGCATGTCTTATGGGGATAACAAAAAAAAGCTTTATGATGCAGTGAAGCTAGAAAAAAAAAAGCTTTAATGGGCAGGGTATAGGAGAGAACACTAAAAAAAAAAATAGGCATTAGAAAAAGGGGGGAAAGCTGTGGGCTGGCTTTGAAACCTTTTGAAAAAAAAAATAAAAGGATTAGACGGCATGGTTTGCCTGAGATGGGAGACAAAAGGAGATTTTGCAGAAGGCGGGAAAAAACAGCAAATTTACTGTGAAAGGCATGGTCAATTAGGGAATCTCGGCTCCCCCGATTTTGCCCACTGCGGAAACACGTCACACATGTTGTAAGAAAGTTGTAGGATTGAGCTTTCCATTGCTGGGAAGGACGTAGGGGGGAATAAAGAAGAAGGGTATGGATGTTAAGGAATTCTTCTAGGAGGACTTTTAGAGGGGGGGAAAGGAATCCGTTGGGGGGAAAAAACCCTTTATGGATTTGGTAAATTTAAGTCAAGAGGGAGATTGCCTTTTAATGGGTTAAAACAAACCCTTCTCAGGAAAACACAAGGTTTTTTTTTACATGAATTTTCCAGGGTTCAGTAAGGGGGGGGGGGGTCCAGTTGGGACATACGGAAATTATTTAACATTTTTTAATTCTGGGCTTGGGGGGATTAGATTTTTGAACGGTTTTCCCTTGGGTCCGTTTGTTACCCACCCCCCCATAATTTGTTGGGGAATAAAACCCCCTAAAATCCCCCCGCCCCAATAACCGGCTTAATCCCCCGAATTTAGGCAATTCAGAAAAAAATACAAAACTTGGAAAAAATTTGGGACTAAGACTAATGGAGGAATTTATGGGCACTTTAATAGCAAGATTAAGGGCAGATAAGGGAGTTTAGGATTATGCCAGTTTTGGGTTGTTACAGGTTTTGTTTCAGGGGCAAGCAATAAAAAAAAATCCAATTATTCACAACCAGATGATTTGGTAGGGACTCCGGGGGGCTCAAATAAAAACAGGATTTGATTAAAAAAAGGTTAAATAAACCATTATCAAAACCTTAAGGGGGCCCTTTGGGGTAAGGCTTAACGGGTTTTTCAGGGGTTTTTCTTTTAAAGGTAATTGGGAACGAATGGGGGGCACACCAACAGGTACAATCGACTCCAGGGCTTTGGTGGTATAAGGGGTTTGGTTTTTGGTGGGAAAAACTTCCCTCAAATTCACCTAGGGTGTGTGGAAAAAACAGAAAAATTAGGCCAAAACCCCACGTTTATTATGGAAACTTAGCTGGAATCGTTGGATTAGTAGTTAGTTTCCAGGAGGGAAAGGGGGAACAGTAAAGTTCATTGGTTGGTAATTTGAAGTAAAAAAACCCTTCTTATTGAAAAAAAGGGTAAACCCCATTTTGAGCGGTTTTTAAAAACCCCCCCCCCCAATTACCTTTCAGTAATTAAAAGTTTTAAATGGGTAATCATGGGGTTTGAAAAGAAAACAAGTAAAAAAAAAAAGGGGAATTTTTAGTTTCCTTTAGAAATTTATTAGAAACCATCAAAGGGTTATCGTTCTTTAACCACCCGTTCGAAAAATCTCTTGGAGTGGAAGGAATTTTGGAAAGGCCCCCAAATAAATTACAGTGAAGTTACCACCTAAAGATTTTATTTAAGGGAGGGGTTTGATAGACTTCTGATTACCCCAATTGGGGCCGACCAAAGGGTGACTTTTGGTGAAAAAATTACTTAAGGGGAAACCTTAATGGGGAGGGGGAGGCATGGGGCCAATTTATTGCCACCAGGATAAAAAAAAAAACCCCCCCAGGGATTACAAAATCCCCAAAATACCCCACGGGAACTTTTTTGGGGGGGGGGGGACCTACAAAAAAACAGATTGGAATAAAAAAAAAAAAGGTTACCCATTTAAAAAAAAAAATTTAAGTTACTCCCCCCCAAAAAAAACTACCCAAGAGGGTAAAACACCAATTCCCATTTTTTTTCCAGGGGGTTCCTTTTTCACTTCTTTTCAAAGGCCTTGTTTGTGTTGGGTGGTTTGCGCTTTGGTTTTGTTAAGTGCAAAAAAGATATTAAGAGAGCCCAGTGTTGAATTAGTTGGAATTCTAAGTGTGTATGCTTAGAAAAATTACCAGGAGATGTTTATGTGTTTTCTATTTGGTTGATTAATTGTATTTGGGATTTTTGAGGTTTGAATTTTTTTGATAAATTTGTTTGTTGTTTTTTTTTTTTGAGGCTAGGTTATTTTATTTTATTTTGATTTGTGGTATGTTTGTTAATGGGAGTGTTTAATAGGTTTTGATTATTTCTCTTCGGCATTTTTTATTTTTATATTTGATGAATATGAAATATTGGGATATGATATATATGATATGAGGGGAAGGGATAGGATTTTTGGTGAAAGAAAGTGGATAATATGTGTTACATTGATGGAATGGTTGGGGGTGGGGGAAATCTAATGGGCTGATAAGCAGAATGGAAATGAGAAGATATGGGAGATTACCGATCTAGCGCGTTGAGGGACATTGGTGTGGGGCGATGAAGAAACAATTTTTAAACTTTTTAGGAGGAGGTTGATAATTTTTCGAACCCGGCAGCTGAGGTTTAAGGATTCCTCCATCTCCAATTTTTTACAAAAAGACATTTCTCATAACCCCCCAATCGGGCCGCCACCAAAACCACCCCAAAAAAACAATTTTTTTCAGGGGCCCCAAAAAAAAAAAACTCTGCCACAACCCCCAAGAGGGTTTCCTTTCCCAATTGTGAAAAAGCCTATTTTTAAATACCCAGAGGGTAAAAAAAGGCATTAAATAACGTAATGGGATGGGCTGCTAGGTTAATTTTATGGACATTGCTTAATGTAGCTTTTTTGGTTTTTGGGGCCAGAGCTCCTTTTCATGTTTTGGGCAGGTGAAAGGGGGCTTTTCTTCCAGTGCAAATGCAAAGTGGAAAAAAAGAAAGAAAGACGGAGGTTAATTTTTGGGGAAAAGCCAAAAACATCCCAACCCACACTGGTTGGTTCCTACTTTCTAAGCTGTGGGGGGGGGCCCATTTCCAGTCTGCTTTCCCCCTTTTGCTCTTTCCGGGCCAATACCCAGTTTGGCGGGCATGAATGGGGTTAGGCAGGTTTCTCCTTGTTTCTTTAAATCAATTCACTGGGGGGGGTTTAGGTTTGCCACTGGAAAAAAAAGTCAAAATGTGTAAACCATTTTTCACAGGGCGGTTTCCTCTTGTGTTGGGCTCTATTTTGATTCTTCTGGACTTTTTTATGGCACCCACCCATCCCCACAAAATTTGGTTGTTATTTGGGGCCCCAAGGGTCAAACGGGTAGGGGACCCACTATTTTCGTAGGATTTCCTTTTCCCCGTTCATTGCCCAACTGGGCTGGCACCAAAAGGAACGTCAATTCGTTTAGTTAATAAAAAAGTAACGGCATTTTTGGGGCGGCCCAGCCACCAACCATTTTAAGAGGGAGGAAAAAAACATGTTTTTTTACCTCCTACATGCTTATCATTTAGGGATTTGCTATTCTTTCCTTTCTTTTAACCAGGGGGAAAGATGTACTTCACTCCGGGCATAGTTCCTTCTTCCCGGGGGAATTCCCCGATTCGACCTTGACCCTTCCATTTCATTCGGTTCGGCAATTCATTTTCCACCGGGGATCAGGAGTCAGGGAATTCGCCCCACTCCGCAACCCCTAACCCAAAAAAATTTTTCCCACCCAACCGTGGGCAAAAGGCAACAAAAAAAAAAACAAAAAAAACAAAAAAAAAGCAAAAAAACTCCCGCCAAAAAAAAACCCAAAAAAGATATTCCCCCCCAAACGTTTCCACTTAAATAGGCCTACAAAAAAAAAAAAACTTTTTAAAAACCATGCAGAATTGGCGGGGCGTGCCAATAAAACTAAAAAATTAATACGTGGTTTGTGTTTTGGGTATAGTTCACTGGGGTAAAGGGTTTCTTGGGGTTGTGTTGGGACTGTTTATGTTGCCTATGTAAATAATCAACTTCAACTAGAGTCCCAAAAGGAGAATATCCTCTGGAAAAAGTGGCTACTTGAAAATGAAACCCAAAGGATAATTCTTTGGTAATTTTTGCGATTTTCTCGTTGGAACTACGTTTTTTATATTAAAAAAACAGCAAAGTAGGGGATTTGATCCGACCTGAGAAAGATGGAAAAACACCCCAAGGAAAGAATTTTTCGTAGATCGTGGGATTGGTTTGCAAAGAAAGGGGGACAAGGAATTTCGTTCTTATGTTGCAACTAAAGGGGTGGATTGGATCCGACCGTTTCATGGGGGTAGGGGTTTACAAGGGGGACTCCGTTTCCGTTGGGTTTGGAAAGAGTTTTACCAAACAGAAAAAGTTTGGGTCAAAACGTGTGGGGGTTACTTTGCATTTTTAAGGGTTGATTTTTTTTGGTCTTCAAGGGAGGGATTCTAACACAATTCGATTTCAACTTAGGTTCAAGAATTTGAGATGATTGGATTTTCTCCCCACTTCGGGGGACTAAATTTCCGTTTTTGTGCTTGAGGGAATTGGTGCGTACCCAGGTTTTTTTAAAATTTACCGCAGTTTTGTTAAAAGTTTTTGACAGGGGGCAACCGGGAGGGACGAAGGTTCCTTTGTGGCAGTGGGGGTTTTCGGGGCATGGGGGGTTTTTTGGGGGGTACATGGTGAACATGGGGTTTCCCGTTGGTAAAACACTAAGGGTCATAGTGGGGAAGGGGTTTGGCTTAATGGGGGTGGGCCATTTTAATTTTTGTCGGCGTTGGCCCAGTTGTAAAAAACAAAGTGGGGGGGGGGACAAAATACGGAACATATTTTATTGGTTGTCGATCCTTGTAAAAAGTAATGGTCCAGGAAGTTTAAGGTTAAATCAAAAAGGAGTCTCCACGGCATGCCCAAGAGTTTTTGCTGACCCATTTTTTAGGGGCGGCGGGGGGGGGGGGGGTGATTTTTCCTATTTGATTTCCGGCCGTTTCCCCCCCCCCAAAAAAAAAAAAAAATTGGCCACCCATAAAGGGGGACCATTTTGATATTGGTCACATTTTTAAGAATCAAGTCTCTTTGCCAGAGGGACAATCAGTTTTTATCTTGACAACGTGTGTTGAATTATGTGGCAACACAAACGTTGGCCAGAGGGCTTTGGCCCCTTCCTCTGAAGGCCCATTTCTAACTGTTTACTTTGATATTGCCAGAAGATTGGCAGATCTTTGGCTTATATTTTATTTTCCTCGTTCTTGGGGGTTCCCCCCCCTAAGGAAGGATGAGATATTAAAATTTTTTGAAATGGGACAACCCATGCCCAACCCAAAAAATATCAGATACCAGATTTTGTCCCAACGTGTCAAGTAAATGTTTTTACTCTGCAGGATAGATTAGGGGAAGGAATTCTTTTTAAAAAGTTAGGTTAATCTTACCATCCCAATGTCTAAATGGGGGTTTTGGTTGTCCGAAAAAAACGGGACCTTTTAATAAAGGGGGGAACACTTAAAAAAAAATCTTTTACTGGGGGGAATAAAGATAACTGAGGAGGGAATCATTCCCAAAACTGAGGGGACACTCAAAGACTAGTTGGGGGGGTTTTTTTTTCCAGGAGTTTTTTTAACCTGCGGGGCCCCTCTTTCGCTTTAACAGAGAAGGGAAGGTTTAAACCCCAATGGAAAATTACATTTTAATGGTAGGGATTTTTTTTTTCCCTTTGGAAAAAAACTCGTCCCCCCTTTTTTCCCGGGGGCGCCCCCCCCCCCGCGTGGGGGTTGGGCCCTATGGAAGTTTGTTTCCGGTTTTGGTTCACGGAAAAATTCGACGATGGACTTTTTCCACAAAGTCATCAATACGGAAATATGTTGTCAATCCGTTTTTAATTTTTTGATGGGGTGTTTTTGGTTTAGGTTGTTGGTAGAAGGGTATTTGATGGATTTGAAAAACAACAGGGATCAAAAAGGGGGATTTTTTTTTTGTGTGTTGTAAGGGGTGTGGGAAATTGGGTTTTTTTTGTGGGGGGGGGGGTGAGGTTGATGAGATGTTTTTGAAAAAAAAAAATTTATCGAGGGGGGGGGGGGGTTTGGTTTGATTAAAAGGGGGTGAAGGCATAAAATTTGACTTCTTTTCAAAAGGATTTTTGGGGGTTTTACGAAATGGTTTAGGGGGGGAGTCACCCAAATGTTTTTGGGGGCATTTTTGATGGGAAAGAGAAGTGAAAAATTATTAACCATTTGGAAAAAAAAAAAACCTTTTTGTTGCTTTCTGGAACTTTGGTGGGGAAAACTTCTGGGGGTTGAATGGTGACAAGGCATTTGTCTTTTTATTGTTTTAAAACTTTACCCCCTTTTGTTTTGGAAAGGGGAAAAAAGATTTATTTAAAATTTTTTTAAGGGTAAAAAGGAGTTTTTTACCGTTTCCCACACTACAACGGGTTAAATTAATCGAAAAAATTTTCCGATGGTTACTTTGTTTATAAAACATATATTGTTTCGATATTGGATTGGGGGGTTTGCCTTGAAAAGGTTCGCTTTTTTTAAAAACCTTTTCCACATCAAAAACTTGGGGAAGGTGGTTTACTGAAATTTTTCCCATTGGAAAAACCGTTTTCCGGGATTTTATTTTTTGTCCGCTAAAAAAAACATTTTCCCCCCCCCCCAAAATGGGGCAAAACGGAAAACAATTTCAAATTCCAGTAAAACAAAAAAAATGGGGGGCTCATTATCATCAACTGTCACTGTGATAAAGGGGATTGGGGGGAGGAAGTTTTGAAAAAAACAGTTTTTTTTTTCAGATGTGGTAAAAATTCTTTCCCAATGGATCCCACTTCATTTTTCTTTTTATGGAATCCATGGAGAAGAGAAAAAGAAACGTTTAGAAAAACAAAGAAGAAGAACTTTTCAAGAAAAAGGGAATTTTTTTTAGTCTTTAGGGAAAGAAAAACGTAAGTTCTCCTATTGAAATATGAAAGAAAGTGGTTGTTTACTTGTCTGGGTTTTCTGAAAAAAAATAGTTTAGATAGAAAGAACTTCTTTTTTTGTACAGGGGACCCCTAGGGTTATCTCGTGTTTAAAAACAGGGGGGACACAAGTTGGGGTGCCAAAAGGACGTAAATAAGTTTGAAAAGGTTTCAGGGGTTACCCCCCAACTGAGGATGATCCGGTGGGACAACTTCAATGGTATGGGTCATTAATGGGGGTGTCATTTTCTTTAAAGTGAGGACAAAGGGGTAGCGATAACTGTTTTCATTTTTTATGGGGTTTGTTAACCCTTATTTAATACCTTACATTTTTCAAGCAAGGTTTTGATTAGGGGTTGTTAGGGGAACAGGGTTGGAAAAAAGGTGGTTGGTTGGTGGTGAATTTGAACCTTGTTATTTTTTTGAAATTTTGAGAACCTCAAAAAGGGTATTCGGAAATTGTTTATTTCTTGAGTTTGGAATTAAAATCATCTTTTCAAATTGTAACGAATCCACTTGATCCAAAACCTTTTGCATTTTTTTCCCGCCGGTAGATTTTTATTGTTTTTTTGTCGTTAAAAAATTGTTCAAATAAATAGTAACTTTTTTGCGGTTAATAGTGATTATCGGGGCCGGAAACCTTTGTTGGTTTATAACGAAATTGTTTATCCGGGCCGGGGGTAATTCGGAAAAAAACATTTTTGAAAAATTTATCCAAAAAGGGCGACGAAGTTTTAGAAAGAGAGGACGATTGGTTCTGCAGTTTTCCGACGCGAAACCTAAAGTTGTTTTTTTACTGGAAGAGAAAGGGAAGTTTTAAGGTACTTGAAGACAGATTATCTGGCACTTTTCACCTTTGACTCTTCCAAAATCTCATTTTTTTTTTTCTTTGCAGATTGACCATACTATTAACTTGATTTGTTTTTTTTTCCCGGGAGGAGGGGTATTCAAAACAGTTCCTTTTATCTGGGAACGCGCCCAAAAAACCTTTTCACGGCTTTTTCAAACACACCCAGAGGTTTTTGGTTTTCCCCAATGTTTTTGGTTTTTTAATGAGTTTTTCCATAAAGGAATTTTTTTGATGTCTTTTGAAAAAATACTTGGAATACTTTTAATAAGACTACATTTCGTAAGCATTAGAAGCGGCTCCTAATCTTAATCCAAATTTTTATGTAATGGGGTGGGTGATTACTCATTTTTCCATGCATTGATGGTCCATTTTTTTTATTTAAAGGACATATTAGGGGGTCAGGTTCAGGGAATGGGACTTTTTTGGGGGACCAATTTGCTTTTTGTAAGAACTTGGGGAAGGTTCCCACTAAATTTCAAGTGATGGTATTCAGGGTTTTACTATGGGAAAATTTGTTGGGCTGTCTTTAAGTTTATTTGTGCGTGGAAGCAAACAAAAACCCCCCTGGGTTTCGAAAGGGAAAACAAAGCCTTTAAAAAAAGGCATAACTTTGGTTTTTTTTAGATGCGTTTAGGAACGAAAATTTCTTTCCTAGGCCCACCGCCCCTGAAAGTTTTTTTTGGAGGTTGTTTGGTTTCCTAAAAAAAGACAGAGGGGGGGTTGGACCATAATACTAGTAAGATAAATTACTCTTTTAAAACAATCCCTAACTAAAAAAAAAAAAAAAAACAAACAGGTGGGTGAGGGGAGAAGTCTTGAACTGTTAGGTCTTGTTTACTTATTTCAATTTTTTATGGCAAAGAATTCATTTTTTAGAATCTATCCTCTTAATTTTGGCACCTCTTTTGACACTTTTCTAAAAGAAAGGTTCGCCTTAAGTCCTTAACTTGTGGTCAATGTTTTATGGTCTCATGGAATGTCAATGCTCTCTGGATTAGATTAAAACATTTTTTTCAACTTTTTTTTGGCCTATTTGAATACGTTTGTTAGGGGCATAGTTAATCTCTATTCGTTATTTTTTTCAGTTAGTGGCCATGCTTCATCTTTGGGAGTGGGGGCACGAATAGCACTAATTTTGGGTTTAGTACTAACTGTGGGGGTGGAACATTTGTTACGGCACTGGGCACTGGTTGTTTGTGCGGTTATTTTTTTTAACTATCCAAGGCACCGAGTTTTTTCAAGGATTATTCACAACTAATGGCACCACTTGAATTACTGGCTAGAGGTTTTTTGAGCTAAAACTAGATAATTTCATCTTAGAAGAGGTAGGAGTTAAAGTCCAGGTGAGTCTAATAAAATTAGACGCTTCTTGATTCATTATTTTAATGGTGGACTTTAACTTCCATATGCAATTGGCCTTATGTTTTAATTACCTTGCTGGAGCAGTAATGTATATTTCAGTGGAAATGAGATGGAAGAATGGGAGGTGAAATTGGTATTAACTGCTGGTGCAGTAACGACTCACTGAAAATGAATAGGTAATTTGTAGATAAGAGTTCCAACATCCATAAAAGAATTAGAACAAAGGCAATGGAAAGGGACTTAAAACAGAAATGGAGAAAAACATAAAATAAATTCCGAAAGAATAGGAGAGTAATGGAAATGGGTTTTTTTTCGGACACTGGGGATAGAAAAAGAAAGGTGAAATAAATGCAAATGGTATTTAGAAAAGAAAAAATCCTAGCTCAAAAGAAAAGAAAAGAATGCGGAAACATCTAAAGGAATTTTTCCCTTTATCCGTAGTCTAAGGTTAGCGCTTTCCAATACCTTTTGCTATGGTTTGGTTCGATCCTCAAACTACAGAGAAGAAAAATATAGGCACCGGACCCACTTTTCTTAGTAGGAAACTCTACCCTTTACTTGCAAAAACTATCTGCCAAAAGAAAAAACCAAATGATAAACCAAAAATTGAAAAAAAAAAGGAAGTTGCTTTACTGTCTGATAAGAGTAAGATGATTTTTCCCCCCGAAAAAAGGAGCTAAAAAAAATTGGAGTTTATACTTCTCGATGAATATTGTTTTTATTTTCCAAGCTTCTTCCTTTTCTCCATGGCTTCTGAAAAGCTGTTGAGCTTTCTGGAATCCAGACTTAGATTTTAGGATCAGATTAATGGTTTTTGTAGATGGCTTTGTTAAAATCATTCTGTCAAGATTTTGCCCACATGATTCCCCCCCATAACCTATATTAGGGCTTTTAGACTATTAGATCTTTGATATGTCTAGTTTCTTAGTTAAGTTCCTTTTCTATATACCCATGATAGAATACACATTCGTAATTTAATAAAAAGCCAATGATTGTTTCATACGATTATGGAGTTCATTTTTGGGTTTTTATTCATTCTGCTGTTTTGTTATTATTTTTGCATTTGGATTTTCTTTTTGTTTGAGATCAGTACATTAGTCTTTCTACGTTGTATAACTGAAAACGATGTTTGAAGGGAGATCTGGTTATGTTATTCCATTTTTTTTTAAGTTGTTGTATGTGTATGATGAGGTTTTAAGTGAGTAATTTTTCACAGGGCGATAGTAGTTGGCGAATTTTTGTTACTATTAGTGCACATGGGTAAAGATAAAGGAGCCATTGAGTTGTTCGGGCTGCTCTACTTCGTTTGATTGGAGTATCCTGGATATAAATGTTATTTATTTAATAGTTGGTTTCTAGACGGTAGATTAAACGATCATGTAAAACGATTTTCCAGTATTACTCTCACAGCATATCTTGCACCTTACAGAATAATACGATAAATATATGCAGCGTCATATTTATTAATTTATTGTAAGTTACTAATACCGGAGATATTCCAGATTCTTGTTTATGATGGCTTTATTCAATCAGCTACTGATGTCTTTGTTCTGCCATATATGGTTCTATGCTCCTAAGCAAGATGTCAAATTGATTGTATGTTTCTAGCTTTTTTAGTCCCTTATTTTTATGGGTATAGGATTTCTATACATTTAGTGTCATAACTTCTGTCTTCTTGAGATTTAATTCGGATTAGGTCCCACCTCTGGCTGTATTTATTTAGTCTGTTTTGTTTTTTTGGGGGGGCGGGGGGTGGGGGTGGTGGGGGGTATGTTGGTGTGTTATGTATGTTGAAAATGGTATTGGTATGTTGTATATTTGTGAATAAAGAAATTGTTTTTTATTTATTATATGATAAAACAATTAGAAATTAAATAAATTATATTTTTTTTAAAGGTGTATTATAAAGAATTAAATTATAAAATTTGATGTCTAGAGGGTTCGCAGGTGTATCCAGTTGTGCTATGTGGGGGGCCTGGGGTGGGCGATGGGGATTCTGGGGGGCATGATTAGGGTTTTATGGGTAGGTTCGATTGAAGCTCCTGTCGGTATCGTAATTGGTAGTATGGGGTGCTGTACCGGGGGGTGTATGTGAAGAGGGGAGGGGGAGGGTCTCTGTTGGTACGCGTGCTGTTGTCAGGTGTCTGTGCCGTGTGAGTATAGGTGATCTCAAGGAGAAAAGCTGAAGAATGGGGTTAAACAGAACGAAGAAAAAATAAATGCTGTGGTTTGGTTGGCGTGTGTGGGTTTGGGGGGTTGTGTTTTTGGGATTCCCGAGGGTGCGGGTTACGGATGGTGGTGGGGTGGCGGGGATGTTTGCGGGGGGGAGGGTTTTGCGCCGGTGTGTAGGTTACGAGGATGACTGGGGTGTCGTGCAAGGTCTATTGTTTGATATCTGGGGTACATATCATTGATGTTGGTGGGT